>OY856411.1:53087500-53537500 GCA_963693085.1 Alisma plantago-aquatica
GGAAAACCCAGACGGTTGTCTGGCATGCAAGATGGTCATTTTTTAGTTTCCCAATTTTGTACATATGTTGTCAATTCAATTTGAATAAATGCATGTCATGACATCAAAAACTAATCCTTAATGCAACAAATTTTTTGGAAAACTCAGATAGTCATGTGGTCCTTCACACCACACAAAATGGGCATCTCACACAAGCGAAACGGGCTTCTTGTAGGCTGGGTCAGGATGAATTCCATCCAATGCACAATACAATCAGCCTGACACTCCAAGTGATTGTCTCAACACTTGAAGTGATCGTTTGGAAGTCTAGTCAATTGATTTATTGCGTGAATTAAATTATCTAAGAACTTTAGTAATCAATTCAATTATCATTCAAGATCAAAATCCTCTTCTAGATGAGTTCCTATGTGTGTGACTCTATTGGTCCCATATTACATTGGCAGTGAATGTCCATAATAGCTTATGACATCACAAGTAATGAGAGGTGTCTAGTCACACATCATTGCTATCCAAGTAAATGGAAAGTTGGAGAACAACTTCAACCTGCAGTCCGTGTATGGTGTTATAGTGTTTGTATAGTTCCTTTGTCACTAATATCCAGATTGAACTAAAGGCATGGAGAAGTCACCCTCATTATTATTTCATCATGTTTCTTGAACCAGAGTAGACTATCTAAGATATACGTTAGCTCAATATCAGATATTGCCTGTGTGTGGCAACACTTTTCTCAATCTCACTAATCAAGAGGCCTTAGATATCACACTCGCTTCGAAGGGACAAATCCCATCTTTACCACTCACAGTCAGCCCCCATGTTTCACAATCACCCAATCCTCACCTTTATAACAAACCATGTTTTAGGATTGCATTTGATGATGTCAAAGTGCATCAAACGACTTGTGATGAGTGCAGTGATTTCATGTCTAAGAACCACAAACACCATCATCACTATAAGACGTGATTATGACTTATCTAGTTAAGGTTTCCACATATCACTCTTATGGTGGGTCTATCTGATACAATGCTCTCTAACATGTATTTGTGTGCTTGGTTTGATATCACCATATCATGACTAATGATAGTCTTCCCATTAATGAACTCACATTCTTATCTTATGTGTTATTTTTGTCTATTTACCTTCCACAATAACAACCGATCAGGGACATAACAAGAATGCATATACTCTTAACATCCATATGATCAATTATTCAGGTCCTCAACCTGAACACATACGTCATTGAGTAATGTCATTCTCTAGACATTTATTATATTATATAATTATCTCATAACTGCATAAACAGAACAAATAAGAAGCTTTCCTTTATTAATAATCAAGCATTCACATGTTATGCCATTGCAATCATCATATGATTGGCTCTCTGGGCATACACACCAACATCATCATCATCATCATCATCATCATCATCATCATCAGCAGCATCTTATGTCATCTAGGCTACTGACTAGCCTAACATTTATCATGGCTCCACACAACTATAGAGTCTACAACTATCATCTAAACTCTCTCATCTAGACTTGATGTTACATCTCTCTCTTAGGTTACATGGATACTCACTTCATGTTTGTGTGTAGAAACATTTTTATATGTACATATACTTATACCTAAATAAATTTTCTCTGACCTTGAAACAAGCGATGGAAACCACCATACTCCATTTGAACAAAACCAAAAACAAAATAAGTTACCACACTCATTGGGTAGTCTAGTACCATGACACCTACAGAACTAGCAAGAACATGGTGCACACATGTGTAGCTACCCTAAGCACATGCCACAAACATATGTCTAGGGTTGTAGTAAGATCTCTCTTGTCTCACCCTCCTTAACCTACAGCCCATACTACAAGATAGAAGGAGGAGAAAAGAAAGGTTCAAGGTATTACACAAGCTTACACCTAGTTATAGAACATCTAGTTTCTAAACTATAGGCTAAGTCAACTTAGTCCAAAACGGACATCTTATTAAGTTTCTAGGGTTGAGATGTAAAATTGTGTTAAGTTTTTTTCTCATGTGATCAATGTTGATGTAGATATTGTTTAGGTTCTAATACCATATGTCATGGAACCATTTATTACCCAAACCCTAACTCTAAATGACTACAAAAGTCAATGGCGATAGGACCTAGGCATCCGTCTCAAGTATGATATTAACAAAGAGAAAATGTGGAAGCATAAATCTTAGCATGCATGAACAAATAATTAGATAAAATCACCAATCATAATCTCAACATTCGACATGTATTATTAAGCAATCCTATTATTAAAAGATTATTTACATATTCAATAGTACAATTTTACAAGTCTGCTCATGTATACTAGAGATCATACAACAAGTACACCTCACATAGCTCACCAATCCCATTAACTTATTGCCATCTATAAACCTATAAAATATGTGAAACAATGCGGGTCAACACACGAGGTGTTGATTATAGGGTTATATATATATATATATATATATATATATATATATATATATATATATATATATATATATATATATATATATATATATATATATATATATATATATATATATATATATATATATATATACATACACACATATATATATATGTGTGTGTGTGTGTATGTGTGTGTGTCTGTGTGTGTGTGTTTGTGTGTATGTGTGTGTGTAATATTTGCATTATTTGACAAGATTTACAGAAGTAAAACAATAAGAATAAACAAGTTAAGTATTTAGCAAAATGAGAGCCCATATTTTAGGTCATTTTACTCCAATTATACAAACAACATCAATATCATAAGGCCTTTTAAACCAAATTCCCAATGGAAGAGTCCATAAGGGTGTTCTAGATTAGATAACCCTTTTCTATGTAAGGTGTTGGGTTTTGTGGGACAGAACAGGAAGTGGAAACAAAAAATTTATCTAAACCAAAAACCCTCAACCAGCAGATCACATCAACAACTATACAATAGGAAGGATGGTTTAGTGAGATATACCTGGTCATGAGGCTTGCTGAGTGACAATACCTCACAATTAGTGCGGACTTCAACCACCTAGTCTTCAATGACATATGTGCAGCTCCTGGTCTTGACCCAGACTGCAGTTGATGGTTGTCCTCCTGAGCGGTAGAAATCACCCACCTCTATAGATAGTCCACACAGACTACTAAGAACTCTAGTCATTCTAATGAATGTACTAGAAGGAGTTGTTCCCTTCTATCGGCGTACTAGTCACCAACACACTCTCCCAGAACCAGTTGTTGTTCAGTAGTTGTCTTTCCCTCGTTGTTCCTCCCTAGATGGGTAGAACTTGCTTGGTCTCTCTTGGTTACCATAACCAGAGAGGAAAACAACTTTACAGAGCAACTGATGTTTTGAGATGTGTGTTCTGAGAAGCCCCCTGTACCCCTCTATTAATAGTACAAAGTAGGGTCAGGATTCTCGGTCTGTGCAAGAGTATAAGGGTTTGGATTATTCATGAACTGTTTTCACTACAGCTGGTGAACCGGTCAGTTCACGAAGTGAACCGGTCAGTTCACTAAGTGAACCGGTCAGTTGGCACAGTGATTTGGTCAGTTCACTTAGTGAACTGGGTGTTTCACATGCCAGACCTTCTTGCAATTGACTTTCCTAATTCATTTCTAATTAATGCACAGATTAATTATTGTCCCAATCAAATTGAACAAGTGAAACGGGAAACTTTTCTCATGAACTAGGAAACCCAACACTTTCTCATTTGATCCAAGTGAACCGGTCATCTCACTGACCATGAGCCGATCAGTTCACCCAGTGAACCGGTCGGTTGGTGGTCCAGTTTGTGCAGAACTCAGTCAATTTAGTTCTCAATCAATGTGACACACTAATCGGTTGGTTCAACACTTGATCTTGATGATTCTGAGTCAAGTCTATTGATTGAATGTTTAATTTAGTACCTAAACACTTTAGTAATCAATCTAAATATCATTCATGGATAAACTCCTCTTCCAGGTTAATCATATTTGTGTGACCTTATAGGTCCCATTTCATGTTGGCACTGGATGTCCATAACTAACTTATGACTTCACAAGCAGAGAGTGGTGTCTAGTCACACATCAGTGCTACCCAAGTGAAAAGGAAAGTTAGAGAACAACTTTCAACCTACAATCTGTAATTGGTGTTACAGTGAATGTTTAGTTCCTTTGTCACTGATATCTAGATTGAACTCGAGGCATGGACTTGTCATCCTCTACAAATGTTCAATCCATGTTTCTTGAACTAGAGCAGATTGTTTGAGATATATGCAAGCTCAATATCATAAATGGACTCACATGTACATGGCCATGTATTTCTCAGTCTCGCTTATTAAGTGGCCAGGATATCATACTCCCTTAGGAGGGACAAATTCCATATCTATCACTCACAGTCAAAACCCCATGTTTCAAAGCCACCCAATCACCACCTTTATAACAATCCATATTTCAAGACTGTGTTTGATGATGTCAAAGTGTACCCCCAAACATGTGATGAGTGTAGTGATTTCAGGTCTGTATGATACTATGAGAGATGATCCTGACTAACCAAGTGTGGTTTCCATGCATCACTCTTATGGTAGGTATGTCTGATACACTGTTCTCTAACATGTATCTATGTGCTTGGTTTAATATCATATATCATGACACACTCTAGTCTTATGTATTATTGATGTCTATGGATATTTCCACAATAATAACCAACTAGGGACATAACAAGAATGTATACTCTAAACATATGTATGATCTCATTGTTCAGGTCCTTAACCTGAAGACATACATCATTGAGTAATACGATTCTTTAGACATCTAACATTTTGTATCATTATCTCAAAATAGATTAAACATATAGACATAAATTGCCTTTATAATTATTCAAATCATGTACAAAGTATGCCATTACAATCATCAAATGACTAGCTCTATGGTCATACATACTAATATAAGGCACCACAAGGCCATCTCTAAGAGCTAACCCTTTTATCGACTTGGTCCACCCTATCTTGACAAATCAAGTATGATGCTCAGCCCCGTGTCCTTACCTCAAGAATACAGGAAGGTGCACAAGGTTTGTATAATCGATTTTCTATATTATGTTTACAAGTTATAAAAAAATGTCAATGAGACAAACATCAAGCACAATACTAGAGTACTACATGCCAATATTTGTGCAAGTAAACATACATACATATGTATCACATTTCAAGCAAGAAATCCATAGTCATTTCTTTATTTAAATCTTGTACCTGATTTAGAGATTTAATAGCCTATCCTTGACCATGTAGATCTCAAGCAACACCTAATACAGCATAAGATTACATACATATATTAAATTCTTATCATTAACTCTAGTTAGATTCACTTAGAGTTTTGGTCAAATTAGGTTCAAGGTTTCTCATTAGAACATTAGATGATCTTATATTGATTTAGAATTTGTCACGTAGGTATGGCTCAAGTATCAAGTCATTTAGATATTCTATTCACTTTATGTGGTCATTAAAAGATTCATGTCAAGTATGTACAATAACTAGGTCATAAGGCTCATAATATGGCAAGAAAGATATGGTTCATCAATTCAAGGAGTCCAGTCATAGAACATGATTTAGATCAGCAAGATAAAGGCATAAAAGACACATTTCAAATGTAGTCTTATATCCCCTAAGGTCAACAAATAGAAGTCCAACATCGGTATCAACATACCTAAAAACATTCAATCATCATCATAGTTCACATATGCCTTAAGATTCAACTAGTGACTTAGGTTGGACATCCACATCCATGGAGAACATTAATAGTAGAGTAACCTCTAATTTTAGTGGGGAGATCCCAATAAATAGATCCATTATCAAGATTGGGCACAAAGAACTCAATCAAGAAATATATGGACATATAGGTCAAAAAGGGATTCATGAATCTGTACATCATGATTGAAGTTGACATTAGCCCATTGGGTCACACCACATCACAAATTACTAACTTTAGTGATATACTATAGTTTGAGGCATCAAGTTGGTCAAAGTTATCATTTTGTATCAAGTATAACCAAGCCTAAACAAGTATGGGACATATGCAAGCATATTATGACATATTACCTAAACAAGAAAAAAGGGGATTCATGGGTGATACAAGAGCCATGGAGATCATATAGTTACTGGTTTTCCATATTAGGTAAGTCTAGATTCTACAAAGAAACAAAATTGTCACTTTGATCAACATCATGCATTAAGGTCCATAAACAAGCTACAAACATTCATTAGGGACAAACATGGACCAAAATGGGAGTTTCATAATTATAAAGGTTAATGGTCATTAATGTAACAATCTTATTCTTAATAATGAACTAAATGTAATCCATCATGACTAAATTTATCCTTTTCAAAAAACTAGGAGAAAAACCGTTGGATTTAGGGTCTAGAACCAAGCCCAAGTCATAGACCTTTTCGAGACGTTTGATTTGGTATATTGTGTGAAACCCCCTAACCTTGATTAAATGGTTGAACATGCTTAATTACCATACTTTAATTCTTAAAACCCTAATATAACCTTGGGATATGTTTTGGTATCATGTGACAAGCTTACATTTCAAATTTGGTCCAATTTGGACATTGTGTGTGCAAGTTATGCAATTTTCTGCACATTTTGGACTTTTATGCAATTTACCCAATTGAACGGTTTTATTTGAAGTTTGTCACTTGAATTATGGTCCTTGAATGTTCTCTTATCATTAATTATCTTTTTGAGACATGGGGTGCTCAATTGTATCTTGTTTTGGAGGTGTTTTCCTTCAAGGTTATTTTAGGGTTTACCTCTTTATGGATGAGCTACCTTTAGGAGCTATCAACCAAGGGTTTATTTGTTTGGTTAGGAAGTTCAAAAAACGGTGCCTAAGAAGGTCTCCATGAATATTGGGTCATCTCCTTGTGTGTTTTATTGTATATCCTTAATAGTTTAAGGCCATGGACACATGGGGAGCTACTTGTACACCACATGCTTCTTCTCTACCTTATCCTCCAAGCTTTATATACCTATCCTTAAGAACACAAATGAAAATTTTTCTCTCTACCACTTCCCTCCTTCTAACATCATCGTCCCTCCTCTATTGGTTGTGGAGCTTCTATCCAAGGAAGAAGAAGGTGTGGATCTTTTTGGTAGAAGCATCTAGGGTTACAATTTGCTTCCTTTAGGTTTTCTAAAGCTCCTTCTTGGTAATCTTGACCTAAAGAAGTATCCCCTTATTTCCTTGATTTCTCTCCCTATTCTTCTTCCTCTTATCTTTCTCCAGGTTGGAACCTTGCTGTTCCATGGTACAAGTTTCTCTATAACTCAAGAATCTACCTTTCTTGCTTCTTCTTCTAGGATTTTGTTTCTTTGTAGAGAAAAGTGCCTACTTGGTCAAGTTCAAATCTGAAACCTTGGTTTTGTTTCCTTATTTGTTCAAGTTTCTTTCTACTAGAAGTTTATTATTCTCATTAGAGGCATGTTTTGTAACCCTCTTTACTTATATTGTTTACTATAAGCTTGTTAGCTCATGTTCTTACTTAAAAATGGTGATTTAAGCCTTAAGAAGCTAAGCTTGTTTGGAATTTCAATTTTTATGGTGTTTCCTATTTTTTGTCAAGTTCTCGATGAAGCTTTAATCATGTGCACATTCTTCCTAAATAAGGATATGATTTATTTCAGGTTGGTATCACCACCTATGATGCTAATCACCTATCAATCAATGGTCCATATTAGGGTTTCTAGGTTGTTTACTTCTCTAAACACATGACCTGATGGTGTTGTATTCATGACAACTGAAGGTGGTGACCAAGGATGATGAATGATGGTGTGAACTGATATTCACACCATAGGTCATTTTTAGGCTCTCTTCGAATCTTAATAAGCAATGGTTTGATTCTCTAATGATGCTATCAATAAATGATGGCATTAGCTTAATATCCAATGGTGTTAAATGAATATAGTGTGGATCCTATCAACTGATGGTGACCTAAGATGTCACAGCCAATGGTAGATCAGGTCACCACAACTAATGATGATTCAAGGCTTTATATGTAGCTTAAATTAATCACTAACCCAATAGTTTGTTGGGTTAAATGATTTCAGGGTTAGACCTATACTCCAAATGCTGGTTTTAAAATATGAACCTGATGCAATGGTTAGGATCTAACACTTATTCAACTTATAATTTTGAATAACGGACTTAATACAATGGTTTAGCTTGGATGATTCAACATCCAAAGGTTTGTATTAAAACCTATAAGTAATACATGTGAGTTCTAAAAATTAGAATTTGATGGTTTCCCTCATGTAGTCAATTTAAGGAGCTTGATTGTTTACATGATGACTTGCATAAAATATACAATTGATGATGGGTTTTAACCCCAAAATCTATGGTGCCCCTTTTATGTTATATAATAAGTGATGTTTAGAGTTTAATAATGTCTCTTTATAGGTCACAACTCAATGACTTCATAGGTGGCTCATACAAGGTGTTTACTTATGTCAATAACCAATGGTCTTACCTTTTCTACACCCAATGGTTCTAGATGATGTTGTGGTATGGTGATATGGGTTGAATGATGATGGAACCAATGGAGGGTTGTCTTTAACAAGGAAGTCTTACCTTTTCCCCCATATGAATAGAATGGATAATAACCATATTGTGTTGATATGAAACGCTAATGTGATATAGCGTGTTACACTTAATTCTAATGAACTTAGGTGATGGTAATTAACTATGATCAACCTTCCTTAGTGTAATAATAGAATAATGTAGTCCCTCTTATTGTTGTGTAACTCTAGTATACTATATCTAAATGGTTACACCTTGAGTTATGTGTGGATCCATACTTGATAATGGTATGGAATGTGATGATGATGTGCCTTTATGCATCCAAGATTATATGGGGATGCTATGGGTTATATTTTGTGAATGAATGTTAAACTATAACTTTAATGCTACCTACCTTGCTAAACCTAACCCTAATGTAAGAAGAGAATGGTTATTAATCATGTTATCCTTTTTAGAATGATTAATATAATGATGGAATATCCTTCCTAGTGATTGATTTAAACTCTAATGTGTTTAATTGTTGGTCATCATAGTTTCATGATCTAAGATTTTTTTATGATAAACTTGTATACTATAAGTATAATGGTCTAATTATATAGCTTCCTTATATGTTGTTATAATCAAGGAATTCTCTTAATTACTATGATAATCCTGCAATGTTATCGTGTGAACATCTTTCAATTCTTTAATGCAAATTATGTTGAGCTTGTGTATCACATGTGTGGTGATGTTTGGTGAACCTTATTATAAGGTGTAGAAACATAATGATGAACTTGCAGGAAATAATATGATGGCGTTAATGGCCTTAATTTGGGCATGGTTGAGCCCTGAATGAGGTTTAATCCTCTTATGCTAACAAGGGTTGATACCCTGTGATATTGTGCTAAGAATTTATATCTTGTGATAGTATGATGACAAGTATAGTCTCATGAATGGAAAGACAATAGTATCATGTGATGATGATTTGATGATAAGAATAATTTCTTGATTGGCACGCGAATACCGCCATGTGATGTTGAGATGAGAAATTATGTCTCATATGTTTCATATCTTGTAAAGTTGTTATATAGCAATGTTTTCTAGATATGAATTAGGGTTTGTATGTCCACTTGTTTGATGCAGCCTTAATTCACCCAATTTTAAATAACTAATCAAGTGAAACTCTAAATATGTAGTGCCCTATTCCGTAGAACCATCTTTAGTGTTAGAATTTGTTGGATGGTAAAATGAGTATTCTTAAGGGAAACTCAGAGCGCATACTATTGAGTGGGGGTGGCAAGTTGAAGATATATCCTTGTCATCCATGATTGCAGGTTATGAGGATGACTGCGGCCATGCCTCAGATATTGTGAAATGTGAAAGGAAGCAGTATAACTGTAGGTTCCTCTTATAGAACTGCCATGTGTGAGCATGTTCTCTAGTGTCATGACCTATACCAAGGGCGGACTAGTTGTTAGCAGTTTGACTATATCTCGTTGTAGTGGTAGCATTGACTAATATGTCACTACCATTTTACTCGTACTGACCGAGGGGTGAGATCTTAGGATACTGACACTCCTAGATCTTGTATAGAATCTGATAGACCTTTGCAGGGGTCAGTTGGACTTTGGATGGTACTATTCAAATTCCCTAGGGCTTAATAAAAGATGTAATATATCAATGTAGCATATCTGTTTAGGGTTATACACAACGCTTTATATTGGATGATAAGCCTTGTTTGTTTTCTTTACATAGAGATCATAGATATTCTTATGCTATTGATGTGCTTATGTCATAAACGTGCTTTTGTTGTCATATTAATTGACAACTAATAGTTAAGATTATGTTTCTAGCTATGTATAATACTTTTAGCATGCTTTTGTAACTAGAAATGCTTAAACAACTAATAATACTTATGCAATTAGTTGTGCTTATGATGATAGCTCTACATATGATGTAGATCAGTTCTCTTTATTAGACATGACAATATTGATATCCATATTATTCTACTAGACATATTTATGATGTTAGAAATGTTTATGTTACCAGATTGTTGGTGTTGTTAGCAAGGCAGATGATGATAGTTAGACTAATGATGATGTTTGTTATTAGATGCAATATTATGTAACTTGAGTAGATATATGATAAAGGAAATGAACTTATCAGTTACCTCTATATACATTAATAATCATACTTGTTGCTAATCTTATTTGCTTAACCTATTTAGCATACTTGAACTGTTCAATCTGCTCAATTGACTATTAAATACTCCAAATGCTCAGTTATTTAATGTTTAATCTGATGTAATCAATATCTATTAGAGAGTGTTATATCTCTCACTGGGACTAGGTCTCGACTCGTGGGTCACCACATCTTTTTAGGTGATCGAAAATAGCAGGAACAAAACCATGGAAGCAAGGAGAAACTGAGGTGATCGACCCTAAAGATGGTTGTTAGTGTCTAGTGTGTCCTAGAGTAGTCCATGTACTCTCATATCTGGGCGGGAAAGTTTGTATACGATGTTTCTATTGAATCGAGCTTTCGATAGCATGTTGTTGCTTATATATGTGGAATATGTGGATAGTGTTCCGTTGTAACATTTATGTTGTGGCTAAGTCTATAGAGCAGTGGTAAAGGATATTGAGGATTATAGGAAATAGAGCAAATTGTTGGGCCTTTATGTAAATGATTCTGAGCAATTGGGAAATGTTGAAATCAATTTTAATTTACCCAATTTTTTGGAGTTTTGTTTAAATAATGAGTAATCATGTTTTGTATTTTGAGTATTCCCAATTAGTGTAATGGGTTCTCACATATTGGATGACACATTTTGGTTTAGATGTCTAGGAGTTGTCATTTTTGCAAAGTTGGTATGAAAATTATACACAATAGATGGGGTGTTACATACATCATTTCAAGGCTAACCCGAGCCATCAACACCCACACCCACATATGCATGGGCCCTGGGTCACGTGGCACCTATGGATTGGGCTTGGACCGCTCTACTCTGGACCTGGCTGATAGCGATAGGAGGTAGTCAATCACACCATGGGAACCATTCGGCCACTGGCCCGCGGTGGTATGCGGCTGGACACCTCTTCCAGTCACCACTCCACGTTGGCACATGCTTATGCGGTCTGGCACTGTTACAACTGATGGCCTCACTAGCACTGCCAAGAGTGAGTGTTTGGGTGCTTAGAAGCCCCAAATGACAATCGTCCACCTATGACAATCTCATGTAGAGTGGAACAGAGCTAGAAATGGGCCACATCATGGCTGGGAGGTGAGCTCCCAAGCTTAAATTCTATTGTGGCGGCTAGGTTTCCATGGTAGAAGACAAAGTAGAGGAGGGAGCTAGAGGGCACGAAAGTGCAAGCAAAGAGTGGAAAACAAAAGGAAATGAATAATGAAGAAGGAAGACAACTTCAATTGGAAAAAAGAGGTGAGGAATGGGGCTATTGGTTGGCACCATGGAGAGGGTAGGTGGTTGCAGTGCCACCTCCATCTAGTCCCCGTACGATGCTAGGGGAGGGTCTCCAGCCATTTGATTGGGGTCATAATCCAAGGTTTAAAGATCTAAAGGTTGTAGTTGATCAAAACAAGGCACACTTGTGCGTCTTGAGGAGTTGGAAAAGCAAGGGGTGCCCACTTGAAATCGGTACGGACCCAAATTGGGGCCCAATTAGACTCAAATATGATTAAAAATGCATTAAATGGTGATTCTCATTTATCCATATCTTGAGCCAAGAAATTCCAATTGAGGTGATTTTACTTCGTTGGAAATATAATTGAAAGTTATTCAACATGATATAGATTAGGGAGAAAAGTAATCACATTTCGTTGGTTCAATTTACCTTGCAAGTTGGTGTTAATATCTAGCATGAGAGTTAGTTCAATTTTTTAAAATAGAGATACAAAATATGAAATTAGTCATCAAGGTGATCAAATTGGGCCATCAACACACTCAACTAATATGTTTGAAATTAAATTGAGTGAGGTGGGTCACTTGACGAGAGAGAAAACTAAGTTGTCACATTTATGATATGAAAAAGGACATCTACCATTCACTCATTATATAAATATAGGAGATGAACAATCAATGTCAAGTTATTCTCTTAATTCAATTATTTCTTGTATAAGCTTTGAGTTCAAGCCTATCAAGGATCAATTAATAATTTAGGGGAATATGTTATGCCCAAATTCTAGCATCAATGTTCCTATCTATGTGAGTGTTCTTTAAACTTTAGCTTCCCCTAGAGGATTTGGGCATGAGAGTCAAACTAATAGGGGGGAGGAGGTCAAGGTTGTTGTTATAGATCTGAAATGGTGGGCATAATTGTTTCTACCCTGATTATTACCACATGAAATGTCATCCTTATAATCAATTCTAGATAAAATTTGGATTTTTATCTAATCACCCCACGATTAATGATTCTTCTATTGATGTTGATAATTCTTTAAATGTGGTAATCAAACATGAAAATTACGATCGTATGTGTTCTTTATCATTTAATACATGATCCCAGCCATCTCACTCTCAAACTAATGTGGTTGTACATCTAGATACTATCATTCATGATCTTTCCTTAGCAACCAATCAATCATGCTCTTTCCTCATATGTATGTATGGAATCGTCTTTAATTCCCATGTGGGTAGCTACTCACTCTAGAATAAGTTACTTTTTCTGCATTTTTTAACTTTACACATGTATAGGATTTCATTACCTTCCAAATAGTTACATTACATGCATAGTAGTTACATTTGTAACTGATATACATTTACATATTTATTCTAAAATTGTTAGTATAGATTATGTCTGATTTTACCTTTTTAGCCGAATAGATACTTTTTTGACAACATAGTTATTTTTTTCATCCATATACTTACTTTTCTGACCTAATAATTACTTTTAAGAATGGACGGGTGACTGACCTAAATCACACATCCAAAAAGGAAGCAGATTTAGACTAGTCAGACTCTTAAATTTGTAACCTAACACTCAATCCCCCACAACTATTATACGGGGTCTGAAGTAGTAAGTAGGGGTCAATCCATAAGGACATAGAGTGGAAAGTGTTGAGACTGTAGAATCTTAGCTCAATTGTACCAACCAAAGGGTGATATTAAGTTTGGTGTTCCTTAGAGAACAATGTTACTTCAACCAACAAAGAAAAAATAGTAAAACCAAGCAATAGGTAAAACAAGAGAACAAGTAGAAACAAAGAGTGATATAATGAATATGGTTGGAACTTGGATTGGGTTTCACCATCAAAGGTCTCTCACCAACACACAACACTCACATCCATCGTACACCCTTAACAAGATTCCAAGCAATCATATATATGTTTATTCCCTCCACTCTCTAGCTTAGTATAGATCTATATTATCAGGTTGTCTCTCTCTTCATATGGAAAACAAACAATCTCAAATATATAAACATATGACCATTAGCTTAAGAATTCCAACATTTTCATGTATTCATGTGACTCCATAACACTTAGATAAGGCTAGTACTACTCTTTCTAGGCACTAACAATCAATCATCACAAGATGGTAGCTAATCATACAAGTGAAGCATTAAGACCAAGAGTGTGAAGATAATGTTTTCTAAAAGCATATATTCAATGGATGTAAATATTTACATGTTTGCAGAGCCTTAGTGGATACTCCTAATCCGAGCTATGCATTTAGCCACTCATGGTGGTGAGTAGAATTACGAATTTACAAATGTAATGAGGCATGAGAGAGAAAATGAAATGATGAAGTAGATGGAGGTAGATGAACAAATCTAGAGGGAAAGGATAAGACACACCAACTATGACCACAAATAACCAAATTTGATGAATGCCTTCTTCAGATCTAGATCAGTAGTGGGCATGAGGGGCATCTAGTCCTACTTTTGAAGAATAGGATGATGAAGTTGGGGATGGTGTGGATCCACTCTATCTTCTATACTTTCATCTTTGGAGATCTATGTCTGATCAAATGATGGATGGATTGAGGTTTTGTAATGTGGTGACACTTTGTCGTCTCTCCTCGGTCATGACCCCCTTCATGGATGGAGTGGTTGACTATTTATAGGCACAATTGTCAAGGTAACTAACTTAACTTTCAATGGTTGTTGAATGTTCTGTCTCATCGGTCGTGGCTTCGACGATCATTGAGCTATGATGGTTGCTGGGATTGTGAGTGTTCATAAGTCGATTAGTTTGTGAATTCAGCGGTCATTGGGGTCGGCGATCGCTGAAGTGTATGATGCAAGAGACCGTTAAAGTGGCATTTCCATCATTCGCTAAGGTATAGGAAATTCAGGTGGTCGCTGAGACACGAATGTCGGCGACTGTTCATGTGATATAATTCTCATCAATATCTAAGGTATAGGGAATCTCAATGACCGCATGATGTCGAGTTCCCATCTACCACTGGGGTAGCATGCTTGCCTTAGGCCCGATGGATACCTAAGATTGGTGTTATCAGCAATTGTCAAGATCAAAGTCCACTTCTAATAGTACTTTGTGCAAATTAGGGAAGAGTGAATGAGATTAGGTGTTTATATCAAAACTTGCAAGAACAACCAGATTTATCTAGACAAAACATCTTTGAGATGATAATATGAGGATAAAACATGCACTCAAATGTCTGCAAACTTGGATTTTACCAACTACCCCCCAACATAGAATCTAGCATGTCCTCAGACTAACAAGTAGAACTAAAGCATCGAATTATTTAGAAATCAAATTATTTATTTTGTGAGTTTGACCATAGATTACAAGATCAAATTCACCGCTAGCATCATGTTGTTCCATCGAGCACTTAGAAGAACATCTTGAGCCTCTGTTGGTCCACAACCCTGGCATCCATGATGAAGATCTCCCCTCGTCCATCCCAGCAAAACATAGTGAATCCTCTCCCCACCTAGCCTTCAACCTCGCTACATCCTCCCACCTTGATCCCCAATTGTAATCCTCAATCCATGGCTTCAGTTAAGATGTTTCAGGAGGTGGTATAACAAGAAGGATGATAACTAGGAGCCATTGAAGTAGGTTTCACTCGTGAAACCCTCTCTCTCTATACTCCTTCTCGGCATGATGCTTAGCTCCAACAAACAGACAACTCCACATCATGCCATGAAGTTGTTGTTCACCCAAGAAAAAGACCAACACCTTAGAATATCACATTCCTACTACAAGGAACTCTAATTGTTAGTAAAGTACCACCATGGTACTACGATGCTCAGTCAAGAAGGGTTCAGTAGATCCCATAATCAGCATGTAGTCTCTCCCTCTCGTAATATCATTATTCTCAGCATACATTAGATAGATTATAGAGAGTGAATGAATAGATATATCATGATGGCATTATGCAATATAACACCCTTATCCATATAAGGTTCATGAATCAATGTGCTAATGGTAGTATATGGAAATCCTGTTTAATATATATATACAATACTTTCTTGGGTCTTGAGTTTAGAGATTTAATTATTAAGTATATATATAAAGATAATTTTGATAATACTTATTATGATATGAATGCTACTAATGAGTATAGTAGATATAGGATATCTACTTGATTAATTAACTTAATGTCAATAATATCAGTTTAAGTATCGATGCCCTCATGTTATTGAATAACAAGATATAGAAAACTAACAATATTCCTTAAACATTACCAATGTTGATCTTGTTTTGTATTAGAACCCTAGAATAGATAGAGAATATATCAATTTAAAAAGTATTTTCATATAAAACCAACCTATTTTGATTAAGATGACAAGCAAGTAAGAAATTATAAAAGAGAAACCTATTTGATTAGGGGTAACCCTAACTGGGAAATAAAATAGGTGACGAAAGTTATGATAGACTATATCCAAAGTTATTCAGTTCTAATATTTGTATATTAATAATTCATATTTTGACTAGTATAAATAGTTGAGACCTAGGTAAGATTGTATAACTACTATGAAACAAAATTAACCCAAACATCCCTAGTAAATGTACATTGGTAAATAAACATAATTAACCTTAGTGAATGAATGGAGTTATTCTATGTAACATTATCTAATTTAGAGGAAAATGATAAAGTAATCGATTATATCATATTGATTATATATATGACCTAGTTGCGAATAAGGATAATGGAATACCATGAATTAGTAATAACCCTCGACGGGAAGGAAAATCCTAAATTAATAACAGATTAATTGATTTCAAGCCAAATGATAAACCAACTGTACCATACTTTCTAGATTTTCTACTCTTGGAGTCATTTTTTGGTGATTGTGAAATCTATGGAGTCTTGGATAAAATGAGGTACTAGTTTCTCTATTTACTTATTGAGTTATTTTTGTTTCCCTCTTGAATTCCGTGTACATTGTTTGGTGGTGAACCCTAAACAATGTTTTTATCCTTTCCTACCTTTGAGGGACACCACCCCTAAATTCATTAATCTTGGATTTTGAAAAATATTAAGATAAGCACTGGAATTTAATTCTTGGAGTTTTTACTCCCTGGACTTTGGTCCTTTTGGGTTGTGGCCACTTTAGATCTTTGGCTTCTAGAGGTTGGGTACGTCCCGCCACCCTATGAACAAGTTGTAATGGGTTAATGGTCCCCCAGTATACTGGTTGAAATAGTAGGCTACAGTGTTGTCCTCTTGTAGATGATAGAACACATGGCATTGTAGTCATTGATAAAGAAATGATATGACAATTCTTAATATTGATATTTAAAACTTATTATTGGAAATATTCTTGATATTTTGATACCTTGAACTTGGATAATTTTGTATAATTGTTAGCCTTGTGGAATTTCTATTTTGAATATTGAATAGTGAAACATTGATACTTGTTATTATCATTTTGTTGAACTAAGTCCACCAAATAGTCCCCTATTAGATTTGATCTCATACATGAATCATATTTTGCACTTACCTTTAATAGCTCAATAATTGGATTTAGTACCAGTCTAGCTGACCTTTATTTTTCCCTTCAATGGGGTCCATGTGTGGTTTTGTTCCTTTGAGAACTCATGGACAAGTTATAGAGAGATGGACTAGAAGAGACGTGCATGAGCTGTCCTCTGTTGAAGACTAGATAGGAATCAATTATTTAAAAAAAAAATTGCAATCTTGAGTAAAGCTTCCACGACACTGATGTAAAAGCATGATTGCAATAAAGATTGTTTATATGTTTACTATTATTTTGTAAATATTCAACTGTAAAGATTGAGTCTTTACATAATTAAATGGGTAGAGGGTATGAGAGTAGTACATCCCATGCCTATTTATAACTTCCCCAAACTTATTATACATTCCATCCCAGAGTTTGAAAGATGGAGGATGGAAAAAAATGGGTGAGGTTTACTCTTCATTCCTAAGTTAATTGGTGGCCCATGTTATATCCTCAATTTTGGTAAAATTAAAGGAATTGATTTGTAATTTTTTCCCAATAGTATTATTATTATTATTATTAGAATATTAGTGTGACCACTTTGTGGCATGGCTGCAACCCATGAGGATCATGAGACCATTTGCGTTGAAAATATGTCCTTGGATCACAAGACAAAGAAAGAAGAGTTTTTATGCATAAATGAATAGTAATGACTTAAGAATTGTTGAAAAATAGAAATATGAAGTATTAGACAAGTATTCAATAAATAATGAAGTGTATGGTGTTTTCGATAATTCAAAGGTAATTATCTAGCCAGTTGGCAACAGGTTTTAGGATAACATTAATAAGTTCCTATACTTGCTTTGAGGAATAAAACTAGTGAGAGAAAAATAATAATCTAGAACTCATGATCAATTAGCCAATAAAGTTCCACATAGTCATATGTTTTCCTTGATGGCTTTTGGTGTGTCAACCAAGTAATATGGGTATTCCATTTAGGAAATATCTAAAGCTAGAGAGAGATAAAGGTAAGGAGTAGTTGTGTCTCATGGAAGTCGTTTTTGGCCCTCTCCTTATTTAATCAAAAAATTAATAATGTTTATTTGGAGAAAGGAAGGAGGAAGGAGTCAGTAAGTCAATATTTCCTAGACTAGGAAAGTAAGTGATAAACCTTTAAGAAGGTCTTTGAAGTAATTATTGAAGGAAGGGATCTTGTTACATGAAGGGATCATGTGAACATGATGGAAAACCTTTCTCTATAAGGTCATCACTTATCTTTATGATAAGGAAAAGGGAAACCAGACCCTCGACTGTATCTCTCCCTCTTCCTATAACCCTCCTCCTAGCCTAGTGTTTCAATGCTATATAAGAAGTAGTCTGGGAGAGACCAAGCACTTGAATGCAATGAGACTAGAAGAAGGAAGGGAGGAGGCCGGTGATAAGGTGGTGGCCAGTAGACGGTGTTGGTGAAGCATCTCTCCTAGTCAAGTTTCAAGACTTGAAATGCAGTGAAAGATCCACTTGTGGGAGATGGATGGATGTTCCATCCGGGTCTCTGAGGGTGAAGGGACCCTCGGCAGGGCAGCAATGAAGTACGATGTGGAGGGGGAGAGAAAGAGTCATGGAGGCTCAGCCTCTACCGGAGTCATGGCGGCATGATCATATGCGTCTGGGAGTGTGGACATGGATGTTGAGCTTACGGTGATTAGTTGTGTTGAAGAGAAGAGGCATAGATGAATGGGATCTATTCATATGCCCATTGGAGGGTAGGACAGTAGTGGTGCAAAACCCACTCCTCACGACAATCGGATCAACAAAGAGAAAGAGATTGGTGGTGGAGGTCCATGGAGGAGTGAGACCAGGAAGTGGTGGAGAAGATGGGATTGAATGCCAATAGCTGACAAACTCAACCATCGAGGCAGGAGGTGTGGAGGTAGGGTTTACTGGCTGAAGTCAGACTGTGTCACGGAGTTGAAGGAAACTTCAGGTGGGAAAGGCCAATATGCCCCTTGCGTGTGTCGAAACTTATTCCCTGATGTAAGGGAAACTAAGTAGTTTTGACCTTTCTTAGAAGCATCCATCGATGGGGTGTGCTGCAACGATATGGACACATGCCATTGGATAGGCTAGACCCACATGGAAAAGGGACAAGACTCGATTATGCTGACATGGCAGATCCCCAATGGTTCATTAAAGGTGATTTTACATTGATTCTAATAAAATATTGGTAACTCAAAAAATAGCAAATATGTATATCAAATTGATTTGGAGAACAAGGAGAATCTAAATAAAATAGCTTCAGAGACTAACTATGGATATAATTCTAAAAATGGTGCAAAGATGGGTTTAAGTACTAATTAGTGTATAAAAACTCTAGATTTGGGTATTAACACGTTGAATATGCTAAAAATATCTCTTTTATGTTATTATCTAACATTGTGGATTGTAATGGTAATATGACATGGCTATGATCATAATGATGAGAACCTAGGTTTTCTAGAGTTGATGATCATTAACATGTGTAATTAAGAACTTGAACATCAATGATGTAACTTGCTATAACCTTAATGCAACTTATTTGATATAAGTGTTCCCAATGTAATGATTATCATGGCTACACCTAATATGAATTTGGGTTCATAAGTCATTAAAACAATGAACATGGGAATTGGAATATCAAACATAACTTTAATGATAACTTGATACCAAGGGAACATAAATAATAGATTAGGACCCGAGTAGGGTTTAATCAGTTTAATGTGATGGTGACACTTAAGTATTTACATACATGCACATTAAATAGGACTTTTTGATTTTCCTGCTTGATTGGATAATATGATTAAAGAATATTTTCAGAATTTGTGTGGCTCACAATCAAGGAATGTGGTTATGCATAAGAATAACCGCATTAGTTTGTCAGTGTTTTCTAGGTATTTCTTGACGAGTAAACAATTATATTTTTGAATTTTTATTTAGTTATATTCAATTATAATGCCACTACAAATATCACATAAAATAAACATTATGTGAAGAAAATGCCAGTTTATATTTGCATGTAATTGTTGGAATATATGTTTTTACAACACTTGAACATTTTGGATGCACCCCACGTACCAATATGGCAACATACTGATCGCATAATTGTTTCACACCATTTTAGGAATAAGCTGATATACATGATAAAATACATGAAGATAAAGATGGAAATTACATGAAGGCACTAAAGTTATCAAAAGAAGGATTAGCTAGTTATTTCTTCTCAAATGTATAGTTTTGAGAATAGAAAGTTCATGTAAGATTCTTGTAAAAAAAGTTATTGAATTAATGAAATTGTTTTCTACTAGTTGTTATTTGACTAATCTTGATCTTGGTTAAAAAATTTAGGTAATGGCTCTCATCTTTTTGGCCTTCCTTAATTGGGGGTTGTTGGAAAGTGAGGTCATTACATTTGGTATCATAGTGCTATATTTTTCATATAATATTTAATAGTTAAAATTTAAAATTATATGTAGAAATATGAGGAAATTATTAAGGAATTTTCTAAATAAGATGATTTTTAGAAGGGACCATAACCCGCAGGCTGGTAATACTTTCCTCCTCACTGCTAGTCATCTTACGAGGACTCCCCGGCCTGTGCAGCCTTCCTGGCCAAAGTTGGACAATTTTGCCCAAAGTAGAATACCTTTAGGGTGTCGTCTCATTTTAATTCATCCTCTTTCTTAATAAACCCTAAAATGAACTTCTCTTCTTATCTAAGTTATGGTTTTGAGAAGAAGTAGAATGAAGGCATCCTCCACCAATTAATGTACATGTAGTGTGGAAATAATAAAGTACATGTAATGAGGAAATGATAATGAACATGAGATGTGGACAAAGTAAAAAAATGTTTTATGGGCTGCAATGGTAAATTCTATATGGAGCTAGGGTTGTTCAAGAAGGAGAACCCTAGTGGGTTAAGGGACATAGAAACCCTAAGATGTAGAGTGTAGAATGTGTAATCACTAACCCAAACCCTAAACTCTAATCCTACGAAATGGGAGTTTTGTGGGTGAAAGAATAATCCTACCCCTATGAACCCAATTTAGGGAAAGAGTAAAGAGAATTATGGTATCTAGTCTCCCATTCATGAATGAGGAGACATTCTTGCATGATGCATGTGAAAGGGGTTTCGAATATACATAAGAAATATAAGTAACTAATGGTTATACATGAAAATGAAAATATGAATATAACTTTCTCATCACCCTAATGCTATCTCTAGCGGAATGGATGGATAAATAATCCCCCAATGAGTGGGTATGTTGTTCCCAATGAGTGGGTATGTTGCCCCCAGTGAGTGGGTATGCAACTAGAACTACCTCCATCAAGGGGTTATGCCATCGAGAACACTCCCAATGAGTGAGTGATGATATAATGGATACCTCCAGTTAGTGGGTATACCACAGAGAATGGGAAAAAATAGATTGAAAAGTTATAATAAAAAATAATGTATGATCAAAAATATAAAACCCTAATTGTGGGAAATAAGAACAATGTGGTGAAAAAGTAACACCACCCACATGAACCTCAAAAGGAATAAGAAATACAAATGTGAATCTAGGTGACCTAGCCTCCTATACATGCATACATATTGATAAATTCATTCATGACATGTGAGAAAAGTTTTAAGAAACATAAGCAACCTATGAATAACACATGTATGGATATAACTTTCTCGAACCATAAATAAGTTATCTCTGGTGAGTTAAAGAGCATGGGGTGAAATAAAGTCATTCTGATAAATGACTGTTATCCTAGCCCACATGGGAAGGTTGCTAAAGGGACAAGCTCAGATGGTATGGACAATGGAGTACCAAGCCCGGATGGGATGGTCATATCGGGGTTCCAAGCCCATATGTGATGACCAATGGAATACCAAGCCCGAATAGGATGGTATATCAAGTGTCTAGTCCGGATGGGAAGATTGAAAAATACCAAGCCCGGACGGGATGGTATGAAATTCCACTAGGACTAAAACCCTAAAGAGAGGATTCCCCATAAAGAGAGGGCTCACCATGAGAGAGGAATATAAAGGGTTAAGAGGTTATAATAAGAAATGCATATTTAGGTTGTATAAAGAATGAAATTTTGAAAAATTTTAGGGTTAGTATGACAACTTGGGATGGGTCAACCCACTAGTGGGAAAATAACCTATGGGGGAGGTAAAAACCTAGACTATAGGGTTGGGTTGTGTCTAGAGAACCTAACCTCTTCCTGTGACCCATGAAGACACCCTAAGTTAGGACCTTCCCTATAAGGGTGAGATGATAAATCAATTTATTGAATTAGGTAACCTTAAATGTCACCTGAGGTGTAAAGAATTAAGTATATAAAATATGAAAGCACATATATTGAGTATGTTTCTATGAACCCAAGTATACCATATCTGAGGAATAGAAGAAAAGGTCACTATGGAAGTGGTTGACAGTATGAGATCGTGCCCAAAAAAAGTTGTGATGAGTCCAAAGAGAGGATATAAAATGAGTAATGAGCCTCATAATAGATGGAGAAATTGGGTTTAAAGAATTACATATGAAAATAATGTGCTTAATAATGGTTAAAGTAGTGACATCCCAAAGAAACCCTAGGGAAGAGTAGAGTCTGAAGTCAATCCTAAGGTCAAAAAGGGTGTATTAAAGGTACATAGGACTGATGATATTAGGAGTTGATTGTGCACTGAATGCATAAGACCATGTGGTTGAGAGGTAACAACTAGGTTTGCCCAAGGTCTATGAATCAGGATATTGGCCACCTTCAAGAGTTCATGTGGCCCAATGGGTTAATATGAGATGCACTCACTAGATGCATAAGGATGTGATCACTCCAAAAGTATCTATATCCCTAAAGACCTCAAGGAAGTTTCTAAGGCTCATGATACATGAGGTGTAAATATATAGGATACAAGAAGTCATGTAATAATGAAAGGAGTTGTGTACAAACTCAAGAGTGAGAAAGGCACTTGACTTAATGAAATATAAGAATAATGTGTAAATAAAAAAAGTATACATGGTTTAGAGTCATGTTCAGAAGGATTAAACCTAAATTATGAAATTTTAGAATAATGTATCTGTATACCATCTCTACTCTTAGAGTGAGATGAACTTTATTTTTGGGGTGCAATCAAACACTTATTTCATCTCATTATGAGGGGGAGAGATTAGACAGACATATGTTATATTTAAAATTGACATACGAGAATGAATACTTTAAAGTTGGACTTAATGACATGAGCTAGGGTTGGCGGTGTTACCTCACCCTTATGTGGAAATATGTGAATAATAGGTTAGAAACCTAGGTGAAATGGTAATCACCAAATAAAATTGAAAATCACAAATGACAATATAAACACCAAAAGATAGAATCAAGTAAATACTAAGAGTGTGGATATACCTTGAAATTAATTCAAGAACCAATCTTAGTCATAATGCGTGGAATTTTCATATATGTAAAAGTTGTTTAAGATATCTAGGTAGGGTTTCTAACCCTAAGGTTTGAGACTAAGATAAGTTATCATGCACCTTAAAGTGTAACTGTTCAAATTTTGGGGATAAAATTTGTTTTGAGGGGTGAATGTTATATCCTCAATTTGAAAAAATTGAATGAATTAATTTGTTTTTTTTTCCAATGCTATTATTATTAATCTACTATTTTACTCTAATAAGCCAGGACACTCGTCTCCGTCCTCCTGATTCCGTCAAAAATTGGACTCCTTCACAGAAGGTTGTTAACGGGTGACTTCTATAAGTTCCAAAATATGGTGCCCGTCATTAATTATCGTATCTGTATTTTAAGTGTCTTTTACGGTCGTTGAATTATCCTATAACAATATCCTCTGCTCTTGATATCGCTTCCCCAGACCACGTTTAACACCCCTTATAATTAATTCCTCCGCCACTACCTCGTTGACGGCTTCTCCCCCATTCCTGAGAACTATTAGTAAATCGGGGCATCACAATAACAATAGATCGGGGCACAACGAGGGGATCTCATCACTACAATCATTGCTATGTTCACCACATGCTTTTTAATAAGATCAAGACCGTCGTCATCTCCCGTATTACCGTGGCCGCGACTGACACAACCTTGCATTAAGAACTGTTGGGATAATCTAGACTTAGTTAAGTCTGTTAGAGCGAGTACTCAGCAATCGTGTTAGTAGTGGATTGCTAATTATCCAGGTGTCTATGTTTGTAACGGCTGAGTGAAGTTTGTTAGACACTCAGACCGAGTCTAGCGTTCACGATCCGAGTTAATTGGATCTGATTAAGTTCGTGGCAGGATCATGGCCTTCTAGATCGGAGTCATTAGCTAGTTGTTTCGTGTATTTAAGCACAACAGTAGTAGCAATAAAATCTATCGCTTTCTTCTCGAGCACAGAAACCAGCTTCCTTTTTACGACTAGTTCCCTTTCTTCGTTATCCAGTAGTTAGCATAGATCCACGAAGGGACTCTATATGTGGTATCAGAGCGTTCAGCATGCCTAAGTACGGGTCATCGTCGACGAGTGGATCTCAAGGAGGAGAGTCCAGCGACACAATAACGAAGGAAGGCACAGTCACGCTGAGATACCCCATGTTGACGAAATCAAATTACCCTATATGGGTAATGAAGATGAAAGCCAACATGAGGGCTCAAGGGGTATGGGAGGCGATCGAAGGTGCGGGCGGCAACGTTGTGGTCGAAGAAAAAAAGGATCAGATGGCCCTAGCCGTAATTTACCAGGCCGTTCCCGAGGAAACAATGCTACAGCTCGCCGGCAAGGAGACAGCTCGCGAGGCATGGGAGGCGTTGAAGACGATGCACGTTGGAGTGGAGCGGGTGAAAGAGGTAAAATTACAGGCGTTACGGTGGGAGTTCGAGAACCTAAGGATGAGTGACACTCAGCAGGTTGACGAGTTCGCCGGGAAATTAAGTGGCTTGGTAAATCAGATCAGGTCACTCGAAGAGAAGATGGAGGAGAACCACGTCGTGAAGAAACTACTGAGGAGCGTGCCTCCCAAGTTTCTTCAGATTGCAGCGACGATGGAACAATTTGGGGACCTCAAGACGATGCAGGTCGACGAGGTTGTAGGAGCTTTGAAAGCTCATGAGGAGAGATATCGTGATTACGACGGAAGGCTCGAGCAGCAAGTTCTCTTGATGAAGAAGGACTCCAGGTCAGATGTGAAACCAGCTCAGGGAGAAGACACCTCGTACAGTAGTGCCCGTGGGCGTGGGCGAGGCGGACCGCGTGGACACGGGCGAGGCCGAGGACGTGGGAGAGGAGGCCGTAGTGATGCACAACCCGCTCGACAAGCTACTGATGGGAGCCGTGAAAATGGACGAGATAAGAGCAAAGTCAGATGTTTCCACTGCAATCATCTCGGCCACTACGCCTCAGATTGTCGAGGGAAACAACGAGCTGAAGAAGCCAACCTCACGCGAACTCAGGAGAAGGAGCCAGCGCTATTGCTAAGCATACGAGAAGACGAGTCTCTCGATATGGCGCTACTGAATGAAGAAGATTTAGTACCGAGCTGGTACAAAGGAACGTAAGAGCCACCACACTCAGACCTCTGGTACCTTGATAATGGGGCGAGTAACCACATGACAGGGCGCCGAGGGAAGTTCCAGGAGTTGGACGAGACTGTCCAGGGCTGGGTGCGTTTTGGAGACGGCTCGTCAGTGCAAATTAAAGGTAAAGGATATGTGCTCTTCCAGTTTAAAAACGGGGAACAAAGACTGTTGCTGAAGTATATTACATACCCAATTTGGATAGTAATATCATAAGTCTCGGGCAGCTGACTGAGGAAGGAAATAAGATAATGTTGCAAGGTGCATTCTTGTGGTTGTACGATAAGTCCGACCAGCTGCTGATGAAGGTGAAGAGGTCTCCTAACAGGCTCTATAAGGTGGAGATCGAATCAGGCGAGCCGATTTGTCTTGATGTGAGCTTCGAGGATTCAGCGTGGTTGTGGCACGCGAGGCTGGGGCACGTGAATTTTCAATCCCTCAAGACCATGTCGGAGAAGGAGATGGTGCTAGGACTTCCCAGAATCAGTCATCCAACACAGATCTATGAAGGCTGCTTAATCGCAAAGCAGACTCGACGCTCATTTCCCAGTGATGCAAACTTTAGAGCTGGCAGACGGCTTGAACTCATACACGCGGACCTGTGTGGTCCTATTTCTCCACCAACGCTCGTCGGAAACAGGTATTTTTTTCTTCTTGTCGAGGATTATAGCAGAAAGATGTGGGTATACATGATTAAGACAAAAGAAGAAGCATTCGACTGTTTCCAAAAGTTCAAGGCGTTAGTGGAAAAAGAAGTTGAGCTCAAGCTGAGGATTCTCAGGACAGATCGGGGGGGGGGGGGGGTGAATTCACCTCAAGTCGATTCACCACGTTTTGTGAGAAAGAGGGAATTCAACGGCACCTCAGAGCACCCTATACACCACAGCAAAACGGTGTAGTTGAAAGGCGCAATAGGACGGTAATGGCTACTGCAAGGAGCTTACTGACGAGCATGAAGGTGCCTGCAATAATGTGGGCAGAAGCTGTAAGGCATGCGGTCTACTTACTGAATCGCTTCCCGACCAAGGCGTTGGCTGATGTTACTCCTCACGAAGCATGGACAGGTTGTAAGCCAAATCTCGACCATCTAAAGGTGTTTGGATGTGTAGCACATATGAAAATTCCTAGTGCACACACAAAGAAATTAGATGATCGTAGTATCCCCTTAGTCTACTTGGGCGTAGAACCAGGCTGCAAGGCTCATAGACTCTATGATCCGAGACAACGACGGATTAACATCAGCAGAGATGTGGTGTTTGACGAGCAAAGGAAATGGGAGTGGTCCGAAGAAAGTGAAGTCGAACTGTACTCAAAGGTTTCATTCGTTGTAGATGACTCCAGTAACAGTGAACAAGAAGAAGCTCAACACAACAGCAATGAAGTTCAGTCATCTGCGTCTTCTCAGTCGCAAAGGAGCACTTCACCTCAAATGTCGCCGTTATCACCAAACACACCAGCCACTCCATCGACAAATTCCTCCTCAACGAATTCAAGTTCTCCTGAAACCTCCGGATCAACATCGTTGGATATAGAGCTGAGGAAATTCAGATCACTTGATGACATCTATCGAGATACAGAAGAGACGATAGGTGAACTGTTATTAGCAGATGACGAGGAGCCGTGCAACTACTCAGATGTTGTGAAAGACCCATCTTGGCGGGAGGCTATGACCAGGGAAATCGAGGCGATCAAGAAAAATAACACCTGGACGTTGGAGCAGTTGCCAGACGGACACAAGGCTATAGGGCTGAAGTGGGTATATAAATTGAAGAAGGATGCACAGGGAAATATTATAAAACACAAGGCGAGACTTGTCGCCAAAGGTTATGTACACCGTCATGGAGTAGATTATGAAGAGGTCTTTGCTCCAGTGGCGAGGATGGAAACTGTGAGACTGATATTAGCTCTCGCAGCTCATCACAGCTGGAAGGTTCAAAACCTTGACGTCAAGACGGCATTTCTGAACGGTGAACTTCAGGAAGAAGTCTACGTTGCTCAGCCGGAAGGATTCGTGACAAAGGGGGAAGAGAAGATGGTGTACAGACTGCATAAAGCTTTGTACGAACTTCGAAAAGCTCCTAGAGCTTGGAACGCCAAGCTTGACAGAAGCATGAAAGGGCTCGGTTTTGGAAGGTGCACACAGGAGCAGGCTGTGTACACTAGGAAAGTCGAAGGGAGCATACACATCGTAGGAGTATACGTAGACGACCTGATAATAACCGGGCCAAGTGATGATGAAGTTAACAGATTCAAGGAGCAAATGAAAAGGGAATTCGAGAGGAGTGACTTGGGTTTACTCTCGCACTATCTTGAAATTGAAGTAGAGAAGAGGGAAGGATGTACCACTCTGAAGCAATCCTCCTATGCAAGAAGGATACTGGAACAAGCTGGAATGGACGACTGTAACTCCAGCAAATACCCAATGGAGCCGAAGCTGAAGTTGACAAAGGGCACAGATGGAGAATCAGTGGATCCCACTGAATACAGAAGCTTGGTTGGAAGCCTCAGATATCTCACCCATACCCGACCTGATCTCAGTTATTCAGTAGGGTTGGTGAGCCGATATATGGAGGAACCCAAGGTGGAGCATCAGCAAGCTGTTAAGCACATACTACGGTACGTGAAGGGCACCCTTAATCACAGCTTGGTCTACACGAAGGCAATCGATGACATTAAATTAGTCGGCTATTCAGACAGCGACTTGGCAGGGGATGCTGATGAAAGGAAAAGCACGACAGACATGGCATTCTACTTAAGCGGAAAGCTTGTATCATGGGCGTCTCAGAAACAGAAGTGCGTAGCACTGTCATCGTGTGAAGCCGAATTCATGGCAGCCACAACAGCGGCCTGTCAAGGCATTTGGTTGAGAAACTTGCTCCATGAAATTACTGGGAAGGAGATTAGACCAATTGACTTATTGGTGGATAATAAATCTGCTATTGCTTTGATGAAAAATCCGGTGTTTCATGGGAGGAGTAAGCATATCGATACCAAATTTCACTTCATTCGTGAGAAGGTGGAGGAAGGACAGATTGCTGTCAGCTACATCTGTACTGATGAGCAGCGAGCCGACATCCTTACCAAGCCACTCGGAAGACTCAAGTTTGCTGAGATGAGCCAGTTACTCGGGATGAGAAACCTTGAGCATCAAAGTCCAGATTAAGGGGGAAAGTGTTGGGATAATCTAGACTTAGTTAAGTCTGTTAGAGCGAGTACTCAGCAATCGTGTTAGTAGTGGATTGCTACCAGGTGTCTATGTTTGTAACGGCTGAGTGAAGTTTGTTAGACACTCAGACCGAGTCTAGCGTTCACGATCCGAGTTAATTGGATCTGATTAAGTTCGTGGCAGGATCATGGCCTCCTAGATCGGAGTCATTAGCTAGTTGTTTCGTGTATTTAAGCACAACAGTAGTAGCAATAAAATCTATCGCTTTCTTCTCGAGCACAGAAACCAGCTTCCTTTTTACGACTAGTTCCCTTTCTTCGTTATCCTGCAGTACTTAGCATAGATCCACGAAGGGACTCTATAAGAACTACGGCTGGGCCTTGGAATCAGACCCATTGGACGAGAGCATTCCTTCTTTTCTTTTACTCATCTTTTTCGTTGCTCAGCGCTCGAATGCACACATATGCGTGAATCACCTTTTCCGACTTCATTAACAGAAGCAGCAGGCGGAAGGGAGATGTACAATTGTGGACATCTCGGCAGTCATATTGTTGCTGATGAATTTACAGAGACAGGATTGCAACAACAAATTAGGAAGGTGTTTAGGATGATGGCCATGATGTTGTGTAGAGCTGCGGTGGGCAATCACTGTCATGGTGAGTTGTCTGGAACTATGCCCATGCATGTCGATGTGTACGAATATTCAGGCCACCCGTTCCTTTTGGGGTTTGCTCCTGATGTTGCTTAATCGCAAGTCTGTTCATTTTTGTAGGAATTTGCGGATTCGACTACCACAGTTGCGGAGCTATATGAGGCACGGGTGGGCATGTGCCCTACCCGTTGCCACCCAAATTAGCAAACAATTAGTCGAGGATCATAATGAACGAGTAAAATCTACGGAAGTGTCTCCTATCTGGATTGATACAATCTCGATAAATTGTTTGCTGCAGGGGCCGTCTCTCTATAAGCTTCTCCATTCTCACAACGTTCTGTTTCTCGATATCTATAAACTCTTGCTTCAGATCCGAATAAACTTGCGAACTATAATGGCGGCGAATTTTATGGTTAATCCTTCAGTGCGAGTCATGCCATCGCGCTTAGATAAGACAAGCAGCGTCGTCGTTGCCGGTTTTTTTGGTACTGCTAATTGCTTGAAAGCATATGAAGCAACGGCTTCTAAGGCGGTGGATTTATTGGTCTTAAGCCCCAACAACGACGAAGATGCCCGGACGGCCTGCATGCATACACCAACGTTGCATGGACAGTTTGCTAAACAAAGTCACATGGATGCGATCAAGAAGAGAAGCCTCCCTGACTAGCTAGTGCTGCACTTGAAAAGGAGTATGCTTCCAGCTACTCTGAGAATTTGAAAGGGAGACAGCAGAATGAAGAAGACGAGAAGAATATGTCACTATGACCATCTCCTCGTGTAGTTGTATTAATATATATTTGAATTGATTACAATCACCAATGCATTACATATAATACCGATGCATTGAGTACACACAGTAATAAAAGACTGAGTTCATAGCCGGCTATGGACGAGAGACAAGGAGACACAAACAGTGTCATTAATGTCATTAGGAAACAGTGTCATTAGTATCTTGATAGTCGTTGTCATTTGTATCTTGACATCCCCGCAAGTTGGGAATTAAAGAATCTAAGGCCCAACTTGAGAAGCAGATTGCGAAATACTGTCTTGTAGAGTGCTTTAGTAAATAGATCAGCAAGCTGGTCCACAGAGGAGACATGCTTGATAGATATGTGACCAACACGGACCTTCTCCGGGATGAAATGATAGTCCAATTCAATGTGTTTGGTTCTTGCATGAAACACCGGATTGGAAGAGAGAAAGATGGCACTGAGGTTATCACAAAGGAGAGTAGCAGGTTAAGGTTGATGTAGGTGGACCTCTCAAAGTAGCTGAGAAAACCAAGTAAGCTCAGTAGCTCCTAAGGAGAGTGAGCGATACTCTGCTTCTGTGTTGGAGCATGAGACAGTAGCTTGTTTCTTGGAGGACCATGCCACATAGGTGCGACCGAGAAAGATGCAGTAATCATTGGTACTTCTGCGAGTTAGGGGGCAGCCTGTCCAATCTGCATCGCAGAATCCTGAGACAGACAAAGTGGAATCTGCGAAGATTTGAACTCCCTAGGAGAAAGTTCCTTTGACATAGCGAAGAATGCGCTTGACAAGGCTGAGTTGGGTGGTGGTGGGGACAATGGAGGAACTGACAGGCCAGATTGACTCCATATGTCAGATCTGGATGAGTAAGAGTAAGGTACTAGAAGAAGCCAACAATGCGACGATATGAACTCAGATCTTGAAGAGGAACCCCTGGGTTTTTCAGGCTGTCACAGAGGAAGGTAGTACACACAGGGGTCGAGATGGGTTTACAATTGAGCATGTGTTCCCGATCAAGGATGTCAAGTGTATATTTGGACTGGTGGAGAAGAAGACCTTTCTAGTTTGATTCAGCTTGAATCCCAAGGAAATAATGAATGTCACTGAGATTGCGCAAGGAGAACTCAGATTCAAGGTGACGAATGATGTTAAGCACAGTGGTGGAAGAATTCCCAGTGATGAGGATATCATCCACATATAGTAACAAGTAAATGGTGACAGAAGGGGTGAGAAGAACAGACAAAGAAGAATATGAGATGCAGGAGATGAAACTGAGCTCAGTTAGGTAGGAGTGTATTTTGGTGTACCAGGCACGAGGTGCTTGCCTGAGACCGTATAGGGCTTTTTTGAGCTTGCAAACGGGGGTAGGGCAATCAGAGTTGATGAAACCCCGTGGTTGTTCCATGTAAACAGCAGTGTCCAATGTTCCATTGAGGAACACATTGCAGATGTCTATTTGTAGAATGTTCCATCCTTTTGAGATGGAAATGGTGAGGATAGTTTTGATAATTGGGGACTTGAAGACAAGGTTGAATGTCTCAACATAATCAATGCCCTCTTCCTGAAAATAGACTTTAGCAACTAGAGGAGCCTTGAGACAGTCAAGGGATCCGTCTGCAGTGACCTTGGTTTTAAAGACCCAGCGACAGCCGATCACATTCATATTGCTTGAGCGAGGAACCAATGTCCAAGTACTATTATTGTGGAGAGCAGTGAGTTCAGAGATCATGGCATCTTGCCAACCAGGGTGTTGAAGTGCTTGCTTGACAATGCGAGGGGTAGAGAAAGTAAGAGATGTGTTCAGTACATATTTTGGGTTCGGTTTGTGAACACCATGTTTGCTTCTGGTGACCATGGGATGAGGATTAGGACAATGAGTGACTATAGGGGTGTTGGTATGAAGTTTTGGTGAGGTTGTTTCAGCTACTGAACTGGAAGGGGACATAGGAGTATCAAGGTTGGTGGAATTGGAGGTAGACGGTGGATCCTAAGATTCTAAGGTAGGGGGAGTGTGGATGACAGGATTCATCATAGGCAAGGCAAGGATGGAGTTGCAAGATACGTCAGTGATTGAAGTGGATGAGGAGAAAGGTGTGGGTTGTGGGATTGGCCCGGATGAGGATTTAGGTGTAGAGCAAGGATCCAAGGTGTCAGGAATTTCATCGAACATGGAGTAGGAGAAGGAGTCGTCTTGTCTGTGGGCATGATTGGTGGTAGGAGAAGAGAAAGGAAATGCAGATTCATTGAAGACAACATGTTTGGATATGTAAAGGTGCTTGGAAGGTATATGCTGGCATTTATACCCCTTATGTTGTGAGTTGTATCCAAGGAAGACGCAAGGCAGTGACCGTGGATCTAGTTTGTTGGAGGTGTATTCTCTAAGGCAAGGGAAGAAAAGACACCCGAAGGTTCTGAGGTGTGTGTAGGATGGTGGTTTGTGGAAGAGAAGTTCATAGGGTGATCTCATTTGCAAAGACAGAGTCGGAAGTTTGTTTATCAGATATACGGCTGGTGAGAAAGCATTGTACCAGTATTTCTTTGGCAACTGAGCATCGAATATCATTTCAAGGCCAAGCTCAACCACATGTCTATGTTTTCGTTCAGCAACCACATTCAGTGATGGATCGTGAGGACACGATAGTTGGTGAAGAATGTCTGAGTCAGAAAGAAATTTCCTAAGAGGGTGATTGACAAACTCTCTGTCGCCATCACTTTGTAGCTTCCTGACCTTTATATTAAACTTGGTCGAAATCATGTTGTAGAATGACATAAATATAGAGTAAAACTCATCTTTGTGCTTCATAGGGAACAACCGGCTAAACTGTGAGTAGTTGTCATTGAGCATCACATAGTACAAATTTTTTTGAGAAGAATGTACTAGGGCTTTCCCCCATACATCACAATGTAAAAGTTCAAACGGATGAGTTTCTCTAGTATGACAATGAATCACTGCAAGTTGTTTGCTTTTACTAAGTTCACAACTATTACAAAGATCAAATAAGCTAGAGGTACTAGTAATGGAGTTTGTTTTTAGTAAGTGTTGAACAATGCTTCTATTCGGATGACCCAACCTTCGATGCCATGTGTCGTCGTTGAACTTGATGAAGCGGTTTGAGAAGAAGGCTTTTCTAGTTGACAAAGGTAGGAGATATAGGCCATTACAACATTTCCCTTGAGCCAGAACCTTGTGTGTCTTGATGTCCTTAATCATAACCAGGTTGTCAGTTAACACAACATAACATGGAAGCATGGACGTTAGTTTAGAAATAGAAAGCAGATTTCGCTTGATGTCAGGAACAATAAGGACATCTCAAAGTGGAATACGAGTGACATTATCAATGAAAGCATCACCAATTTTGTCAATAGGAAAAAATTCACCATTTCTGACCATTATACATCTTGTTCCCATGTAAAAATGAAGATTTTGAAAGACACCTAAAGTCTGAACAACATGGTCTATAGCTCCTGAATCTAGACGCCATTCAAATGGGTCAATTTCATTCAGGCAAAGAGAAGCAAGGGAAGCACTTGTGTTCTCTGCAAGGGACGAAGAAACATACACGTTTTGGTAATTGTTATCATACCTGTGCCAACATTTTAGGGCGGTATGACCCCGTTTACCACAGATCTGGCAAAGAGCAAGTGACAAATAGAATTGGTTGTTACTGACATTGGTTGAGGTGGAGAATGTGTTCCCTTGAGGGTTGAATTGAGTGTTGTAGTTCCCTGGTCCACTGTTGAGTATCCCCTGGACAAAGCTATTATGTTGATGTCGTCCTCTTCCTCTAGTTGAAGATCGACCTCTTCCAGCAACATGAGATTGGTTATAGAACTTTTGTTGATTGATGGCAACCTGGTGATCAGTAGAGGCCTTGTAGGTGTAGAAGATGATTGGAGGAGGTGTGGTGTTGACACGCCTGGACTTTCTTCTTTCAAAATCTTGTAGAAAGGTAGAAGTTCATCATAGGTTGGAATTGGTCGTTTCAGCATGGAAACCATGAATCCTTCATAGTCAGGGTTGTCAAGACCGTTGAGAAGAGTGAAGACCTTCTCTTGATCATTAACCGAAAATCTAATAGCATTCAGTTGGTCACATAGAGTCTTAAACTTTCACAGAAAATTAGTGAGGGTTTGTTCCTTTGGTAAAGATCCTGAGTTGAGACTTGAGCTCAAACTCACGGGATTGAGACGATTCTGGAAAAAATTTATTGAGCGTACTCCTTATTTCATGAGAGTTGGTGCATCCAATGATGTCACCCATTACTTCTCGGTGAGAGTGCTAGAGATCCAACCTTCTAGAAGTCTATCCGTCCATGTCCACATTTTATGTCTAGGGTTTGCATCTGGTAACCCAGCTTCATCAGGAACAAGAAGAGGTGGTGAGACTTCAATCCCATCCAGGAAACCTTCTAAGCAGCACGACTCAATAAGATTTCTGACCTGAGATTCCCAGAGAAGAAAGTTGTTGAGGTTGAGTTTGATAGTTACAAAGTTGGAGATATTAAGACCAACTGGATAGGGATACATGGATGTTGGTGAGGTTCCAGCAACCATGGTTAGAGAGGGGCGAATAAAAGAAAGTGAGATAGGAGGAGTGAATAGGAGTACTTAAGATGGTCATAGAATGTGAGTGGTAAGGTGCCCGCAAAGGCTTTTCAAAGCTATGATACCATCTAAGAATTTGAAAGGGAGACAGCAGAATGAAGAAGACGAGAAGAATATGTCACTATGACCATCTCCTTGTGTAGTTGTATTAATATATATTTGAATTGATTACAATCACCAATGCATTACATATAATACCGATACATTGAGTACATACAGTAATAAAGGACTGAGTTCATAGCCGGCTATGGACGAGAGACAAGGAGACACAAACAGTCATTACAGTCATTAGGAAGCAATGTCATTAGTATCTTGATAGTCGTTGTCATTTGTATCTTGACAACTACAACTCGTGACATTCTTTCTGGTATTACTCTTGATTTATTATATACCTAGAAGCAAGTTTGACTTTCAACACCTATTGGTATCGACGTTTTCCCTCAAATAAAAGCCTTCAGAGTCATCTTACCCAACGATATATCAGAAGGATATTAGGTGAAACATCTATTGAAGCTTTAATTCTTGGCACGGTTTTGAACAATATCTTTAGTGTCACACTATACGATAGGAATTCCACTTTTGGATACAATATACGTTTTTGGACATTTGGGTGGTACATATATATAGTACAGGACATGCAATGTAGCAATGATCAAATTTGTATTATTTTTCTTTCTTTTGCTCTCACCAATCACTTGTGTGCTACGAAAACATACATTTTAGATATTCATAAATAAATATTTCAATTATGGATAGAAGCAAAAACGTGAATCTCATTTTGTTGTATATCACCACATACAATATTGTTTAAATCAATGGACTTCGTGGCGCCGCCCTCAACAAATTTTTTTGACTGCGCCACTGGCCCCAGATGGATGTAACTCAGTTGTTTTACTTGTGAAAATCCCGGCTTTTCTGGCCCTCACGCTGCCATACAAGTTAGCTCCATTTAATATCACGAGGTGACCAATCCATGCACGTTGATGATTGTTATTATGGGCTCTAGACTCACAAATCTATAAATTGTCTTTGTCCGGGAATCATCTTTGTTCGGGATTTTGACAGACCTCCCCAGTTTCCCCCATAAACTAAGTACCCGACGTCCCTCCAAAGGATGACATCTAATGGTAATTTCTCGTGTATGCCTTTTGTACAACGTTAGCTTTGACTTTTCTTTTATATGATTAATGTTTTATATTTTGACTGTCTATTTAGTTTCCTTTCACCTCTAAATCTACATTTACTCTGACATTAGACAGGGTAAAATCTTTGCATGTTGGTTGAACTTCATTATACACACATGATTACTCTGTTTTACTGACAAGAACCACAATTTCTACAGCGAACTTCCATTATTTTTGTACTTGATTTTACGTTCACTGATAAATACACCATTTTTGAGATGTCTTACTATTTTAAATATGCAATAAATTCAAGTATAGTTGGTGCTTCATTTCCAGTTGAAAGAGCACTGAGACCACTACCAGATGTCCCAAATTTGTTATAACAAAAATATCAAATATAACTGTAGAATATGTTCATCTATCTATTTAGTTGAAAGGTCAAGTAGCCCCGATCTAATGTTGTTTACTCTTAGTATTAGTGTTAAAGGACTAAACCAGTGTAGCCAACACCAGAATTTATCCTTGCTTGAGATGACGTGGTTCTTCACAACGAATAACTGCCTCGAAACAAAAGCTTTTTTGAAATAAAATCTATCATGCTAATCATATTATAAAAACAACTCACGTTTCTCATTTCTAGGACATCTGAAAATTATGAGCATGTTTCCAAAACAACAACTAAGGCATACTTATATTGAATGTTTAGAAATTGTAGAATGGGAAGAAGGTTACAATTGCAACATCTTGATACAAATAAATTAAACATAGTGCAAACAAGAACATTACTACTAGAATACAAGATAAAGGCTACAAATTTTCCAAAGTTTAAGATCATAATTATTGTTATATCATTACTAAATTAAAATCTTTTATATTAAAAATCTCACGAGTAGTGTTAGTTGACTACCAACTACCACATATGCTTATTTCACTTATCCGTTTATGAATATGAAAATTCAGTTTAGTACCACAATGAGGAAGGATCTAATCCAACTTCTAAGACAGATTCAATTGTTTATGTGAAACCTCGTTGTCAATGAAGTAGCATCTTCCGTTTATGCCTTTGTCTGAGCTTACACCCTCCCCTAATGTGTGGGTAGTTGAGGAAGGGTTTATATTGCTAGGGTGGGGTCACCGATGCAGTTCGTACTCAGGGATGATTTCCATGTATAAAAAAGGGAACCTAAAATTTAGGATACTATGTTCAAAAAAATTGAGTTTTATCTAGGCATGCAACAAATAAGAATGTGTATCCTAATAATTTTTGGACTTGGAATTTATCCATCCTAGAAATAAAACCATTATGGAGAAAGATTGGAATTTTCTATCACTATTGAAGTTTCCATGTAAGTTGGAAATTGCTATAGCATATTGAAGAACATCCTTATCACCACGTCAAATAATGGTTGTTCCAGAAAAAGTCAATTCCTTCAAGTTCACTTCAATTATTTTGATGTTATCTTTTAGTAGAATGGAGGCATAGACAAAACACATATCAAGAAAGAGAGCATTCAATTAAAATATAGAAACTACATTACATGTCCAAGTGGTATAATATGGATAGAGACTACAACCTCAAAAAAATTACGACTAGAAAGTAATTTTCATGTCCTTCTAAAAGGAGGTTACAATGACTCAATTTAAAATATATATATATATATATATATATATATATATATATATGGCAACACCATGTTTATGCTATAAAAACTGACACTTCATTTTTAGTTATTTAATAACATAAGTGGATGTTGTTTGCAAGGTTAAAAATATATTTACATCATCAGACCAATTTGAGATATCCTAGCACAATGACCAGTGTCTCTATACATAGATACATATAAGGAAGTAGAAGTTCATATGTAGTTTGAAATACAATGCCATAAATGTATTTTAATGATGGCATGGTTGAATCAACGACCTCCATATCATATATTCTTAAATGAAAGTGGAAATTGGACTTTGATCACCCCTATTATCTCTTAAGACTACTATATGGTTATCAAATTCATTGGTACTCCATCTTTATGTATTTTGAATTATCAATAGCCATTCTTGTTTTTAAATCCTTTGACATAACAAATCAATTTCTGTTGACGTGTTGTGATATTGAGAACCTACTCGATGTAGGACCTTTAACAAAATTCCATTATTTTTCATTTTCTTAAAGTTTAAATTGATAGAGTACTAATGTCAATGTTCTTTCCTTCTTTGGTTCTGGTTGCCAAAAGTTTGGTCCAAGCTATGTAATATCAAGCACAGAGTCAATGATGTTTTATGACCATGCTAATAATGGTATATCCATTTTGTAGCACCCTTGCATTTATCTGTATAAATCTTAAAAAGTAAAAACTAATAAAATATGAAATAGTTAACAATATCATTATATTACTATGAATGCTTCTATGACATTGTGATACCAAATTTTTCACAAGAGATCTCCATGGTTATTGATCAAAGATACAATTGTTTACTTGATATCAAGATCTATAATTTATGAAAGGACAAATAATACATATCTAATTATTGTTGAGGCTTTAATGTTAATGCTACATTAGCAATTAGTTATATAATAATATGTAATGAAAAGAAGAAAAACTATTCATTCCCCATGTCTAAACGTATGAATTACATGTGAATAAAGTGATAGTAAATATTTCACAAAAAGGATCAAATATTGCCAAAATTTATGTATGCTTAATATTGTGATCACTACTATGAAATAATTTTGCATCATATAATATTCAAATTTACATACTCTCACAATTAAAACCAAAAACATAGTATGTGTCACATAAGTGGGGGAGGATTCTAAGAAAATTGTGAATTACAATCACTCTTAATCAAACACATCATAAGACTCTCATCAAAACTTTACTACACACAGGGGCGCAACTAAAAACTTAGAATGGGGGGTTGTATTAAATTTAGTAGCCATTAGTTATTATAGGGGGGTTGAGTGTAATAAATGCAGTGTTTTTTGACAAAAATTGTGTTGAGTGGGGTTAGAAACCGGGTTGACAAACTACAGAGGCATTGCATTTGCCAGCTCGGCTATTTTTTCTTCTTGTCTAGAAACCACAAAGTTGAAATATGTACAATTTGTATTTATGCATGAAGTATATATATATACACACACACATTACTTTACATATAAGTTGGAGGGTGGGGGGGCTAAAGCCCCGGCAGCCCCACCCCACCCCCTGCAGCTACACCCCTGACTACACATTTTCTAAAATAAGTGGAACCAAAGTTCATAATCTAATTGCATGTGAAATATTGAATTACCAGATCATTGGTGTGAATTTTGGATTCCATCATTTGTAATATTTCATATTTATTACCATGTTTCTTAACTTGTAAAATATGATAAGAATAATGAGTGAATAAATTTTCTTCATTGTATACGGAAGGGAACTTTTTCCAAAAATGAAGTACAATATTTAGCGTGGAAACAACATCTTCTATGTATGGACTCTTATACACATCTTTAATAAAAATGCAAATATAACTTGGAAAAATATTTATTAGGAGTCTACTAAAAATGTTATTAAAATTAATATATCATAAGTAAAAGTAAAAGTATGACCAAATAACCAATACATATACATAGAGATAGTCACAAAGAATCCAAACAATGAATTAATAAAGCCAACTAAAGAAACAATAAGTTGACCAACAATGTTGCCCTTTGCAACAACATCTTTCATGTATCTTTCATTTTATATACATTTTGATGTGTGTACATACATACATACATACATACATACATACATATATATAAGTATATATATACATACATACATACTATGGGATTAAGAATATATACATACTATATACTATATGTATGTATGTATATATGTATATACATGCATGTGTGTGTAATATATGACATACATACATGTGTATATGTATTACTTGATATATAAAAGAAACTCTATATTAATATACTACGTGCAAAGCACGTGGATATACTAGTAAAATAGTAATGTGTGACCACTTTCTGGCATGGTCTCAACCCATGAGGCCCATGAGACCATTTGCAATGAAAATATGTCATTGGAGCACAAGACAAAGAAATAAGAGTTTTCACCCATAAATAAATAGCAATGAATTTATGAATTGTTGATAAATAGAAATATGAAATATTAGACAATTTTTAAATAAATAATAAAGTGTATGGTGTTTTGGATAATTAAAAGGTAATTATCTAGCCAGTTTGGAAACACACATGTTGGGATAACATTAACAAATTCCTATACTTGTTTTCAGGATTATATCTAGTGAGAGAAAAAAGAATAATATAGAACTCATGATCAATTAGCCAATAACATGCCACATATTCATATGCTTTCCTTGATGGATTTTGATGTGTCAACCAAGTAATATGGGTATTCTATTCAGGAAATATACTAAAGATAGAGAGTGGTAAAGGTAGGGCGTAGTTGTGTCTCATGGGAATCATGTTTTATTTGGAGAAAGGAAGGAGGAAGGAGTCGGAAAGTTAATATTTCCTAGACTAGGAAAGCAAGTGAGTAACCTTTAGGAAGGTCTTTGATGTAATTCTCGAAAGAAGGGATCCTATTACATGAAGGGATAATGTGAACAATATGGAAACCCTTTCCCCATAAGGTTATCACCTATATTTATGACAAGGAGAAGGGAAACTAGACCCTCAGCCATCTCTCTCCCTCTTTCTATCACCCTCCTCCTACCCTAGTGTCTCAACACTATATAAGTAGTCTGGGAGAGACCGAAAACCCAAATGCAATGAGACCAGAATAATGAAGGGAGGAGGCCGACGAGAAGGTAATTTCTAGTAGATGGCATTAGTGAAGAATCTCTGCCAGTCAAGTATGAAGAGTTGAAACACAGTGAAGGATCCATAGGTGGTAGATGGTTGGATGTTATGGCCGAGTCTCTCCGAGATAAAGAGACCCTCGGTAGGGCGACAATGAAGTAGGCGATGGAGAGGGGGATCAAGATTCATGGAAGCTCAGCCCCTGTCAGAGTCATGGCATTATGAGCATAGGCGTCCATGAGTGTGGACCTGGATGTTAGGTCTTATGGCGGATAGTTGTGTTGAAGAGAAGGGGCATAGATGGATGGGATCCATGCATATGACCTTTGGAGAGAAGGACAACTGTGGTGCAGAACCCACTCCTCACGATAGTCAGATTGACAAAGAGAAAGAGATAGGAAGTAAAGGTCCATGGAGGAGTGAGACCAGGAAGTGGTGGTGGAGATGGGATCGCATGCCAGTAGCCGGTAGACTCAACCATCGAGGGAGGAGGTCCAAGAGAAGGGTTTATGGGCTGAGGTCAGGCTGTGTCACAGGGTTGAAGGCGACTTCAGGTGGGAAAGGCCAATATGCCCCTTGCATGCATGGGGACTTATTCCCCAAAGTAAGGGAAACTAGGTCATTTGGACCTTTCTTAGAAGAACTTGTTGATTGGGTGTGCTGTGTTGATATGGCCACATGCCATTGGAAAAGCTGGACCCACGTGGAAAAGGGTTGAGACTTGATTAGGCTGACATGGAAGATCCCCATTGGTTCATTAATGGTAATTTTATATTGATTCTAATAAATTATTGGTAACTCAAAAAATAGCAAATATTTTTATCAAATTGATTGCAAGAATGAGGAGAATCTAAAAAATATATTTTTAGAGTCTAATTATGCCTAGAAATCCAAAATTGTTGCAAAGATGGGTTTAAGTACTAATTAGTGTATAAAAACACTAGATTTCGGTATTAACATGTTGAATATGGTAGAATTATCTCGTTGATGCTATTATCTGACACTATGGACTATAATGGTAATATAACATGGTTATGATCATAATGATGAGAAATTAGATTTTCTATAGTTGATGATCCTTAACATGTGTAATTAAGATCTTGAACACCAATGATGTAACTTTCTATAACCTTAATTCAACTAATATGATATAAGTGTTCCCAATGCAATGATCATCATGACTACAACTAATATGAATTAGGGTTCATAATTCATTAAAATAATGAACATGGACATTGAAATATTAAACATAACTCTAATGATAACTCAATACAAAGGGAACATAAACCCTAGATAGGACCTGAGTATGGTTTATTCTGTTTAATGTGATGGTGACACTTTAGGATTTACATACATGTTAATTAAAGAGGACTATTTGATTTTCCTTCGTGATTGGATAATATGATTATAGAATGATTGCATAATCTGCATGGCTCACCATGAAGGTATGTATTTATGCCTAAGAATAACTGCATTAGTTTGTTGGCATTTTCCAAGTGTTTCTCTAGGATTGAACAATTAAATTTTTGAATGTTTATTTTATTCTATTCAATTTAATGCCACTATGAATATCACATAAAAGAAAGATTTTGTGAAGAAAATGTTAGTTTATATTTGCAAACAATTGCTGGAATATATGTTGTTATAATACTTGCACATTTTGGATGCACCCCACATACCAATATGGAAACATACTAATCATGTATTTGTTTCATGTTGTTTTAGGTATAAACTAATATACATGATGAAGGACATGCAGATATAGATGGAAATTACATAAGGCACTAATGTTATCAAAAGGAGGATTAGCTAGTTATTTCTTCTCAAATGTATAGTTCTGAGAATAGAAAGTTCATCAAAGCTTCTTGTAAACAAAATTATTGAATTAATAAAATTGTTTTGTATTATTTGTTATTTGACTAATATAGATCTTGCGTAAAATTTGTAGGCAATGGCTCTAATCTTTTTTGTCTTCCTTAATTGGGGATTGCTGGAAAGTGAGGTCGTTACAACCCAGTTGGAAACTAGCAGCATGTCAGTGTAGAATCCTCATAGCATGTGGTACCGCTCCTGCTGACATCCAATAAAGGAAGTGGAAACCATAGTTGTTGGATTACTAGATCTGTTTAGGGCTTCTATGGAAGAGCTATAGTTTCTTGAAGTCTTTAGTCTAGTTGTACTCATATCCTCAACCATGATCTAATATCATTGAAATTATTATTACTACACAAGTTTGTGGTGTCTCTTCCATTATACTCTTTGGTGTGGTTGCATTTGTATACTTATTCAAGGAGAAAGTTGTGTTGGAGCTGTTGTAGAGGACTTCTATTTTTGCCTTGATGTTTATTGTCAGGGCATCCAATGATTGTTGTGCAGGAGTGGAAGAAATATGTAATGGTAATGGCCTCACTTTCTACATCCCCCAATTAAGAAAAGACCTTCAAGTTGAGAGACATTACCTATATTCCCAAGGATCCAGATTAGTCAAATAACAAATAATAGAAAACAATTTCAATACAATTTGAAATATCGTTTACAAACACTACAGCAAAAATACCCATTAGTGGCTTTTATTCCAGTGGCTTTTCTAAAAAAATGCCACTATCTATGTAATGCAGTGGCATTTGTAATTTAAATGCCTCTAAACCACATATTATGGAGTTTATAGAAAAGACTTACCAATTAAGGCATTTTTATAATTAAGTAGTGGCATTTCAAAATTGCCAAATCAAATGAGCGGGCCACAATTACTAAAAAAATTTATGTTCCCGCGCGGCTTCCCCCGGCATGCAAAACGGTTCCTCTTCTCCACGCGTTAGGGCAGAGAAATTTACTCCCGACATTTGCTCTGCTCGCAGAACCCGCGAAGTCAACCTAGCTAGCCTTTTCGCCCTAATCTGTGAGACCATGGACGCTACCTGCTGGAATGCTCTCTGCTCTTCTGCAAGGTGTCGGCGACGTTGCCAAGGGTTGGAGGGGACGCCGAGGAAGAGATCAGTCTCCCAACTTGCCGGCGAGGACTGTGGCGGTTTGCCACCCTACTGCTTCAGCACGTGACTTGTCGGTGAGGACTGTGGCGGTTTTCCACCCTACTACTTCGTCGCACGATAGGTAAGTACACCCCAAGAAACAATAAACACACATGGTCTTTCCCATCCATTCTCGCAGTTTCCATTCTATCAAGGTATATATGATAATCGGTTTATGAAGATAGTCTTGAAATATGATGATTTTGTTGTTTTATATCTAGCAATCACTTCCTTAATCATTTATATCAAGCCATCGACCATCCTTCTTTGTTAGATTTAAAGTTGGATTATTTTACAATCTTGAAATATGATGATTCCGTTGTTTTATTTTACAATGTCGCATTGGTTTTGGTTATGTATACAAGTTTGCTAAATGTTAGTGTATTCATATAAAAATGTATGTATTGTTGTATTAAATTGTAAGGAAAATGAAGCATCCACTTTTTAAAAAGTGGTCGCTTAGGTGCTCATGCGATGTCTACACATCTCATGTATCTTTGTTTATAAATCATTAACGAATAGGCAAGTAATGTATCCTTACCTAGGCCACCACCTTTGGTGGGTTGGCACTCTCTGATGAGAACAGGGGTTCCCACCATTGGACTAATGAAGGGGAGAGATACTCATCTTTATGTATGTAGGAAGAGGCTAAGGAGAGAACAAGGTTTATGAGATGGTCATTTCTTATGTAATATTCTAGGATTCAGAACTTTCTAAGGAAGAATAAGACCTTTGTATGAATACTTATAGTATACAAGTTTTTTTGGGTGTGGTTTCTTCAATTTTCCTTTGATTACCGTAAACTTGAATGGTCTATATTCTTCTGCACTACCAATTGACAAAAACCTTCTCCATCCCTGAAAATTAGGGTCTTTAAGCAACAATGAAGCAAGATACCAAGGGCATGCAAACAAGTTGCTAAAATCACTAAGCTATGATTGCACAAAATGCAGGGGTTCCATTTTGGAACAATAATAATTTTTTCTCTGTCATAGGAAGTCTGGTTTGCCTTCTTGATTTCTATATTGAACGAATTGCATGGCTTCTATGCAGTGATGTTTACATAATGGTTGATTCATATTTTTTTTGGAGTGTACGTCTTATCTCAGTATTGCTTTAATGTAAACACATTGCATTATGGTTACTTCAGTTCCATATACTTTCATTATATAATATCATTATATATACTTATAATTGTTAGTACTAATATTTTGCAATCTCTGTTCACCCACAACAACCACTATGGCCTGGGCGTCTACCCCCGCTCCTTTTCCCTGAAGCAGAAAAGCTAGAAATCACCCTAGATGAGCGTACACTTGCACAACTCGCCATTCCCAGACATTGGCATCATCTGGACGGAAGACGCTACATGGCTGGTCAAATGACCTTAAAGTTTGGGAACTCAACAAATGTAATCGAGGTTCAGTATGATGGTGATGGCAATCTGGTATCCACAACCAATTGGCGTGGGTGGATTGGGAGAATGGGAATTGGCCGTACGGACCAGGTTTTGCTTTGTCTGATTGGCGACAATACCATACAAGCTTATATACATAACTACAACAACAGTTTGCCTTCTCACCTGAGACAGTATATGCATGAACCAGGCTGTACCGTATCTGAGGAGTCGTCATTTGATGAATTCGGCATGCCTGAGGTGCAATCCTTTCCCGTTGGTACCGCCTTGTACCCCATGACCATCAATTTGGATTCGTCTACCAGCGACTCCATCCTCGACACAGCATCATCAAGAAAACGGACACGTCACAGTCATAACGACTGTCACAATTGTTGATGAATTTTTTTAACTTTTAAATTAGGAAATAATCAAAAAATATAATTTGTGTTGTATTACTTAATGAACATTAGTAATCAATCAAGTACTGTGAATTTAAGGTACCCAATGTGATCTTGATGATGGCTTGCAAATGTTTTTCTCTAGTGTGGTTTTGAGTGATTTTTTCTTTGAGGATTGCCTCAAAGTGATGTTCTACTTTTATCCTTATTATAACTATATATGTTGTTTGTATGACAGACTTACTCATAAATGTTATATTTTTTACTATTTTTAAGAATGGATAATTGTTGGATGGCAGAGGATGACCGAATGAGTAGTAAATACCTTTTATGTTGTTCAATTTTGTTTTAAGTGTCTTCATTTTTGTGTGACTTGATATACTCAGGATGAGAGAACAGTTAAGTGACAACTTCCATAATAAGACAACTACAAGGAATGATCAGAACAACATCATTGACTCTTGTATGGGGACTCATTTACCTAGCATTACTCCACAAGGTTGTTGGAAAACTTTGAACTTGTCATCCAGTAATCGCTCCAAAAAAATTTTAGCTTCCCTTCCACCTAATGTTCAAAATGATAGACCAAGGAAATTCAATAACACTGTTGCTAGCTCTGCTGTTACAAGAACACCTTGTGATGGACAAGGTAATCATATCATCACATTTATAGTGTTGCATTTAATGATATATAATTTCTATATATGTTGTATGCTTTATGAATGAATTCTCAGGTCAAAGACATCGACAATGGGTGCCTAATGGCAATGCTTCGGTGTCCAATCATTCAAGAAGAGTAGACAGTAGAGCTGCCAATAGTCAAAATAGCCCTACATTTCATGATCACATGGAGCAAAATGGCCTATCTGATCACCATGATGAGTTGTTAAATGCTACAACAACACCTTCCGATGGGCTAGGTAATCGGTTAATTCATTGCATATATAGTGTTGTCTTTAGTGATATATAATTTCCATTTATGTTGTATCCTTTATGAATGAATGCTCATGTCAAAGACATCGACAACGGGTGCCTAATGGCAATGCTTCAGTGTCCAATCATTCAAGAAGAGTAGACCGTAGAGCTACCAATAGTCAAAATAGCCATGCATTTCATGATCACATGGAGCAAAATGGCCTAATTGATCACCATGATGAGTTGTTAAATGCTACAACAACAGCTTCTGATGAGCTAGGTAATCGGTTAATTCATTGCACATATAGTGTTGCCTGTAGTGATATATAATTTCCATTTATGTTGTATCCTTTATGAATGAATGCTCAGGTCAAAGACATCGACCCCCAGTGCCTACTGTCAATGTTCCCGTGTCCAATCAATCAAGAAGAGTAGAGAATAGAGCTGGCAATAGCCAAAATAGCAGTGCATTTCAAGAAATAATGGAGCAAAATGACGTCTTTGATCACCATGATGATTCGTTGAATGCTACGCCAACACCTACTCATGTGCTAGGTATTCGGTTTATTCAAATCATTGCATTTATAGTGCTGCATCTAATGATATATAAATGAATGCTTAGGTCAAAGACATCGCACACGTGCCGAACACAATGTTTCCAAGTCTGGAAAAGAAAGGCCGTTGATCAAATTCCCATTGAGATAAATCAATTTGGACAACCAGTGGGTAAAAACCAATGTCACTTATTAAGTTTTTTGACAACCATTGCAAGAGATCCCAATCTGTGTCCATTAAACTACGAGAACTGGAGACAATTTCCAGCAAATAAAAAAGAATCCATATGGAATTTTGTTAAGGTACAATATTAAAATTTATTTTTAAATGGTTAAATGAAGCTTCTAATTGATATCCCTATTGTCGGTAGAGTGAATTCATGATGGACATAAAATTAAAGGAGTGGACAATGAAGAGACTGGGAAAGAAATGGAAGGACCACAAGTGGGAGTTACAGAAACTATACTTCGTAGAAGATAGTCCATATGAACAACAACTTGAACAAGTTGTTCCCCGCGTGGAAATGTCTCAATGGACATTTCTTGTGGATTACTGGAGGAGCAATAAAGGAAAGGTAATTTTTTGTATCTATTAATTGATATTTAATTTACCTCACAAATAATTACTATGGACAATACTGCAATTTTTTTTTCACAGAGGAAGTGCATAACTAACAAGACAAGCAGAAAATTTCAAAAGGTTAGCCACACAACAGGAACCAAGTCATTTTCTTTTCTGAAACATGATCTAAGTTAGTCAATATTGTGATCCAATTGGACAATTTGGAGACATCCGTTTAAATGATGTTAGCAATAACCTTGTTTGAATGATACAGTTGGAGAAGGAAAAAGGCGGGGAAGTTGATCCCATTGAGTTTTTTGAGAAAACTCGTCGTAAAAAAGATGGGAGCATAGTTGATATTGAATCCGCCAAAATTTGAGTACATAGATTCCTATCCTATAGTATTATGTTACATTTACTACATGGAAACATTTATATGTTTTGTATAAAATTCATCTCCTATGTTCTGTTGTGTGTAGGAAAAAAATTCTGAAGTAGGTGACGAGCTGCGAAGAAACCAACCTGATGTTACTTCAGCTGAAATTTATAGGTGGGTTATGGGAGAAGAGAGACCAGGATATGTTCGTGGTTATGGACTTGGACCATCACCTTCTGATATCTGGGGCAAGAACCGTAATGTAACATCCCTGACCTGGGTTATGTGTTAACCCCAGATGATTTGCCTAATGAGGTTGAGTAGATGCTTAATATTATCTTGTGAAAAATAATTAAGACTCAAGAGGAACTTATATTTCAATTTTAGTCCATTTTGAACTATGTTGAAAATAATGTTTTTCTTATATTGGACTAAAGTGCAAATTACCCAAGTTGAGGGGTTAAATTGCAAATTGTACATGATAATATGTTCCTCATGTGTTGAAGCATCATTAGAATGAAGATAATGCAGAGGTATGTCTTGTGGTAGACTGAGTACCAAGAAAGAGCTGATAGAGCAATGTTTGTGCATTAAAACCTAGTTTTAGTGTAATGTGCAATATACCCAAAAATCAGGGTTCAATATGCAAATTACCACTTTAAGAGGGTCCCTAATGTTTCTTGGCATCATGTAGAGCAAATAAAATAAGGGGGGCACCTCATTTGTATCTCTTTGAAGGAGAGAGAATCTTGATAATAAAATAATCAAGATTTAAGCATAATTGAAACTTTACTTCAATTTAATGCAAAAATAAATATATTAATTGAAGTTCCCTTCAACCAAAATTATGTTGGTTGAAAATCAACAAGTGTGGACGTCCTTGTGCCTTGAAAAGTCAAAGGAAATATCTTAAGGAGGTGAAGAACCCACTCACCTTATTATAAGGAAAAGAAATATCCACTCACTTATGGACATTAATATAATATGATTTAAGGTGCTTAATTTGTTTTCCTTTAAATCATGGATAATTGATAGGAATATGAGGCAAAGAAGATAGCCTCGGATCCAAGGAGTTCAGGTGGAAGTGGCGGCCCTATTTTTGGGATTAAATGAATTTTTATAAGGCATTTTCTCTCTCATTGATTTTCTTATAAAAACACCCTTTACAAGCCAAATGAAAGGCTTTTCCGATTCCACTTCCTGACCTTGCTTGGAAAATGACCAAAGGAGCTTTGGAGGAGCAGGAGGACGACCCCCAACCTATTGGTAAGCTTCTTGACCTCCTTTCACCTTGAATCCATGGTGAAAATTGAAAATCAATGCATGAATTCCTCTTATCTCGATCCCCTCTTCAATTCTAACCATTCCTTTTCACTCAAAGCTTGAGGATGAGCCTTGGAATAGTGAAAGGAGTTGCATACACCATTGTTGACATGATCTTGAAGCTTTGTAGCTCAACTGGAGGTGGGTTTTATAACTTGAACCATTAATATTGTTATTGCATTCAATTCCTTATCAATTGCTGATGCTTTCTTCATTCTCGGAATTTAATTTGGTTGATTGATGCAACCACCATGGAAATCACAGAAAACATCGTGGGTTTGGAGCTTGATTATGATGACATCATCATAAGCACATACCTCCCCAAATATCTCTTGCAAATAGTTTCAACAAAATGGTCCAAACGATTTCACCAAACCATTTGGAGACCAAACGGTTTCCAAACCGTTTGGAGACTTGGACCCCAAACCATTTAGAGGGGTTGACCATTTGGTTGGGTTGACCATTTGAGGTTTGAACCCTAGTATGTGTTGGATGATGATATAATGGCTCCAATTGATTAACTCAACATATGGACAATCTTCCAAGAAGAAACCCTAATCGGCTAAGTGTTGAATTTACAATTGTCTCACCCCCGTGGGAATCACATTTTTAGGTGGACGCGGACGAGAAGGCAGAAATCCTTCAGTAGGAGAAGGACAGTAACAGCAGCAGTAGGGACAGCAGTGAAGTCTCAGGTGGAGACACTGGTTGTTATTCCTTGTATAGATGTATATGGAGTCCTATGTGTCGTCTCTGTACTCTCAGGTCCTCGGAGTAGTAGTTAGTGCTTTCGAGATTTTGGCTCAGTGCCTAGAGATTTTCATACTACTTGTGTTTTGTTTAACAGTGTAATTGATGCTTGTAATTCATAGGAAGAGATGATACAGGACATGTACCTTTAAACCAGAATGTAATAGTGTTACTTTGATTCTATGTGAGAAAGTTTTCCTTTGATGGATCTCTTTGTAAAAAGGTTTTAATTTTTAGTGATTTTCGGTAATCCGCTGCTTAGTGAACGCTTCCACAATAGATAATTAAGTTTTTGTGAGGTGGATGCTACAATTTAGTGGTATCAGAGCTCTAGGTTCGCTGAGTCTACAGAGACATAGGACTAAGGTTGTTGAGTCTGTTCTAAGCGTCTTCCAGTTTATCTGATAGTATCTTCTGCTCACATAGGAGAAGAAGAATTTGAAGGTGTTTGGACCACATGAAGAACATGCTGCTAAGAGCAGCGCTGCTGCACCAGGAGGAGGTGCAAGAGACCAGAATAGGGAAGGGCCTATACATGAACAACCCCAGATTGACCCAGCTATGATAGAAAATCCAACCCTCCATACTTTATTTGAGAAATTCCTGACAGCCATGACACATATGGCAGACAGGATGCCACCACCTGCACATAGGGCACCAGCCCATCATGAGGATTATGGATTCGGCAAGACTTTTGAGAAACTTTGTCGGGTTGGAGCCATAGATTATGCTGGTACATCTGATCCAGCAGATGCTGATTTGTGGCTGAAAGAGCTAGAAAAGGCTTTCAGGATCCTTGATATTCCTGAAGATGAAAAGGTAAGACATGGTGTGTACCTCCTAAAAGGGAGTGCTGGTCATTGGTGGATGATAGAAGAAGATAAGAGACCAGGTGAAGAAATTGGATGGGAGGTATTCCAATGAGAATTCGTCAGTAGATACTTCCCTAAGACGTATCTAGATGAGAAGATCTCTCAATTTGAGAGGATCAAACAAGGATAGATGAACGTTAGCGAGTATGAAGCTAAGTTCATGGAGCTGTTGCGGTTTTGTCCGCAAATGGCAGTTAATGATGAGGAAAGAATTCAGCATTTTGAGAAGGGGTTGAACGTTGAACTGACCACTCCTATATCTGCTTTAGAGAACACGAAGAGGTTTGCCACCTTTGTGGAGTCGGTAAGGAGGATAGAGAGGTCTGAAATCAAGAAACGACAGACTAGTGGTAAGAATGTGTACACTCAGTCTCAAGGACAAAGATCTAAAAGTTTTAAGAAGCCGAGATTTTCTGCATCGGCAGCATCATCAAGATTCCATACCCAGACACAATGGACATCAAGTAGGGGTAGGGATCGTAGTAATGCTCCAAGTAGAGCCCCCGACGTAGCATCAACATCGGTGACTGGATCTCATAGACCCTATTTTGCACCCAGGATCTGTTACCAATGTAGACAACTGGGACATCTAGCAAAGGATTGTCCAGACGAGAATTTGATGATGACTCAACCCCAGGGGCAGAGCCAGCAAGGCTCACAAAGGAGGCAGTTTTCTAGTAACAATAGAGGACGTGGACAGACGTCCCAGACAGGTCAGATGAAATAGTGTCATTTTAATATTTTATTTCATGATTCTATGTGTTAAAAAAAATAAGAAAGTAGTTGTTTTTGAACTTCCTTTTACTAGTCCCATAAGGACACAAGGAAGATAAGAATTTACATTTTACTCAGTGCTCCTTAAAATGCTTTATAATCTCTCTTATCTGTGTAATGAAAGATGAGATATAGAAGTGATTCCTAAAGAAAATTCAAGAATGGAAAATCCTATGTGTATAATGATATGAAAAGTGAGGAACATGATAGTAAATAAAGTGCATACTACCTAATCTCAATACTTGTATACCCTGGCCAGGTATATGATTATTGAAGATAAGGAAAGTATGAAACTCTTAGATTGTTATCTTTTTTATTACTCTGATCAAGTAAGTCATTTTGAAACAATCTAGAGAGTATAATGAAATTAAATAGGAAAAGCTAAGTGAACATTCCCAATTAAATAGGAATAGCTAAATGAGCATTCCCAATTAAAAAGGAATAGCTAAGTGAGCATTCCCAATTAAATAGGAAAAGCTAAGTGATCATTCCCAATTAAAAAGGAATAGCTAAGTGAGCATTCCCAATTCAATAGGAAAAGCTAAGTGAACATTCCCAATTAAAAAGGAATATCTAAGTGAGCATTCCCAATTAAATAGGAAAAGCTAAGTGAGCATTCCCAATTAAAAAGGAATAGCTAAGTGAGCATTCCCAATTAAATAGGAAAAGCTAAGTGAACATTCCTAATTAAAAAGGAATAACTAAATGAGCATTCCCAATTAAATAGGAAAATCTAAGTAAACATTCCCAATTAAAAAGGAATAGCTAAGTGAGCATTCCCAATTAAAAAGGAATAGCTAAGTGAGCATTCCCAATTAAATAGGAATAACTAAGTGAACATTCCCAATAACATAGAGTTTGCTAAGTGAACTTTCCCAAACAAATAAAGGAATGTTGAGTGGATTATCTCTGTTAGATATATCTTTTGATAAACACTCTTGGGTGATGATAGGAGTATGTTCTTCTATATTTCTTCCTTTCAATTAATATGGCAACCAAGTAAGTATTATGACATTTGATGTGCATGGATTAGAAATAATCCGTTGATGGATACTTAGAAAAGTATCAGTTGTTGTGAACTTTGATTTCAAGATAACGATATATGGAACAAGCAATATCCTAAAATTTAAAAAAAAAAATACTTTGTGCATGTATCTTTGATGGTAATAGTAGAGAAATGAATATGATAAGGATGAGATGTGTTCTCAACACATATGATGAATACTAAAGTAAGGATTATGGTACCTGAGAAGTAATAGATGATTATGTTGGTTACCTATATTTGCCAACTGTGAAATCAATCTAGTTACTTAAAATAATATGGACATCATATGTTAGGGGTTTATGCTCTGCATAAACATAAACATTGATAAAGTTGAACTAATGAAAGGAACTTTTTGTGGATTAAAGATCTATGGTATCTCCATAACATTGAGATGTTATGTGGAGACGTGATGGTATGATAAATGATTAAAATTTGTCCCTCCTTTTTCCTGAGATTTCGAGGATGAAATCCTTGTTAGGGGTTTATAATTTGTAACATCCCTGACCTGGGTTATGTGTTAACCCTAGATGATTTTCCTAATGAGGTTGAGTAGATGCTTAATCTTATCTTGTGAAAAGTAATTAAGACTCAAGAGGAACTTATATTTCAATTTTAGTCCATTTTGAACTATGTTGAAAATAATGTTTTGCTTATATTGGACTAAAGTGCAAATTACCCAAGTTGAGAGGTTAAATTGCAAATTGTACATGATAATATGTTCCTCATGTGTTTAAGCATCATTATAATGAAGATAATCTAGAGGTATGGCTTGTGGTAGCATGAGTACCAAGAAAGAGCTGATTGAGCAATGTTTGTGCATTAAAACCTAGTTTTGGTGTAATGTGCAATTTACCCAAAAACCAGGGTTCAATATGCAAATTACCACTTCAAGAGGGTCCCTAATGTTTCTTGGAATCATGTAGAGCAAATAAAATGAGGGGGTGCATCATTTGTATCTCTTTGAAGGAGAGAGAATCTTGATATTAAAATAATCAAGATTTAAGCATAATTGAAACTTTACTTCAATTTAATGCAAAAATAAATATATTAATTGAAGTGTCCTTCAACCAAAATTATGTTGGTTGAAAATCAAAAAGTGTGGACGTACTTGTGCCTTGAAAAGTCAATGGAAATATCTTAAGGAGGTGAAGAACCCACTCACCTATTATAAGGAAAAGAAATATCCACTTACTTATGGACATTAATATAATATGATTTAAGGTGCTTAATTTGTTTTCCTTTAAATCATGGATAATTGAGAGGAATATGAGGCAAAGAAGATAGCATTGGATCCAAGGAGTTGAGGTGGAAGTGGCGGCACTATTTTTGGGATTAAATGAATTTTTATAAGGCATTTTCTCTCTCATTGATTTTCTTATAAAAACACCCTTTACAAGCCAAATGAAAGGCTTTTTCGATTCCACTTCCTCCCCTTGCTTGGAAAACGACCAAAGGAGCTTTGGAGGAGCAGGAGGACGACCCCCAACCTGTTGGTAAGCTTCTTGATCTCCTTTCACCTTGAATCCATGGTGAAAATCGAAAATCAATGCATGAATTCTTCTTATCTCGATCCCCTCTTCAATTCTAATCATTCATTTTCACTCAAAGCTTGAGGATGAGCCTTGGAATAGTGAAAGGAGTTGCATCCACCATTGTTGACGTGAGCTTGAAGCTTTGGAGCTAAATTGGAGGCGGGTTTTATAACTTGAACCCTTAATATTGTTATTGCATTCAATTCCTTATCAATTGATGATGCTTTCTTCATTCTCGGAATTTAATTTGGTTGATTGATGCAACCACCATGGAAATCACAGAAAACTTCATGGGTTTGAGCTTGATGATGATGACATCATCATAAGCACACACCTCCCCAAATATCTCTTGCAAATGGTTTCAACAAAATGGTCCAAACGGTTTCACCAAACCGTTTGGAGACCAGACGGTTTCCAAACCGTTTGGAGACTTGGACTCCAAACCATTTAGAGGGGTTGACCGTTTGGATGGGTTGACCATTTGAGGTCTGAACCCTAGTATGTGTTGTATGATGATCCAATGGCTCCAATTGATTAACTCAACATATGGACAATCTTCCAAGAAGAAACCCTAATCGGCTAAGTGCTGAATTTATAATTGTCTCACCCCTGTGGGAATCACATTTTTCGGTGGACGCAGACGAGAAGGTAGAAATCCTTCAGTAGGAGAAGGACAGCAACAGCAGAAGCAGGGACAGCAGTGAAGTCTCAGGTGGAGACACTGGTTGTTATGCCTTGTATAGATGTATATAGAGTCTTATGTGTCGTCTCTGTACTCTCAGGTTCTCAGAGTAGTAGTTAGTGCTTTCGAGATTTTGGTTCAGTGCCTCAAGATTTTCATACTGCCTATGTTTAGTTTAACAGGGTAATTGATGCTTGTAATTCACAGGAAGAGATGATACATGACATGTACCTTTAAACCAGAATGTAACAGTGTTACTTTGGTTCTATGTGAGAAAGTTTTCCTTTGATGGATCTCTTGGTAAAAAGGTTTTAATTTTTAGTGATTTTCGGTAATCCGCTGCTTAGTGAATGCTTCCGCAATAGATAATTAAGTTTTTGTGAGTTGGATGCTACATGTAAATCCCGAGAAGCTGATGAAGCGCAAAGGAAGCATTTCCAGGATCATCTTGAACAACAACGGATGGAATTTGAAGCTAAAATTCAAGAACAAAATGCAAAAATAGAGTAGATTCTAGCCTTGTCTAGAGCAGGAAACAGTCAATCAGCATAACATCTACGCACTGGCCAGGTAGGTATGAATACATTTTATATGAGATGTGTGGTATCAATTATTTTCCATGTTGAATTTTGATGGCCTAATGACAAAGATAAAATAATTGTGCAGATTGGAATGAGACATTCAACAATTTATAAGGGACAAGTATGTTTGTATTTGTGTAAATTGCACATCATTCTACGTTTATATAAATTTTTTATTTAAATTGTATTTTGTTTATAGGAAGTGTATGTGATGAGTATCGCAGATGCAGATGATAAAGTTGCAATCGGTCGAGTATCTGAGGTTGACCCCTTGCAAATGGTGGGAGGTGCAATTTTAGGCTCATCATGTGTTGGTGTTTATGTAGAGGTTGTGGTTATGGCCAACGAACCTCTAGTCAGACCTTTTGAGAAATATCAATATATGGATGAAGTTATTGGCAATGTCATAGCATGGCCGAAATCACATTTACTGCCAAAGTGAGCATATAGTATTTCTTATAATATGACATAATTGAAAACAAAACTATTATCTAAAGTCGTTTCCATTTGTTGCAGGTCATGAAGTGTAAAGATAGATAATTGCATTCTTGGATACTATGTAGAGAGATGAAAGATATAGTTGTGTTTCTTTGGTCCACTTTTTTAATAGTACATAACGATCCAGATACTGTTGTTTCATGTCCATTGTCGTAGACAATGTTGCCAAATGACAATCCTATTTTGCTTTTAGCTATGAGCAGTGTCTTACCTTCTTGTGTGTGACATTTACACACCATATTTTGTTTTGACCTGCTGAATGTGAATGTCTTTTTTTGCTTCCTATGTCAATAGTTGTCTATAAATTTTTCTTTCATAACTTTATCACATGTTGCATGATAGCTTACTAAGTCAATATTTCTCTGAAGAATTTCCAAAGTGCTTTTTAGCTATGAGTAGTGTTTTTGGAATCTTGTGTGTGAGATTTACACAACATATTTTTTTGTGGTGATTCACCTCAAGATGGTTTGTGGTTGAGCTTCTACGATTGCTCAATATTTAGGCTATTAAGATGTCTAAAATGTAACTGAGATATTTTAGTTGCATGCTTCTATGCATCCTAATTTCTCTGCAGAGGTACATCAAGTCATTTTAAACATTTCCATGGTACAACAAGTCATTTTCAACATTTCCATACTCTGCTTTGGTTAAGAAGTCAAGGAAGAAGCCTCAAGAAATAATGGGTGCTCTTAGTAATATCGGTTCCTCCATGTTCCCTTAATTGTTAAAACAACATCTACAATAATACCCTTTCTGTAACATGTGGTTGTGATGCAGGCCCTAAAAGCCAATAACTATGGTAAGGATCCTCTGCTAAGATCATGTACAGAGAATGACCTTAAATATCCAAGTACAGAGATGTTGTTAGGACTCAAAAAGGCATATTTTTGGAGATCAAAGGCCACTCTTGAGAGCTAAGGTTGTCAGCTCTTGTGATTGGCATTTAATCTCCAAGAACAGAGCTGCTGTTAGGACTCAAAGATGGGATTTCTCACCCTGGAAGTGGTCTTACATGCAATCCAACAAAATGGTGCATGCTTACATGTTCTTGATGTATTGCAGCCTAGCCAACATTGGTTTCTAGTTTTGCTTTGGGTTGTTTTAAGGATTCCTGGATAAGGTATATTTCACTACTTCACTTTGCTTTTTTCAGTTGAAGGGGATAGTGAATCTGTTCTAGAAACTCTTCTTGCTTATCAGGAGATAGTGAATCTATTCCTGGTGGCCATGTTAGTATACATTTGAAGACCTGAAGATTCCTGTTGATCTACATAGTCAACTTGCATCTTTTGTTGTTAGTTGTTTATTACATGTGGTGGTTGACATGTCTGGTGATGGTGTCACATTGGTATTGCCATGGGAATTGCTGGAACTGAGGTAAGTATATTCCCTATATGTCAATTTGTATATCTATCTTCTTGTCTTTTAGTAATTATTATCGATAATGATTGTTTCTTCTCTTTTTATGTGTCAGTCCAGGTTACCAAGGAGGCTTCAGACATGGTTCTTGCTGATGATAACTTCAGTACAGTAGTTATTGCATTTGGCGAAGGGAGATCTATCTATAACAACATGAAGGCCTTCACTAGGTTCTGCTCTTATTAATCATTATATGCTTTCTTACCTTACTAAAAATCTTTCAACTTATTATGTATTGACTATAGTTTTATGAGAACCCTAGACGACATTGAGTTTGATAACAATCTTTTGCTTTTTACATAATTGTCAAGATTGTCAGCTTTGCACCCTTTTTATCATGTGCTTAGTTGTGTGCTTAGTTGAATGTCTACAACTTTGCTCCATGGCAAACTCTATTCAGCTGACATAATGTGAATGGTACAGTTGAAATCATCACCATTGTCGAACTTATTAGGAAAGGTGAGAAGGTGGGTTCTTCTGAGGCTGCCCTTCTTGCCAACCTCGGCATCAGGTCCTTCACATATGGACTGGTTGTGCTGTCAGTTTATGACAGTGGATCTGTATTCAGCCCTGAGGTCCTTTGATGTATTGCAACCTAGCCAAAGTGGTATCTAAAAGTAGTATCTAAAGTAGTATGTTCTGCTTAAATTCTGATGTCCAACTTACTAACAATGATGATCACCTTTTGCCTTGACTTAATGTAGGTGTATGCAATCAGAGTTTCATTTTTATGTAATCCTCTTCACTAACAATGCTGCTAGTTCTGCTGTTACTGATATGTTGATAATGACTTCGTGTACCTCTACAGTTTTGCATCCTAATTTCTCTACAGAGGTACATGAAGTCATTGTCAACATGTCAGAACTATGCTCTGGTGGAGAAGTCTATGAAGAAGCCTCAAGGAAGAATGGTTTCTCCAAGAGATTAAAGGCCATTCTCGAGAGATAAGGTTGTAAATGTCTTTTTGCTTCCTACTCTGAAAAGTCTTCTTGCATGTTTTGCAGTTACTTGTTTTTTACATGTGGTGGTTTCCATGACTGGTGATGGTGTCAATGATGCACCTGCTCTGAAAATGGCAGACATTGGTATTGCCATGGGAATTTCTAGAACTGAGGTGATTATATTCGCTATGGGAATTTGTATATCTATCTTCTTGTCTTTTAGTAATTATTATCGATAATGATGTTTCTTCTCTTTTTATGTGTCAGTCCAGGTTGCTAAGGAGGCTTCAGACATGGTTCTTGCTGATGATAACTTCAGAACAATATTTATTGCAGTTGACGAAGGGAGATCTATCTATAACAACATGAAGGCCTTCACCAGGTTCTGCTCTTATTAATCATTTTATGCTTTCTTACCTTACTAAAATTCTTTCAACTTACTATGTATAGACTATAGTTTTATGAGAACACTGGATGAGATTGAGTTTGATTATAATCTTTTGCATTTACATAATTGTCAAGATTGTCAGCTTTGCCCCCTTTCTATAATCTTCTTAGTTGTGTGCTTAGCTAAATGTCTAAAGCTTTGTCGTGTGGGAAACTCTATTCAGTTGACATAATGTCAATGGTACATTTGAAATTATCACCCTTGTCGAACTTATTAGGTGAGAAGGTTGGTTCTTGTGAGGCTGTCCTTCTTGCAAAGCTCAGCATTAGGCCCTTCTCATATGGAATGGTTGTGATGTCAGTTTATGACAGTGGATCTGTATTCAGCCCTGAGGCCCTTGACCTTACTGAAGTTAACCTTATTTATAAATTTGGCAACGGTGCTATCTTCCCTGATACTATCTTATTGCATGTAAGTGTTGTAAGTTTTTTTGTCTTACATTTGCATGCAAGTGCTCAACTTTTTGCTCACTTCATGGCAGTATCCTAGCAAGTTTGCAGTTGTTGCTGCCCCTGCTACTTCTTTAGGCTATGCAGTTGCACATGCGGCTTCTGCTGCCAAGGTGGAAGAGAAGAAGGAAGAACCTACTGAGCTGATGACTTTATGGTCGAATTACCATATGCTATCACTACAGTTGAGAAGAAGGATGAACCTTCATTGCAGTGTAGCTGGTCTAATCCTACAGAAGCTGCCAACTACTTGGAATGCTAGAATGGAGTTGTATGTTTTTGTAAGAAAATGAGTTTGTATTCCTTTGGGGGGTCTCCAAGCACAAATTGAGTTGATATCCAGTTAGTGATCATGTCTAGAATATGTACCATATATAGTCATATGTGATGGTGTTGTATTGAATATAAGGGGCAAAGTAAAATGTCCTCCCCATGTAATTGTCATTTGATTATAAAGAAAAAAGTTCAATACTTCTGGAAAAATGTGTTCGGCTTCAATTGGCATTCAATTAGAAAACTTGATCATGGACTACAAATTGACTGACTAAAATCCATAAAAAATTAGTAATGCAGAACTAGTATGTCATTACTGGCTTTTTTCATAAGCTACTACATTTAATCAAAATTGTTTTATACAACAACATTATACAAAATAGTGGCATTTGTATAAAAGCCAAATGATGGATAGTGGCTTTTCTATAAATGCCAAATGATGGTTTAGTGGCCTTTATATGGCATTTATTCGAAGCCACTAAAGACAAACCTTTAGTGGCTTTTACAACTTAAGCCACTATCTTCCTAGTGGCATTGGCGCTACAGGCATTTTTTTAAATGTCAACAAATGCCGCTAAACCTATTTACTGGCTTTTTTTAGTGGCATTTCTGAAAGGCCACTAATGAGTATGTTTGTTGTAGTGAAATTGTATAATGATATACCTTATGGAACTTATACCTATTGAGAAGAAGTATCATCTATTTAGTCCTCCTTGGTATATCTTTAATACCTTCCATGGATTTCATCTTTATCTTCATATTTGTATCTTGTGTATCAACTACCTAAAATGTCGACAGACAAAATGCGGTTAGCATATTTCTATACCACTACGTGGGTTCATCCAATAATCGAAAGTACATATAATCAACCATCAATTATTTGCACATTAGAACATTTATCTTCTTTCGTATTCTAACCAATATCTGGTCTACTACCTCAGGTGTATCCACTAGTCATCATTGGACTTATGTGTGTTACCATTCGATCAGTATAACTGAAGATTCATAATATCATTATTTACTTAATGTGATAGTCATAGGAACTTTATAATTTGCATGAAATAAATACACATCCAACAGATATCATTCATTCAATCTTTGATAACCCTCAAAAAATGTCAGAAGTCGATACATGTAATCATAAACGTAACCATGTACCTTGATGGTGAGCGATGCAGAACATGCAGTATATATACTTCAAGCATATTATCCAATCAACAAACAATCCAAAAGATTAATTTTAATCTTCATGTTTATAATCTGAAATTGTAACCATCACTTTAATTAGATAAAATCCTACTTGACCCTAGTCTAGGGTTTAGGTTTCCTTGGTATCGAGTTACCATTAGGGTTATTCCTTGAAACCCTAATTCCCATGTTCATTGTTTTCATGACTCAAGAACCCTAATTCAAATTAGGTGCAACCATGTTCATCAAATCTACCATATCCCTTTTAGTATAACACTTTAGATTAGATTAACTTCATTAATCAACATAACAAGATATGACCTTGGTTTCATAACCTTATTCATTCACATGTATAACTATCCACTTTGTTAGCCATAATTATCATCATTGTTGTCATGGCCCTCTTGATTTCTCATATTACTTTTAACCTTAGTATGGCATGCATTTTCTCATGTCTGTCACACCCATAACAAGATAAAATAAGCATTTGTCGGCAATCTAAATACAGAGTTCATACCATTCAAAGAGTTGAGATGGTGCATCATGTTGGGTTTTACGTGGTCGGAGTAGGCAGCGGAAATTTAAAAAAAATTACTTGACCATAAACCCATGACCAGCAGATCACATCAACATCAATGTGATGGGAAGGATGGTTTTAGCGATTTATACCTGGTCCTGAGGCTTGCTCAGAGACTATACCTCACAGCAAGTGCGGCCTTCAACCACCTATTTTCGATAGCATTTGTGTAGCTCCTGGTCTTGACCTAGACTGCAGTTGATTGTGGTCCTCCTCAGCGATAAAAGTCTCCTGCCTCTATAGATAGTCCACATGGACTATCGAGAACACTAGTCATTTGGAAGAATGGACTAGAAGGATTTGTCCCCTTATGTTGGCATACTAGTCACCAACACACTCTCCCACAACTAGTTTCTTTTATGTAGTTGTCTTTCCCACGTTGTTCCTCCCTAGACGGGTAGAACTTGCTTGGCCTCTCTCGATTACCAAAACCAGAGAGGAAAATAACTTTGTAGAGAAACTGGTGTTTTGAGTTGTGTCTTTGTTGCGTGTCTAGAGAAGCCTCATGTACCCCTCTATTTATAGTAGAGGATAGGGCCAGGGTTCCCAATCCATGCGGGAGTAGAAGGGTTTGGATTTTCCATGAATAATTTACACTGCGGTAGGAAAACCGATTGGTTTACTAGTGAACCTGTCGGTTGGCATAGTGAACCGAGTGGTTCAAAATCTAGACATGCTTGCAATTGACTTTCCTAATTTATTTCTAGTTAATGCAAAGATTAATTCTTGTCCCAATTGAATTGAACAAGTGAAACATGAAACTTTTTCTCACGAACCAGGAAGCCCAACACATGCTTGTATGGTCCAAGTGAATTGATCGGTTCACTAGAGTGAACTGGTCATCTCACTGACCATGAGTCGATCGGTTCACCCAGTGAACCGGTTGGTTGGTGGTCCAAATTGTGCAGAACTCAGTCAATTCAATTCTCAATCAATCTGACACTCTAATCAGTTGGTTCAACACTTGAACTTGATGATTTTGAGCCAAGTCTATTGATTTAATGTTTGATTGAGTACCTAAACACTTTAGTAATCAATACAAACATCATTCATGGATAAACTCCTCTTCCAGTTGAATCCTATGTGTGTGACCCTATAGGTCCCATATCACGTTGGAAGTGAATGTCCATAACTAGCTTATGACATCACAAGCAAAGATAGGTGCCTAGTTGCATGTCAGTGCTACCCAAGTAAATGGAAAGTTGAAGAACAACCTTCAACCTACAGTCTCTGATTGGTGTTCCAGTGAATGTATAATTCCTTTGTCTCTGATATCCTGAATGAACTCAAGGCATGGAGTTGTCATCCTTTCAACGTTCATTCATGTTTCTTGAACTAGAGTAGACTTTCTGAGATATATGTGAACTCATTATCATATATTGATTCACATGTGCATGTGCATGCTATTCTCAGTCTCACTTATCTAGTGGCCTGGACATCATACTCCCTTAGGAGGGACAAATCCCATTTCTATCACTCACAATCTATCTCATGCGTCAAAGCCACCCAATCATCACCTTTATAATAACCCATGTTTTAGGGATGTATTTGATGATTTCAAAGTGTACCTAATCACATTTGACGAGTGCAATGATTTTAGGTCTAAGAATCACAATCACCACCATTACTATGAGAGATGATTCTGACTACCATGTCATGGTTCCATGTGTCACTCTCATGGTGGGTCTATCTGATATATTGTTCTCTAACATGTGTCTATGTGCTTGGTTTGATATCATATATCATGACTAATGAGACACTATCATCAACAAACACACACACTAGTCTTGATGTGTCATTGTTGTCTATCAACCTTTCCACAATGATATCTGACTAGGGACATAACAAGAATGTACATACTCTTATCATCCATATGATCTCATTGTTCATGTCCTTAACCCGAAGACATTTGTTATTGAGTATTTTCATTCTTTAGACATTCATTCTGATCCATCATTTATCTCATAATTGCTTGGACTAGAATAATTTGGAAGCTTGCCTTTGATATTTATCAAATCAATCATGATGTATGCCAATCCAATCATCATATGATTGGCTCTGCGGCATACATACCAATAGACTCCCACATGTACTTAGAGCCAATCACCTTTGAATCATATTCTTAGTGATATCTAAATATGTCCAACATGTTTTTGTTGCATTAGTGCTAATCCAGTGAGTTAGCAACATTTTCCTTAAGTCAGTATATTGCATGTTTCACATCTCCTCATTGTACAACATTTCGTATGATATGGAGTTTCCATAATATGCTATCTGATATTCCTTGCCTAACAATTAGCTCCATTGTTTGACTCAGTATTTCTACTTTGTCATCAATGGTTAGAATATCTATAAGTTCATCTATATGAACTTCTAGATCCATATAGTATCCTCTGGTGTTCAAAACACAAGGATACTCGACATTCCTTTTAGAATTAAATGGCTTTTAATTTTACTTGGAACATTTCCATTTATCAACATATATTCACTTTTATATTTTGTATTTTGCAATCAATTTCTGTCATTTTGGAAGCTTGTATCAGTGTAACTAATTTACACTCAACTCTTCCTTTTATTACCATAGAACTAATCCTATAATACTTCACAAGTACTTAAATAAGTTTTGTATGGCATTCCAGTGACTCTCAATGGAAGTAGGCATACATCCACTCATCATGTCCATTACATACGTGATAATTGGATGAGCATATCATATTATCATGTCCAATACATACAATATGATGAATGCATATATATTTTCTTGTCATGTTCGATACATACAAGATAATGGGATGATTACATACATGATAGATCCAATTGTGAATGCATAAGGCATCTATCTATGTGTTCCTATTATTCATAAGAATTTGGGACACTACGCATCTGAGAGACTAACTCCATCCAACATGGACAAATTTTCTCCCACTACATCATTGCCTATTGAATACTTCAGCATAGACTGCCAATGTATGTTCTCTTTTATCAAGTTAAGAGGCTTTTGAGAACTATCTCTATAGGTCTCTATTCGTATCGCATAGGACATTTCTCTTTATTCCTTAAAGAATATATTTCCACACCAGTTTCTATTCTTAGAATTTATCATTCCTCATCATCATGTGGAATATGAATATGCTCCCACTAAATCTTTGTAATCACAGATCCCTTCTTTATTTCGATGTATCAGTCAAACCTTTTGACTATATAATCAAAGTAAAGACTCCAGTTCTGAGGTTCTTGTATTTAACCATTCATATTGATTAATCTCTTGTAATTTATAGACTGCATTTGCATTAACGGAATTATAAAACCCTTCAGGTTGTGTCACATACACAACCTCATGTTATTCCTTCTAGGAATGTGGTTTTAATATCCATATGCCAAATTTCATAGTATTCAAGTTCCAATAGCAAGCATGATCCTTTATGGCCTAAACCACTATAATTGGTTAAATAAATTCATCAGGTTCAACACCTTGAACTCACTTGAATTCATGTCAAGCAATCAACTCTTCAAATGTCATCCATGTCAGTCTTAACTCTTAAGACCCAATTGTACATATGGGTTTTATCCCTATAAGTGCTACCATTAAGGTCATACCTTATTTGGTTTACATGCAAGTTATTTTGGATCTTACTCAAAATATGGTTCCTCAACATTATCTAGATAGATTATTGGCTCATCATCATATGACTAATTCATCACTTTTGAGTTTGTACACTACAAAAAAAAGACGATTTAGCTAGAATTATTCTAGCTATATATATGTATTTGTAGTTAAAAATGACTTTTCTTTACAAAGTAAAAAATATAAATAAAACATATATAGCTATTTCTAATAACTACAAATTTGACTACATATTTTAACTCCCTACAATATTTTATTCCCACGCTCCCTCTCCACCTTTCAAATAATCAAAATGCTAAAATTTTCAACTACGCCGCGTGCTGCTCGATTATCCCCCTATTCGTGCGATCAATACTCCCTCCTCCCACAATCACCCTTGACACCCACAATGTGACTATACTCCATCTCCCAGAACCCCCGGAAAATCCACTCTGATAGCGCCTCACCCATCTCTCCCTCTTCTGATCGCTCTCATTTCCTCCCCCACCCCGATCCCCTCCCCTTTGCTAGCACCTGCCATCGCAGACTGACGGAGAGGATGTCATGGAAGGACAAAGCTCTATAAGGAAATTGAAAAGGGTAGAAGGTCACACCTGCATCTCTTCGATAGATATGTCAAGGGAAGCCAGAGATCAATGTACTCAAGAGAAGGCCACACTTGCAGCTCCGGTGGCAGCGACTGAAGACAAGAGTTATGGATGATTTTCAGAGGCCCCACTAGAAGTGTCATTTAAGAATATTAACCCCAAAATCTGGACCATGTCTTGACCCATCCTCACCTAATTACATGGAAAATGGTGATGTTTGGTCCGGTAGAACTTTGATTATATCAATTATTGCCTAGTGTAGTCATCTAACATATACACCATGGAACATTTTGTGTCGTTGTATTATACCTTTCTTCTCATACGTTTCATACACATCAGAAGGCGATGGACCCAAATCCCTGATCTTCTTTGTGGTCTCCTCTAGTTTGACAATATGGAGATTTTTTTTTACCAACTTCTCTAAATATTTCACGACATCTTGAAGCATATTTTCACACACTGCTTCACAGTTCTTTAAACTATGATTGCTCTTTTATTATTTATTTATATTGTCACTTTGGTTAAAATTTTATATTCTACTTTTAGTTGTTGTTTAAATTCTTCTACAACAGATTTTGATTCCTTTAATTCCATTTTTCTCCTTTTAGTTTCTTCATATAACACATATAAGTATTCAAATGATTTTATAGCCTCCAACTCTTGTTCTCTTGACACAAGTATTGTAGAGAGATTCATTTCCATCTCCTATTTTCTAGTATAAATATGGATTCGATTTTTTCAGTAAATAATGAGCTTGTCTTTCAACAAAATAATATGCGGATTTGATTCAGAGAGTTTCTTTGTTTCGTCAGTCCTTACTTGACCAATAAGGCGTGTTCCCTTTTCAGCTTATTTCATAGTAATGCTTTCTTTCATCTGCTCATCCTGGGCACTGGATAGCTTGTAGATATTTCCATAGGACTAACATCTTCGTGTTTTTGGTGTACTTTCTCAACTCTGTCAATTTTTTCAATACTAGATGCCACCATGGTGACAGAGCCAATGTCGAGCACAAGAAGCACATAACCTCAAACAAGAGAAAATTTATCAAATGCTTCCCAGGCAGCACACTTCTATGTTAACAAGTACATGGAGCATCGAGGGAGCTGCTTGAGTAATTCCTCATCACCGACAATGAAAAGGAAGAGTGATATACTTTTTAGAATTCCTTGGTTGACTTCCATAGTGGGTTGTCTTGTACCAAACATACGCGTTTCTTCTCAAACATGTGATATCCACGTGTTATGACAATCTTAATTTTTTATTACTAATAGAAATATATTGTAGCATGAAATTATACATAGACGTACCCTCTATGCACAAGAAAATTTTCCTAAACTATTGACAATAGTGGCATATCAACTTTTCCCTTTGCTTTTGAATATATTATTTCTTATTTATTGAAAGTGTTATCATTTATGCAGGTCACTTCCCAATAGATTAACATGGTTAGGTGTGGATGCATTGGTCTGTCCCCAGTCATAGATATCAACAAAACTGGAAAATGAACATGTATACTTCCTCACCAGAATTGTTGATTGTAGATATGAGTGAAATCACTCGTGTTGACTCTGTCTAAGGACGAACTAAACATGATTTCTTATGTTAGATGCATTTCTGTTCTCTACTTTGGCACCTCCAATTGCTCCACACGCCCATACACCTTCATGCACACATATGGACACATACACACACAACTTTTGTAGAATATGGAAATGATAGGTTATTGTCTGAATCTATGGTTAAAGCTCTCAGTTGGGATCTATTCCAGAGATGATTGACATTCTGTACAAATTATTATGATATATGATTTTGCCTTGTCTCCATGTACTTCAGTGTAGTACAACTCCTGACCTTTGAACTTGTTAGTTAATACATAACATATGCAATTTTTGAGTCTGTTGATGTTCCATGTTAGAAAAGAGACTCACTGGAGCTAAAGAAATATTAAAGAATCTCAATAAGAATATCTAGTAGGTTTTGATCACTTTTAAACATGTAGGAAAGCATAAACCTTATGAAAATATAGAATGTGCTACTATTTTATTTATTATTTAATCAGTAACATGAGAGGCATGCTAACTTTCCTATAAATGGAATCATCACTTCAATAAGGACATACAATTTTCAACCCACACATTTCTTATGGGTTTGTCATTGTGAACAAATAAGACTCATATCTTGTCACTTCTAAAAGTTTCCTCTTCCATATATAAGCCCTCCCATGTGGATCATCCTCATATTTGAATGGTTTCCCACATATTTTCATGCATCTAGCTATCAGTCCTCTCAAATATTTGGTTAATTATTATATGCAGGGTCTTCTCAAGTTTGTACTCATATTTAAATTCAATTGAGACCTTAAGGAAACCCAGTCTAGTAGCAAATAGAAAGAAACGACACTCATTAATAGATAACATGCGATGCATTATCTTAGAAAGGAGTGAAGAAGCAATACGATACATTTTCATGTGGCACCAGACACCCTTCAGAATAGTAGCACAACAGCCAGGAGAAAACAATAGATGCCAACATATCCAAAGATACCTACACAACATAACAAAACTTCAAGCTTTGATGGCATCCTACTAGCAGTAAGGTCATTTGTGCCATGACATACGTAACCTTCAGACTTTCAAATACTGAGGTCTACAATATTTGAACTTGAGCTTGTCTAGACTGTTCTTTTCAGTGTGTCTGATCAATGACTCTTTATATAAGAAATGGTAATGTTTGCACTTAGAACTTGATATCAAATGCAATATTTGTTCAAGATGCAGTGCAAATTTTCTTCCGGCTTTTTCATGAAGAGAAATTTTCGACAATCATTCTGAATTCAATGTACAATGTGTATGTTTTTTTATACTCTTTTTCATTGCAATTCAGCATCTTAGACATCCCGTGTTTTGATTAAGATAAATGAACACACAATAAATAAACTGATAGACATCTTGCACTACAAAATATTCACATAACTATTGCAGGGTTGTCGTTTAATTTTAGGGGAAGAAGGATTACACCAAGCTCATTGCTAACTACTTTCTAGTGTTACTATTAGGAAGTCTTCATTGTATTTGTAGGGTCACCATCTCATGAATTCATATATACCAATATTAGTGGAATCAACATTGCATCTAACGGTAGAAACGTTGAGGCTTGATTCTCCATTGTAGAAGAAATATAAATTTTTTGTTTGCCTGCTTATGATTTGCTAGAAATGGCATGGAATGCTATCAACATTTAGTGAGATCTTGTGCTAAGGTGGCATGTTGAGGTGCTCACCTCTTGCTTTCATATCATGTTCTTACACTCGTGCCCACTGGAGCTAATTTTCTCTGAGGTTAGTTTGAATGAGGCTCTTCTTGTCCTGATGTTAATATATATATGGAGATCTTTTTTTATTCTTGAAAGCTGTTGTGACTCAACTTTGCCATATCTACTATTTTTGAAAATCTTGGTCTTCCTTATATCAATGATGAGTCTTTTTATTTTATTTTGAATTGTTTTTGGAATTTGTTGATGGTCTATTGGTTATTAATGGAGTCAATAGAAAAGATTCGCAGTTGCTATTTCCGATCCATCTATTGTTGATTTTTTTTCCAAACCATATGTTAATGTTTCTATGATTTCTTTGCTTCATGGTTCGTTCTTTTATGGTGGTAGTCCAAGTTGAAACTTGTGGTGTGAATATCAAAATAATTTGTAGCTTGGATCGTTCATTTCCAAGTTGAGGATGTTCTATGAATTCAGATTTGTTTAGTTGCCTCCTCTTCTCATCTGCAGATTCAATATTTTGTCAAGTGGTCTGTCCACCTTGCAAAAAGGCCTATCTATATAATATCCATATTCTCTTATTATCTTGGTTATAAATGTGGAAAGTATGATAACTTTTTGTTTTATTTAGGTATGAAAGGATTATGGAATGCTTATCTTTTTGCATAGCTGATACAGAGCATGAATGGAGGCCAGGAGCAGAGCAGTACAAGAACCCTGGTTGAACCTTTCTTGCTTATAGAGTGTTGGATTAAACTTCAAGTAGTTTTTATACTGATGAAGGCTCATTTGAAGAACCTGTGGGAAGATAGAGCCTGCAGGAACTACGATAGAAGTAGAAAGTAGACCTTGCTTCATATACCAATGTCCATATCCACAAAAGAACATGTCCAGCATACTAGGCAAGTTCCTTAAATTTTTGATATAATGATCTAATTATTTAAATTTCCATTTGTAGTCACTCAATTTCTTTCCCTTTCCCCTTCCATATCAATAAGCTCACAAATATTATCTACATGTCGATTGTATTATCATCCCCATTTAATTATCCACATAATATTTGCACAAACAAGGAAAAATATGTTATGTTGATCCAATTGAATGGAACTATCCATGCAGTTGTTGGAGGTGGTGCTCGTCTTGCTGAGTTCACGACTATGGGATCCAAGTGGAGTATTTTGCAAGATTATGATTTTGGATTCATAAGACTCATCGCCTAGTAACCTTTTAGTAAATTAGACATATACAGTCAATGAGAAGTATGAATTATTATGTCATCCAATAATACTTTTCTTGTGAATTAATCTTTGAATCATAGTTATGTTGATTTGGGTAAATGATTATCTATAGAGCCAGCACATCCCATGCTTCTACTATTGGATTTGTAATTTTCTCCCTCTCTATTGTTGGAGATGAGGGGTCATTCTTTTGGTGCCATTATAGGATTCTTCTACATGCAATGTCACATGCCTCTTCCTTTGTCATCACCTCCTAGAGGTCGTTGGTGGCAAGGATTGTACATTCATCCTCTTTTATACTGAGAATGACTTTTACCTCTGGATCAAGGATGATCCATGGTTTTAGGTACCCATCACCTACCCAGACAAAAGCATGGTACGATTATTATACTAATTGTAACTAGATTATGCAATGTTATGGCATTTTCATATAGGCATGGAATGCATTACTAATAAAATTACACCACAACATAAGCATTGTTAGCACCCTATTAGCCTAACTACCAAAGCACACCTATGGGTGAGTATCAGGAGTCTTTTCAGGACCCATGTAGGTTGTTCCATAGAGGTCAGCATAGAGGCTTTGTTGATGATGCAATTGTAACCATGTGTGAGTAGGGTAGCTTGAGGCCCAGAAGTATAATATATAACTAGATTTCAAGAATTAAAAAGTACTATAAAGAAAATCCTTAGAAACTACAAAAAGAAGCTCCAACCATTTATTCTAACCATAGTTAATAAATGAGCAACAATTACATGAGAAGTGCCCTATTTAACTATGCACAAAGAAGTATACATAAAACCCCTTTCTAGGACACTTTGTTTTCATCTTTACACTGTGTGCAATCAGATCTCTATTAATCTAGGATGATCTCTTCCTAGATGTCATCTGACCCACTATCTTCATGGAGGGTGTCACATTCAAGTGGCACATTGTCTTGCCTTTTCCTGTTAAGCTTCATATCATTCATTTCAAACTCTAAGGCTCTTTTTCTCTAGGCATGATTCTAATCTCATGTCTATGTTGATGTCTAAGAACTACATCCTCAAAAGTGAAACAAGGTTTAAAAGTGTGTGAGACGCATCGAGGCATTATCGTCTTAGTGTGGTGAGGTGTAAGCATTGAGGTGGTCAAAGCGTAAGCCTCATACTGTACCGAGGTGCACATTATATATATATATATATATATATATATATATATATATATATATATAATTTAATAGATATATACATATATGTATGAATACATACTATTAATCCCATAAATATAGACACACACACATATATATATATATATATAAATACAAATTCATATATATTGTTATATTCCTACAAACACTTATATGTTCTATATAGACACACACATGACACTAATAGTCATATATACATATATGAAATAGAAATACATTTACATTCCATGTGTGTGTATATATATACATATATATATACACACACACATATATATACATACACTGATATATATATATATATATATATATATATATATATATATATATATATATATATATATATATATATAACAAATACACACGTACAAGTATGTGGGTACATACATACATATAATGATATTATTATTTAAGATATATATAGTTATAAACACACACATATAAATATACTAAGTATAAACAATTTGGGGTTAGTTTGGCCCCTATTAAGCCTAAATTAAGGTATTCTAGGTTTTTTTAAGGATGCAGACTGAGGCTTATGCCTCACATATGCCTCACCACCTCGAGCGCCTCGATACGCCTCGACAAATTGAGGCACACACCTCACAAGGGCAGACTGAGGCTTAAGCCACGAGGAGTACCAGAGACAACCTCACCTCGAGGCGTACGCCTCTAGTGCCTTGAGACACATTTTTAAAACAATAAGTGAAACACACTCTTCTTGAAAATCTAGACCTCTAGATGATAATATGAGACTAGCAACCATTCTTTATATATTTTGTATGTAGCCTCTAATCTACAGATTCAAAATACCAAAATCACTAGTAACAAAAAAATGTCATATCTATGAGAATATAAAAGAATATTGAAAGCAAAAATATATAGAGAATTGATCAATCAGGTCATAAGGATGGCGGCAGGTGTGAGGGGGAGAGGGGTGATTGGTGATGACAGCGGCGGCGGGCACGCGGCAGGGGTCGGGCTTTCCGCAGCAGAGGGGGTGGATTGGGGACCCCCCAGGGGGCATTGGTAGTCTTATTACAGGAGGTAAGGAACAAGAAGCGTCGATACTGCATAACGAGAAGGGGTTTAGGGTTACCGAACTTGGCATCGAGTTCAATTATGGAGGCTTACGAGGGAACTCAGGGTACCAACAAGGAGAATGTGAGAACGAATATTCGGTGGTCTATCCCGAGTTAGAGCGGGATAAGGATAATAGTTATGGCGGCACAGCAACAAACCCTAACAAGGAAGGTCCGCAGTGGGCGTGGAATACATCGAGATCTCAGGGTATGCATAAAGCAGGTGATAGTAGAAAACGATGGGCACCGAAGGGGCATATCAAGGGACGCATGGAGTAGAGGGGGAAGGGTTCTTTCTGGAAAAGTTGTTTGAAGATAAATTGGATCATAGAGATGTTACGTTGTCAAATCTGGATGGCAAGCCTACAATAGAAGTTAACCTGGAGGCCATAGATGAGCTAGCAAGACCCTAGCAATATGCAGTGGTGGCATGCCTGGTGGGTTCGGAAATAGGGTATATGACCCTAAGGGATCGTCTGAAGGCCATGTGGGAGATAATAGGGAGATTTAACATGTACAAGTTGGATCTAAGGCACTTTGTGGTGAAATTATCATGCAGGAAGGATTTCAAAATGACACTATTCGGAGGGCCCTGGAAGATTTTTAGCAGAAGCTTGGCGGTATGGGAATGGTACCCGAATTTTGTGACAACTAGGGAGCTTCCACCCCACATGGTCACTTAGGTCAGAATCTTGAGCCTACCGCTACACCTCTACGTCCCTACCATGTTCGAGTACATTTGCCTGGCATTGGGGAGATTGGTCAAGGTGGATAATCACACACTCAGCAGGTCCCATAGTAAATTCGTGAGGCTGGCTACCAAAATCGACACTACAAAAAGATAGCCCCGTCGATCTAGATCAATAACATGGAATATCTGATTGATTACGATGGAATCCCATGGATGTGTCTAGCATGTGGAGAAGAAGGCCATCAATCGAGAGATTGTAACAACGTCTCTGCATAGAAGAAGCAGGATGAACAATAGGGACAGAAGGACAACTCTATCGAAGGACAAGGAGAGCACTATGCGGAGGAATGTCACACCTAAAGGGGATGTAAGGGAACTAGAAGAAGACAGGGTACAAGTAAGCATAACGAGGCTGCCCCTAGTTACACACAGAACAAATTTGCAAATCTTGAAGGGGATGACAGAAACGAGGTGGACAACGACATCGTAAACAAGGAGCATGAACAAGGAAATAGACAGAAGGAGCAAGGCCAGGGAAGTACATCTAAGGAGAAAAGGCCTCCTAAGATATGGAAGAAGGTGGCGAGGAAAGAGGGGAGTAACAAGTCGACATCCAATGAATCCATCCTAAAGGACATCTCGAATGTTGCTGGCAACAGAAGGAATCTAGGAAAAGTGAATGAAACAGAAGATGAACATCATGAGATGGTAAACCCAGAGGTTGATGAAGTGATTGAGGTGGAAACATATCAAAATAGCCAGGAGTCGATGATGCGAACTGTTGAAGGAAATATAACAAAGGGGAAAGATGGTCAATCTTAGAAATTGAGAGGGAAATAGAGGAAGAGAGACGATAAACTAGGGGTGGACAAGAGCATTAGGGGAAGCGGCACAAGGATGAAGTGAAGAGGCAAAAAACAAGTAAATAATTTACCAATTCCTGAACTGAACGAGGAAAAGATGTGAGGATATGGAACCTATCTAGAAATGGGGCCTATACTACACAATCTGCGTACAGGATGTTAAGGAAGGGCAGGGACATACACACAAATGGGAGGTGGAGTATCATATGGAAGTTTAGAGCATCAAGCAGAATGCACGTGTTCCTTTGGCTCATCGAACATGATGCATTACTTACTAATGTGCAGAGAAAATCAAGACACCTCACGGATGACAACACATGTAGTCGATGTCATGCCAGTAAGGAAACTATCCTACATATGCATTAAGAGATTGCAGTAGATCGAAGCCGGTGTGGGAACTAATCAGTGTTGCACGATACAGCCAGGAGTTCTGGAGTGTCTTGAATACAAAAGAATGGGTGCACTCTAACCTGGGAGCTGCAGATGAGGAAAATAGAATGGAATTCTTGGTCGCCTCCCTATATATATGGAAATGTAGGAATGCCTATATCTTTGAGGGAGTTGAACATTCTACACAACACAAGGTGAATTATATTGTGTGGAACACCAAGTTGGCACTAGAGGCCATGCAAGCACCTGCGATAATCATGGAGCCAAAGGAAGAACCAAGATGGCGAGCACCTGAACTTGGCTGGAGGAAAATGAATATTGATGCAGCCATGACTAAGAAGGGGGCAATGATTGCGGGTGTGGGACATGATGGAGAGGGAAACTGGATAGGGGGTTTCATCAAGCAGGTAGCTACTAAGCATATAACGGAGGCAGAGTTGCACGACATTCTGATGGCACTAGAAGTGGTCACGGAGAAGGGTTGGAGACAAGTAGAGATCGAGTCAGACTGAAAGGAGGATGTGATGGAAATCCTGTCACCCCTAGCACCAAGACCACATTACTCTAAAGTTGTGATGCAGATCAGGAAGCTCATGCATCTAGGTGCACAAATACAACATATCAAGCGTGAGATGAATAGAGCTCCAGACTCGCTGGCAAAGAGTTTCAAAATCAAACCCATACTCGAGCATATTGGCTCAGGCAATCCCCCATGATATCAGCGATATCATCAGGAGGGAAAAATGTAACAGTCGTATTGCAGCTAATAGCGTGTGTAACCAGATTTCCAGCTATTGAATAAAGTAGAAGGGTTCTCAACAAAAAATTATATATATAGACAATTATGGACAACAGATTACCTATGAGGCGTGGTAGCTGAAGAAAACACTATGGATATTTACCTTGATACTAATGAGTGCAAGTTTAACAACATTTGATTAGTGAATATCTAATAATCCAACTCATCTGCCCTTTCTTTTTTTATTGGACCCAGTGCCAGGATAACGGATTGAATTGAGTTAAACAAATATAATAAAATGAATCCATCAAAATAATGGGTGAAAAATAAGTTCATGACCAAAGACTAGGGATATTGACTGCAACAAAAATGCAGTGCTACGTTGAGATCTATTTAGGGAATGGAATTCTCCCATTCATGGCAGACTTGAGTCACTTAAAACCACATTAACCAATTGTTCCTCTTTTCAAGATTAAACCATAGTCCTTCCAACAAATATTTTTAGGGAATCAATAGTAGGCATACACATTTAAATAAGTGAGAAATTTTAAAACTAAAGAACCTCTATGGTAGTAGTGAATGCTTGTCCATAAGAGACGATTGACTTGTCATTTATTGTGACATGCACCATCTTCTACTGTAGCTTCACTTTTCAGGATGTCTTTACAATTATCAATTCCATTTCCAACTTTGAGACTATCTCTTCATGTAAGCACGATGAGTAGTATTTCTCATCCACATTATTTCCATGTTTGAGGACATATTCTTGAATCTGGATGTTCGGATTCAATGCTTAATATGGAAAGAGGTAGGAGAATACCATCAACAGAATGGGCAATAGACTGTTGCATCCTATCATTAGCAGATACATCCACAACTATCAACTCAATTGCTATTGTTTGAAATTCAAGTACTCTCATATTTTTGATAAACCTATGGCAGTGATGGTTGATCATTCTCTATGCCACCTCTCTTTCCTTTTCTTCTCTTCATTCTATTTCATTTTCTTCACATGGGTGGCAAAAGCTGCGAGGTAGTAGAAGGGTGTAGTTGGCTTGTAGTAGGCAATTGAGGGCCTGTAGGAGTTAATTATCCTACCCTATCTTTCCATTCCTCCTCTATTATGGTTGTTTCCCATAGGGAATCAGACCTGGCTGTAAATGGTGGTTGTTCAATTTTCTAGGACCTAAATCTAGCTTGTCCATAAAGTTGGAAGTTGGAATAGGAAATGAAAGCATGGTGTGTATAGTTTGGTTTACAAATCAAACCAAACTAACCAAGATATTGAGGATTAACATATCTTATGCATATCCCTAAGTAATCATGATCGATTAGAGGCTCTATTCACTCTTACCTAATGTTGTTGACCCTTTCCTGCATTTCACTATCTTCATCCTCAATGAGTCTCCAAAAAAGGATATTTAAATGCAATATTGTATACACATGCATCTAAGTGTCTTTTAAAATTTATCTAGTTCCCTATTATGGAGCTTTAGGCAGTAAAACTCTAGATAAGTTTTGATATATTATGGATCGAGTTGTTACTGAGTTGTTCAACTATGGGACACTGAATTATTGATTACTTTGTCGGTAGGCTCTTGGTCTCTAGTGAAGATTCCCCAAACATGTTAGAAGATGTCATAGTGTTCAGTTTGAGCTCAGTTTTCTTGGACCCCAATTTCCTAGTAGCCTCCCATGATATGTGTCTTTTTATACTATTGATCTTCCTGGTCCTAGCATGAATGGGAAGTAGAATCATAACAACATTCATGTGACATCACATGTTGCAATTCCTCCTGCAGCACTTGGGAGCTTTGCCTAGATTCAACCAGCCTATACTTGGGAAAAAAGCACAACTAGTGGATATGCCAAGGTTATGTCACTATTCCCTTTCTCGCCAGCCATATTCCTGGGCCATGTATTATGAGGAGTCAAAATAGTTCTGGTCAAATATCTGCAACTTACAGACCACTGCCAAATTTTTCATCTTTTGATAATGTCCCAACTTCATCTGTGGTAGTCCCAAGGCATTCAAGGCCTCTATTCATATATGAACCACATGGTACTGAGAGGTCTAGGAGAAAAGATATAGTAGATTTCAGTCACTCGCTATTGAATTTTTGAGCCATGGCAGGTGGGTGTTTGTGACTTTGGTTGCTAGCTGAATTCTGAAATAGAGCTACGAAATTCACTGCATGTACCATATTTTGTCTGGTAAATATCAAATACTAGAGAGCTTCTAAAATCTAAAAATAAGCATAATGACAAATTAAGCTACACTAATATATTCTGTAGACTCATGAAATATCCCTTACAGAAATATTTTCTATTTTGTAACTTATTGTAGGGGTGTTCCCATTAAATTTTTCTTATGTGACAAGTATAATTAATATAAACGAAGTTGATTGCTGGAGTAACTTTAGTGGTTATTTAGGTAAAGTGGTTTTTTGTCCTCAGATGGAAGGTCCTCTGAGTTGGTCAAACCCATTTTAGTTACTGGACTGCTGCCTCAAGATGCTACCCATGTGAATCATTTCTTATCATCTATCCAGCTGATGCTTCATGAGCAAGGCCTGTAATCTTCTCAGCAGTGACATCTGGCCCCAATAACAGTAACACCATGAACAACAACAACAATTATCTTATTATTACAAATATTATCAAAGAGGTTATTTGTTCCAACAACAATAACATTGCTAGAAGCCATTGAGAATGTAAACACCTAAGCAAAACTAGGGACATCATTTCCATGGCCAGACTCCAGATGTTATGTAATACTAAAATCAAGTTTTTGAACTGGTGAAGTAAAGATGGTGTATCCCTCTCTCATAACTACTAAGCCACTTCCACCAAGACTAACAACATGAACACCATGTGCAAAAAAGTATCCAACCTGATTAGTAAGGGATATTATACAAGAAATTCAAGATCCTCTAGCCTTGTATATTGAGTAAGCTTTCTCTAACATATGGGATGGATCAATAAGACCCATAGGTTCTTCTTTAATTGTGTCTATAGAACTAGACATCATTTCCTAAGAATACCGACCTACATCAACACCAGAGTCTGCTCAGCCACCAATGCTATTACCCACACCTCTTGTTCATCCACACAGATGAAATGAGCATCTTCTCTACCAGTTTCCTCCTTGTCAGGGTGAGGTGAGTGCATGAAATTGATTTATTTTTGTGTTCAGTATAAAGAATTCTAATTCCGTACCCACAATATTGAAGTCCCCTAGCCTTGAGATGAAATCAATTCAGTACTTTGACACCGTGAACATGTACATATGCACATGCATGCATGATTAACAAAATAGAGAAAATCAATATGTACATTATACGTTCAATGGTTCCTTTAATTCAGTTGACAAATGTTGTTAGATTGTTTTGTTCTTTCACTAAAATATGACACAGATTCTAGAAAATGAAACAATACTCTTTTTTGAGTGGACATGAACATTTTTGTAAATATTTTTAGTATTTGAAATTAATAGATGCAAACTTTGAGTGATTGTGCAATCAAACTGATGTGGTATTAAAGAATGCAATTATTTTATATTCAATGTTTAAGAGTACACATTTTTTGTGTTGAGTGTCAAAGAATTCTGATTTCGTACCCACAATATGGAAGCCCCCTACCATTGCGATGAAACTGATTCAATGCTTTGAGTGATTGTGCAACATACATGCTCTGTTTTTTTATCTAACTACTAATATGAATATATGGTTGATCTAGAGTACTAAGTTATGCTTGGCAAATTCTTATAATAGTTGAATCAGCCACTAATCAATTCTGGAAATATAGGATGGTACAATTTTCATATATGCATATTTTTTTATGGTAAGTAGCTAATATATGTATGCACTCCTATAATAAATGTGCAAGGTGAGAAATCTATAGGTTGGCTATGGCTCTCATGCTGATTCAGATTCATGTTTTGAGTTATTATATGATTGTCTTCAGTTTAAATTACTTTTATATGTCCATGTTATAAATGTTTCTACATTTTATCCAGTGTTCTAACCTATCATCATATTCAAACTGATCACATTCATAATATATTTGGTTCTCCTAAGAAACGTTTCAGTGCAATATAGCAATCTTATTTATGACAGAATCTAGGTTATATATTCTTGCAAAATTTAGAAGATAACAGTCTTATAAATGCTTGTTGATTCCTTTCCTGTCAAAAGGAAAATTAGTTTTATCAGAAATATAACTGATCCTCGACTAATTAAACAACTTATTCAGAATTTGGTAATGTTTCCCCATGAGCGTGTGTAGGTGATACAAAATCTATCAACACATTCTAATTGTTCTAACAGCAGCATTTTCAGAACTGGCATTTGATGGTTAACAAGAATCTGTTGAAAAGAAATGACATGAAGCATTGGTTTTGTTACTTGTGAAATGCCCCTTTAAGGACTGTAGAGGTTTGGATCTATTTGTATCCATGCTATCTTGTTACTTTAGTCCTTGCAGGGTTTCTTTATATATGAAATTAGTAAAAGAAGAGGAAGAGAGTAAAGAGGGTGAAGAACAGAAAGAAATTGGGCATATGGTTTCATATTGTTCGGAAGAGCCTCAATGTTGTTCTCAAACCTACTTGGCCACAATGTTGTTCTTTAGGGCCTCAGTGTCATGTGCTTCTTCAAGAGTTGTTATATTGTGCTATGAGGAATCTAATAAAGATTGTTTGACCATTAGTTCCTCCATGGCACTTGATTAGATCCTCAAGTGAAGACTACTGATCACCTGCTACCTAAAGTTATGCTAGCCTCACCCTTTAGAATAACACATGTTTCCTGCTATAGGTAGATACTCCCCTTACACATGATTATACCTTCTAGAGATTATTCTTTGCTTTGATATATTTATTCTTTGATCTATAAATCAACCATTTAGTGAGATTCTAATACATCTTCTTGTGAATTTGACTTACTTCCAGTGCATTCGGGATATAGCTATGCCATGATTCAATCATGAAGTTGTAAAGAAGGCACTTCTTATGGCAATGGAGAAAAATAACGACAAGATTCTTGACTTATTACAGGAGGTTTATGGGGAAGGCCTGATAACAACTAACCAGATGCCATGAGGTTCTCAAGGGTCCAGGACAACCTTGATCATCTATTAGATAACTATATTATGCGTCTGAGGTATACTTAAGAAAGATCTTTTCCTAAAAATATGAATATATCTTTGAATACCCCTATTAGAATGTTGATAAGTTTTGTCGATATGTAATTATTCTGATATTATCATTTTTTTATAGAAACACTCTAATTTTTTGGAAGATTTTTGTTTATCGATACCTTAGATAGTCTAATGTTATCTTTTTTGGTTTTGTAGAATGGCCATGCAAGCTTTCTCCTAGCGTGTTATGATGGTGATCTTAATTATTATTGGTGCCCTAATACATTTTGTGCTTGCCTACTAGGTATGTACATGCTTTGACCATTTTCATCTTGTCATCTTGACTAATCAGAAATGAAAAATCTATTTGGATATAAGCTTTAATCGAACAACCTATTAACTACTAGCATCATGATTTGTATTGCTAAAATCTACTCCTTGTCCTTAATGATTTATATATCTACATCTGGTTGGCATCACAAGTACATATGGTCCAACTAGTTTTCTTCTTGGATGGATTTGAATATTCGAAAATCACCACTTTTGGATGCAACTTGTCTCCTTCCTTACTAATTCATAGTTGTAGCAACAGCCATAGGTGCAACCATAGTCCCAGCCCCAGCCTCACCATATCAGTCAGTCTCAACTCCAGCCTCAGGCTCAAATCCCTCAAATATAGGCACCACCAAATGTACAACAGTAGATTCCTATATGAGCCCAACAAGCTCATGTGCAGGCTCAAAAGCAACCACTAGATAATCCTCCACAAATGCACATGGAAACACATCCATTGGGAAGGTTACCTATTCAAATTGCATAGCATCCTCAGCATCAGCTCCTCGCACAACACCCTCAGATGTCACAGCCATAGATGCAACCTCATGTTAAACCACATCTTGCTAACTACTTGTACAAAAAAACAACATTTGAATCCACTTCTCCTGTCATAGCTGCAAATAGTTACTCAACCCCAACCTTAGCCACAAAAGCTTCCTCTCATGATGTGACAAGGCTTTAGTCATATCCTCAACATCAACTACAACAAGCTCTGACTACAGTTCCACAACAAAGGTCATATATGCACCCTCGGAAGCAGCTGCCTCACCATCCTACTCAAATGCAAAATCAGATTTCCCATCAAATGGCCCTAGTACGACCATCACAAACTCGGGTTTCCATGCAAGCACAACAACCAAATATGGCTTTATCTCACCCATGTTACAGTCCTAATCAACCTACTGATCAATTGCATGCTCAATACTACACACAAATGCAGTCATCAACACAAAATCAAAACCTGCCACATCAACATGTATGTGGATGTGTTCCTCCTCAATAAGGGACTCACCCATTACCACATGTTGCTTTCCCACACCAACTGTTTTGGTCACATACTGCACCATATGGACAACAACAACTTCCTCCAAATCAACCTGCTCAACAACCAACTTCAATGATGCCTTCCATGTCACTGCACCATGCTCAAACTGAGTTAAACATAACTGTAATGGTTGACCACCCTCCTGAGTCATTTGTTGGACAAGTTAGCTTAGAAAGAGGGCTAGATGCTCCCATAGGAAACGACCAATTGGCTGGTAAAGGGCCAGATTATGGTTCAAGAACATTTGACAGATCTTAAGGAAATTTATGGGAGTTTTCTTGCTTCCAACACTCTTCTTTGAGAATTGCATTCATGTCAGATTTCAGTCTGGAACATAAATAGTTTTTTATCATTAACTATGTTGGAAGTACTTATGATTCATAGTAGCATTAGTGTTTTCTTGGAGATTCTATTTTCATAGATCTAGAGCCATGGATGATGATTCTTTGTTGCTTTTCCCAATTCTTTAGGTTATTTTGAATATGTGTTGTATTGGTTGATTGTATTTATGTGTGTAAGCCCTTTCAGTTTTATGATTTATTAGCAAAAGCCCAACTTCATTACCATATTATGAACTAATGGCTTTTCTGGTGATGTTTTTGTTGTGATGTTGGAGTACCAGCTTGATACCCTTATAATAGTGTCCCTAAATGGTGTATGTGCTACTTCAAAAATAGTAATCATAGCTCCTTCAGTAGTGTACAAGCTGTTCAAATTCGCATATAGGTCAAGATACACACTGCATTCACATGCTTCGTTAGTCATTATAAAAAATGCATACAACATTGGTAAAGATGAGACCAAACCATCTTTTGAGCCTTATAAAAGGTTATAAGAGAAAACTCCCACCCTTGAGTCTAGCACTTGTGCTTTTAGTTTCTTCTTTTCATCTTGTGGTGAATATACGCCTAATTTTTATTATTTGAATATTGTAAAATTGAATCAAGTTGCTTTTACCTGGATGCTTCCTAATTTACTTGCTTTTCTCAATGTTGCTTGATAGAATAACAACAAAGTTCAGGTCATACTTTTATATGATGTGCTATAATATATGCAGCCATGCTATGTAGAATTCTACCTATGCTCACTGCACAATGTTGGGAAAATGGATACTTAATAGTTTTGGCTCCTCTGGGAGCTTAACCATATCAAGAATGGTTTCAAGGCATGTTAAAATTCAAATACAATGCTTATTTTCTCATGACGTTGTTTCTGGAAATTTTTGATGTTCATTTCATGGATTAATGCTAGCATAACGCTATACCATCAACTAAGAACATATTATTTGAAGTCTTGAACATGTTCATCATTGAAGGGAGGTTTTTCAAAGTTCAGCTGTTGACTCTTGGGAAGGCAATCATAGTGTGGAGGATTAGTAAGTGATCTCGTTAACAGGTATATGCTGAAAAGTCAGAAGTTGCATGTGTCTTCTTACAAGTTTTGTATTTGATTTCTTCTCTTCACATTGTGGTTTAACAGTTTGGTACATCTGACAGTACATATTGGGGGCCACACAAGTGAATGAAGTTTCCTTTACTTCTCGTCTCTTCATGGTACTAATTTTGTCATCTTATTCTCATAGAAACCTTCATTTATTCCATGTATGAATGCTTATATATCTTTATTAAACTATTTGGAGGATCTTTACCTTATGACATATATGAATATTAACGTCATCTCAGTAGATGTCCATATCTCCCTATTATACTGTTATACATAGAATTATATTTGAAGTGCTTGTAGCTACTCACTTCCTGGAGCTGTATACTATTTGTGATTAATCTTGTGGTTCATTTCTCTTTGAAGCATGACGATCCAACTCCATTTGAAGCCCAAGCCCGCCCAGTCACAGCTGCAGAAACCGCCACAGGCACAACAGTGTATCATGATATGTTGCAATGTGATATGGCTCTTTGTTGATATGAGAAGGCTGCATTGCATAGACCTATGTATATATTTGAACACCCACTATCAGAAGTTGCAAACATAGTGACTAACTTCATAGGGACGATATTCCTTCTATCTCTGCTTGGAGGGTTCCTTTCAGATTCTTATCTCGGGTGCTTTTGGATGATGCTGGCCGAACAACAAGAGCTTGAACAAAAGAAGAAGACAATAAGGATGTTAAAACTGGCTGAGAAAGACATAGATCTTTCACAAAGATGTTAGTAGACCACTGAATCATTGATATATGTATATACTTTTCTTTGTACACATTGTGTAATAGGGGCAAGGTATACATCCTCCCCATGTACATTCGACGCTTCATTATAAATGAAAGTAAGATTGTTGGCATACTGAACATCAATTGTTCTAAATACTACAATTTTGTTACTAAAAGAACTTATGTACTAACAAATTACACTATATATATATATATATATGTGAATATATAGTCGAACTAAGCATATATGTATGTGTACTAAATGGCACTACATATGTAGCTAGATGCATAATCAACTACATATATATGTATATAGTAACTGATTCCTTTCCCTACACATTAAATACATATAAAATGTATTAACTTCATGATTTTGCTACATACTGACTATATATGCAATTGTAGTCATACATTTAGCTATAATTATACTTATATTTAAATATGTAAGGACAATATCTAGCTACGCTTCCGGATACATATGAATTTGTAGCGAATGGATTATCTAACTACATATTTGAAAAATATAGTTAAAGGATTTCGCTATATGAGCATATACTACAATTTGTATGTGTAAAGAAATATGTAGTTAAAGCCTCGAGCTACAAAATATGGGGTTTTCGCTACAATTTTTTTTATAGTTAAAGACCATTTTTTTAGTAGTGGTAGGATATCAAGCTCAAGTTTTTTCTACTAGATATATGAGGTGTATCTGTTACATAAGGAATTTGAGATTCCACAACACTTGTGATTCTTAATCTCCTTTTGTACCTTATCAAATTTCAATGTTATTATGTTGATCTCAAACATTTCAAGTTCTACTTCTCTCCCACTGATTCTTTTGGAATTTATATATCCTTATAACAAACACTTTGTTATTGGATTGAGATTAGTATTCAAGTAACATTATGTGATTTGTGAATGAATCTCTTTCTAAAAAACTAGTTTTCTTATATGAGTATTCAATCACTAAAAGACATATTAGAACACTTCCTATACCATATCTCATATGGTGTCATTTATACCTTTTGAATGGTACATTTATTTAGTGTAAAGCATATTCTTTAGAAGAATTCTAGAATACTATTTATTTGTTTGATGATCATGCTCTTACTATTTAAAGTATGATTCGTGCTTTGATTTAGACAATATTATGCCTTAATCATGAGTTCTCTATGATACAGTATCATAGTTACTCCCAAAGTCCTCAAACATTTGGTTTAAGTATCTAATACATTGATCATATCAAAGAATTAATACTTTTACCAAGTTTGTTCTTCATGTATGATATTCTTGAACAATTCAAGATATTCATATTTGTATTTCATTAAATACCATATCTGAAGTATTAGCATTTATTCTAATAGTTATGTGTATACATCAATATGTATTATTACTAATAAAATAGTCATTCTCCCACTACATCTAATGAAGATTGACTTGTCATCATACCCAATAAACAAGACATTCATATCTCTTAATGGTTCATTAACCAAGAGAGTCTAGTTTACATGGAACCTAGAGATGAATTTCTCATTCATTTATTTAGATGATAAAGCTAATTTATTGTTTGAGTCATCAATAAATTTTAGGTATTATTATTTTATCTCATGCATACCAAGTACCACATGATAAATAAGGCATTTCCATAAAAGATCATATCTTTGAAATTGAAACATGAATTTTATTAATAGACATCCTTATCGTTACAAGATGCAGAAATAAAAAATGTTTCTATTGGAAAAATGAAATAGCAGTTCATAACTCTATTACATGCCCTTTGGGCTAAAATAAACTAAAGGTACTTCTATCTATGGCAGCAACACTCGCTCCAATGTTGATGAGTGTTCCTTCTTGGTCCTTTCATAAAGGCCATCACTTCTTTTTAGATCATGCACATCATATATGTCAGATTTATATCTTGGTATCACATACCTGAGATAAAGAAATATTTTAAGTTTATTTCATAATACCTGAGGTGGAGACTTCCATCTCCTCCTTCTTCTTTAGTTCATCTATGTAGAGAGGGCAATTTCTCATCCAATGTCCTGGCTCATGAGAATGGTGACATTTGCCTCCCATGTTCACCTCTCCCTTGGATTTGAGTGTTGAAGATGACTTGGGATGTTGGCTAGCATTAAAACCTTTCTTTGCTTTGCCCTTACCCTTGCCTATAGACTTTCCCTTCTTTCTGCAGATCATCATCACATATTTGGGTTTGTCTTTCTTCATTTGTGCCTCATCTATCCTCAACATGCCCAACAACTCTATCAGTGACCTATCAAAGTTGTACATGTTGTAGTTCATCACAAACTTAATGTAGAATTCTGGCAAATATTGCAGTATCACATCAGTAGCCAACTCTTGGCTTAGAGGGAATCCCAGTCGAGTTAGGTTCTCCACATACCCAATCATCTTGAGTGTGTCAGGTCCTACTAGATCTCCTTCTATCATGACGCACTTGAACAATGCCTTAGAGACATCATATCTCTCTTGTTGTGCCTGATCTTGATACATGTTCTTGAGATTTTGAACCATCTCAATGACGTCCATTTTATCATGTTGTCTCTACAACTCATGGTTCATTGAGAGCAACATCAAGCACTTCACATCAATGGCATCCTCAGTATGCTTCCTGTAAGCATCCCTTTCAGCCTTTGGTGTGGTGGGAGCGGGTTCTTCTGGCTCTGGTGTATCTAGGACATAGAGCTTTTGCTCTTGAGTGAGAACAATTCTGAACGTCCTAAACCAGTCGTGGAAGTTGTTCCCATTTAGTTTGTCCTTCTCAAGGACTAATCACAATGAAAAGTGATTGTTGTTGGTATCCATTTATTCTACAAAAAGGAAATTTGCAATTTTAGTCTAAAATTCTTTTGACTTGATTTGATTTGAAAATTGATGATGCTTAATTAGGTCTTTAATTAATGTTTGCTTCTCACTATTTTATTTCAAATTGATAACCCTTATTATCAATTCAGAAGATTGCAGTGTACAACCTTCTAGATTTCATCTAAGTCATGGACCAGCTAGGGTTGTCATCCACAACTAGAGTCTTTCAGGTAGGCAACCTTTATCAATTGCATCATATGAAACTCTTGATAGATGTCATGTGCAACTCCTTGCCATGTTCATCTTTATGCCTCAAGGTGCTTGATCAGATCAAGTTCACCCTATTAAGTCCAACCCAAAAGCCAACACAATGAATATGAACCCTATAAAGGCAGACCCACATATTCACCATCACACTTCCACGAGATAGACATTGCACCACGTGAAGGCATGCCCACACTTAGTCGATCAAGATTTTCATGTGTGTTGCCTTTGGAAGGCGTCTTCAACTTAATATGTTTGTTGAGGGGTTTTAATATGCTTATATATGCATATATGTATCCAATCACCACATATATAGTATGTATCATATACATGCTAAATCCCACAAACAAAAACATGCAATAATGATAAAGCGATGATTCTAGCCATCCTATTATAGTTCATTGGAGCCACATGGAACTACTGAGGTCTATATCACATGCTACCTGTTTATAATGAAGATATGTGCATGTCAATTCGGGTTGACTGGTTCAACCTATGAATCGGTCGACTCACCTCTTGGCTGGTCGGTTGGTCTCCTCCAGCCAGTCGTCTGGCTCCTCTAGATAGTTGGCTCATCTGGTCATCGGTGCTTCTCGTTGGTCCACCAACTGCTCCTCAGTCGATTGTCTCAGTCCATCAAGCGGTCATCTTCAGTCTTCATCATAACAAGAAATAAAGCTAATCCTATTTTACATAATCTTTATAAAACCTCGAGTTACATTCGAGGGGAGAAAAGGTAGAAGAGAATCTCGAGTTATCTCGAGTTACATTTAGAATAGAAGAAGGGGGCTTGATTCACAAACTGAGATGCAAACAACCATAACCAATCACACACATGCACATAGGGTTTATAGGACATAACTATGCTAGAATATACCATATCATATATGTATATATTAGTTTGAGATCATGTGGTATTAATTGGATAATCACATTAGTCATTTTAATATTTTCATAGTATGCAATAAAAAAAAGATGGTAAAACCAAAATCCGATCATATCAATTATCCCAAAACATAGACTATTGACATGGCTCTGATACCACAGTTGGGTTTTACATGGTCGAAGTAAGCAATGGAAATAAAAAAAATTTACTTGACCATAAACCCATAACCAGCAGATCGCATCAACATCTATGTAATGGGAAGGGTGGTTTTAACGAGTTATACCTAGTCCTAAGGCTTGCTCATTGACTATACCTCACAGCAAGTGCGGTCTTCAACCACTTATCTTCGACAGTGTCTGTGCAGCTCCCTGTCTTGACCTGGACTGTGGTTGACTATCGTCCTCCTGAGTGGTAGAACTCTCCCACCTCTATAGATATTCCACACAGACTATAGGAGACTCTAGTCGTCCTCAATAATGGACTAGAAGGAGTTGTCCCCTTATGTTAGTGTACTTGTGACGCCCCGATCCCCGTGCCATCTCTAATGACCCCGAAGACCGGAGAGTCAACCTTGATAAACCACCCTTAACTTTTTCTTTTCTTAATCAATTAAAATTAACCTAAAGGAAAATCTTATAACTTGGAATAAATTGAAATCTTACTAAACTGCGGAAGCAACTACTATTTACTTTACTAGGTAGGTAAAGAAAATTTACACAACATATTACATTTTTCATGCAGAATATAAAGCACAACAGATAACTTAAAACTAATTTACATATTACATTACATTCTCTCTCTATCACACCACATGCCCCAAGGATCGAGGGGAAAGGACTAAGAGATCTCTATTCTAACTATGAACTACCTTCTAAGAGCCTGGGTGATAAGATCCTTCAGCTTCCTCGTGCTGACGTTTACCTGAAAAAAAAATCAGTAGGTTGGTGAGCTACTGGCTCAGTGAATAGAATTTCACCCAACCATTGCAGATAACTCATTTATGTTTATTAAACTAAAATAAACTGTAGGAATTACTACACTGAGTAGATCTAACAATTATAATTAAATACCATAGGGAATGTAAATATTACATTAAAAGAACAATTGTTGTGAAATTGTACCCTAATCTTCCTTAACCTTTCTTACTTATAAGAAACTTTTTAAACCTATATGAACATATTGTAGCTTATGCCCTGATCATATGTAGTGTACTCTACATATGAAGACTCATAGAGAACTATGATATCACCGTACAAGACTTAGCTGACACACCTGGGATGCTAAGCCTGCTACGTTACTAGTCTGCAACAGGAAAATGGCTCTTTGGCTTCGGCACACCTATGGGCCGTAAAACTGGACTCCTCCTCTGACCTGAGCACACAGGCGGAGAGTCAAGCTACCTATTGGCTTTTCTGTACTCTAGTGCCACTAGGATCTCTGGTTGATGTTGGACACTACATGTTGTATTTTAAGGAGACTTCCACTAGGGCTTCGTCTCCCGTACCACTTGTTAGTACGTTCCGACCCCCATATACTGGACACTGCCAGGGTTAGGTCGTTTCATCCCTATGGCACAGACCTCTCATAGGGAATCTACGGTGTTCAGGGTTCCTAAGTCTATTATTTTATTATGCTTGGAAAGCTCTTACTATATTGTATATTTCTCTTACTTATACTTGTCTCTGGTATCTCTATGGTACCGTGTCTATTTATTTGAAGTTTATAAATACGACATGTATGTCATCCTTAACTTGGTAGAGCAGTATATTCAAAACACTGTAATATACTGAGAAATCAACATACTATACATTCAGGCAGACTGAATACTTAAATAAACAGAATACATGTCCATTTGGCACGTATACACTGGAATCATGCAATTGAACTTCTTAATATAGTGATAAGAGTTAATTACTTGGCATACAAGTAATCTCCATTAGAACCTATAAATTATTTGTGTTTTCTTGGAAAATGTGCACCTCAACCCAAATCATGAGTTGTGCATCACATAACATAATTAAGAGTTAATTACTTGTTATGGCAAGAATTATTAATAATAACTGAGAATTCCTAATGATATCCTTAAGAAACGTGCCAATTTGTGTTAATACTAAATCACACACATTAACTATAACAGAGAGTGTGCAACAGATTTATATTGAGACATTGTGAGTCATCATCTATTTCTTTAAATCGTGCAACTAGTTAATTACTAAAATTGTACAACCTGGGTTTATACCCAAACCGTACAGCTCTTGGAAATATGGGTCATGTGCTAATGTCTTTAACCTATAAATTGAGCAATTTAGGATTTATTCAACCATATAGTTCCAATAATCCAAATCATATTGATCAACTAGGGTCATGCAAACTTGAAGAAGAAAAATGTGCAATGAGAAGTCGGGCGATGCCAAGACTTCCCGACATTTGGGTAATCGTCGTTACCCACAAAACACACAGATCTAACCAAAATTATCTATTTCATGGAGTTAATACTTGCTTAGTGAGTGAAATTCTACTCACGGTGGGTTGAGGTGACCAAAAATCAACGAGAAATCCGTCCAATTTCCACTTCTGGACGTCCACAGGGTTGTCTTTAACCTTGGTTCATCCTTAGGTCAGACTTGCTTCACGCACTGGTGGAAAGGAGCTGAGCTAGGTGCTAAATCGAGGCCTGGAAGTTGTGGGATGCTACCTTAGACTCACGGCCAAGGTCAAAGCTGCCTTTACTTGGTGTTTTACTATGCCCAAGGGGCTCCTAGCTGTGCACCTGCTGCTTCTTAGTCGAAGTAGCACCTGCTGGTCGGGGCGCCGCCCTAGCAGTCAGGGCGCTGTGTTTTCTTATTTGGACCTCAAGCCGAGCTCAAGGTCGTCGTTCCATGGTGTTTCCTTGTGCCAATCGGCCCTAGCCGCTGCTCCTAGCTGCTAGTCACTGCTGCTTGGCCGTGACACTATGCAGCAGGTCAGGCTGTAGGTGGGGCGCCGCTAGGGGGAGGATGAGGAGGGAAAGGAAGAGGAAGGAGAAGGGGAAGCAAGGTGCTGCTAAAATGAAGCTAAGGTGGCCAAAATTGCCCGCCCTATCTCTCCCTCTACTGCGGCCGATCGGGCTGGCTTGAGCGCTACTTAGGCGGTGCTGGTATCTATCGGGGAAGATGAGATAAGGTTATAAGGGGAAAAGGGGTTATTAACCTATTAATGGGTAAATTGTAGATCTCAGCCCAAGAAACTAAAAATGCCATATCTTTTGCCTCGGAGGTCTGATTCAAGTGATTTCTTTTGGAAACTTTCAAGCACGAGATCAACTACAACCTCAAAGCATGAAAACATACTAAATAGATTGGATCAACTTAATCAAAGCACTAATCAAATCATGAATACTTATCTTAGCTTATTCTACATGATGATGCACTAATCACTGTACTTACTAGTTAAACTCGTAGTAGGTCATAACAATCTCCTTCCCTTATATGAATTTCATCCCAAAATTCCTAAAAGAGAAAAGGAAACTTGTTACGCATCTCAGACTCAAGCTCCCACATGGCCTCCTCTAAGTTGTGGTTCCTCCACAAAACTTTCACTAACGGTATCTCGCAATTCATGAGTTTCTTGATCCTCTGATCAACTATTTGTACTGGTACTTCAACATAGGACTCATCTTTTCTGAGATGTGCAGGTTCTGGGTCTACTATATTCTCTGTACTGGGGAAACACTTCTTCAGCATCGATACATGAAACACGTCATGTAAATTAGCTAACTCAGATGGCAAATCCAACCTATAGGATATAGGTCCAATCCTCTCAATGACAGGATATGGGCCCATAAACCTAGGAGTAAGTTTTCCTCTCTTGCCAAACCTCAACACTCCTTTCCATGGTGAAACTTTTAGATACACTTCATCACCAACATCAAACTCAAGAGGTCTATGCCTCTTCTCAATGTAACTCTTTTGCCTGTCCTATGTAGCTTTCAACTGTTCTTTGATCACTGTAATCTTTTCTGTAGTCAAATCAACTATCGCTGGTCCAATAATCTCTTTGTCACCCACCTCGTACCAGCATATGGGTGATCTACACTTTCTTCCATGTAGAGCTTCATACGGGGCCATACCAAGACTGGAATGGTGACTATTGTTGTATGCAAACTCTATAAGGCTCAAGTGTTCTTCCCAACTTCCACTGAAATTTAGGACACATGCTCTCGGCATGTCCTCAAGAGTTTGAATGTTCCTCTCTGACTAACCATCTGTCTACGGGTGATAAGTTGTATTGAATCTCAACTTTGTGCCTAAAGCATGATGCAACTAATTCTAAAACCTGGATGTGAACTTAGGATCCCTATCTGATATTATTGAAACTGGGATACCATGCAACCTGACTATCTCATCAACGTATATCTTAGCCAATTTTGGGACATCAAAGGTTGACTTAACACAAAGAAAGTGAGCAGACTTAGTCAGTCTATCCACAATCACCCATATCAAGTCACAACCTCTAGATGTCCTGGGCAACCCTACCACAAAATCCATTGTGATATGTTCCCACTTCCACTCTGGTATAGGGAGAGATTGCAAGGTACCTGGAGGTTTCTAATGCTCAACCTTAACCCATTGGCACACACTACACCTAGCCACGTACTCAGCTACATCCTTCTTCATACCTGACCACCAGTACAACTCCTTAAGATTCTTGTACATCTTAGTGTTTCCTGGATGCATAGTGTACATCAATGCATGTGCTTCCTCAAGAATCTATTCTTTCAAATCACTGTCTCTAGGTACACACAACCTATCATGCTGATACAACAAACCATCATCTGAAAACCTGAACTCTGGTCTTTTTCCCCCTGTCATGTCATGCATGATCTGCTGTAGTTCCTTGATCTGATCATAAAAGGTAGGCTTGACTTGCGTCTGTGCAATCAAACCACTATGTTCTGTCACTCCTAAGTCTAAGTTCAACTTCCGCATCTCTACTAGCAGGTCTCTCTTATAACATGCCATAGAGAATACATCAGCTGTTGAACTTGACTTCCTGCTCAGGGCATCTGCTACCACATTCACTTTTCCAGGATAATAATCTATCGTCACTTCATAATCCTTGATTAATTCTAACCATCTCCGCTGTCTAAGATTCATATCCTTCTGGGTGAAGATATATTTCAAACTCTTATGATCTGTAAACACTCGGCATGCCTCACCATAAAGATAGTGATGACATGTCTTAAGAGCATGAACTACTGTAGCTAACTCCAGATCATGTGTCGGGTAATTCTCCTCATTCTTCTTAAGTTGCATAGATGCATAATCTACTACTTTGCCTTCCTGCATCAACACACAACCTAAACCTCTCCTTGAAGCATCACAAAACACTGTGTAGCCTTTATATGCCTCGGGCAGGATCAACACTGGTGATGTAGTCAACTTCTTCTTCAAGATCTGAAAACTCTTCTCACAGTTGTCTGACCAGACAAACGATGTATCATTTCTCATTAAGCGTGTCAGAGGTGACGCTACAACACTGAAGTTCTGGATGAATCTCCTGTAGTAACATGCCAATCCTAAGAAGCTTCTGATCTCAGTAGGACTCTTAGGCTGCTCCCACTGTATAACAGACTCAACTTTCTTAGGGTCAACACTTACTCCATCTCCTGAGATGACATGTCCAAGAAAAGACACCTCAGCTAACCAGAACTCACACTTACTGAACTTAGCGTTACAATTGTTGAGATATCCTCTGATGTTGCTCATGTTGCTCATCATCTCTGGAATAAATCAGAATGTCATCTATGAAAACCGCTATAACTGATCCAAGAACGGCTTGAAAATTTGGTTCATCATATCCATGAAAGTTGTTGGGGCATTAGTCAGTCCAAATGACATGACCAAAAACTCATAATGCCCGTATCTTGTTCTGAAAGCCGACTTAGGAATATCGGAAGCCTTTATCCTCAACTGATGATATCCAGATCTCAAGTCTATTTTAGAAAAGATCGTCGCTCCACACAATTGATCAAACAAATCATCCATCCTTGGCAATGGATACTTATTCTTGATGGTAATCTTATTCAACTATCTATAGTCTATACATAACCTCATAGTACCATCTTTCTTTTACACATATAAGACTGGAGCTCCCCAAGGTGAAGAACTAGGTCAAATGAAACCCTTATCCAGTAACTATTATAACTAGATCTTCACTTCCTTCCACTCTACAGGTGCCATTCTGTAGGCTGGCAGCGCTACAGGGTGACTACTTGGCAACACTTGGATCTCAAAGTCTATCTCTCTTTCGAGAGGTAGACTTGGAAAATCATCTGGGAAAACATCTGGGAACTCACAGACCACTGGCACATCCCATAGGCTTACTGTGTTATTCTCTGCTCTAGTATCTACTACATGTGCCCATAATGCCTCACAACCTTGTTGGATAAATTGGATATTATGATAAATCCCTTTGTTTCGATGATGACAAACATTTCATTCTTATTAATCTAATAAGCTACTTGAGTGTGCAGGACTAAGCAGGATGACAAAGTAGCAAGGGAAAATCCAAGAGCTTACTTAGTTATATTTTCATGCAATGTAATCAATGTTGTAAAACTTGTACAAATATATAATGTACAAGTACTTAGAATTGCATGTAAATCAAGCGTTAGATTTTCCCTAGCCAAACACCATAGTTAGACATGTCATCCCATTTAATTAGGATCACCTTTGCACACTCACACATATAATTAATGCTTAAATTGAAACCTTGAAACAGGATCATTCTCGGTCGACAAACTCCTCGACCGAGACACTCTCAGTCGACAAACTCCTCGACCGAGAAAGATCCAAAGTAGCTGTTAGACACAACAGACAAAGTAGTTGGCAGTTGCAAATGAACGTTAATCCAGAGAGCCTGTCGGTCGACAAAACTTCGACCGAGTAGGTGTCTCGGTCGACCATTCCTCGACCGAGATGGTCTCTGACAGCAACTGCAGAATAAATTAATTAGCCGTTGTTAAAGCAACAACTTTGTACCTAACGGCTAGTTAAGCACTTAGAAACCCCTAGAAGTTGTCTAGAACGTCCTTAAGCATACTTAGGCCATTCCTATAAATAGGACAAGCCATAGGACACTAGAATTCACTTGTTACACTTGAGAATACACTCGAGCATACTTGAGCAATCTTTTGCAAGCAATTTGAGCACTGTGATCATTGGCCTACATTCTCCTTAGCTCAATCTCGTGTCCTATAGGCTAGATTCTCCTATCCACTGCAATTACAAGTTCACATACTTGGCTAGGAGATCTTACGCTTGATCTAGGCATATCAAGCCTCGGGCTTAAAGGATAAGTTGTAATTTCCATTTCCTTTCTTGTTCCTGTTTATCTTTTGTACTCTCCTTGCTACTCCTAGGGTTGGAGGCTACGGATTGGAGAGGGTTGACTTCTCAGGTGGAGAAGGGGACTTCAAGCTACTTCAAGAAGGCTATCGTAAGGGAAGCTACTTCAGAAGGCTGGTGCAACGGGAGTTGGTGCATCTACTTCAAGGGAAGGCTGCTTCAAGGTTGGCGATTACTTCTAGGTGAAGGCTGCTTGAAGGGTTTAGGAAAAGAGATTGTATTTTATGTAAATTCCTTGAAGAGGTAATAAAATAAATTTCTTTTCAAATCCCGGTTGGGTAAGCAACCGGGTAGTGGATTGACGGCTATAGTATTTGCTATAGTTGGAACCACTCTAAACCTTGCGTCTCCTTGTCCAATATTTACATTGTGGTTGCTTGAGTTCAATAATTGTTAAATTATCTATAAAACTCTATTCACCCCCCCCCCTCTAGTAGTTTTCAATTGGTATCAAAGCAGGCTTCAAGGAACCCTAACCAGGTCTTGAAGAATGGAGGGAAATGGTGAAAAGTGCTTGAACGAAACCACTACATGCTGCAATTGGTGTTTAGGAACAAACCACAAAACAACCGGATGCCCATGGAGATCAAAGGAAGAGGATAAGCACAAAAAATGCTTTATTGCTACAACTAGTAAAGAAGAAGAAGAAGAAGAGGTAAGTCTTTTTGATTTATCTAAAGAAGAACTAGTTGCCATTATTGAAGAAACACATAATAAATATGTTGAGTGCAAAAGGAAATTAAAGAAATCAAATAAAGAAAATGATGATCTAAATGCTAAACTTCTTGCTCTTGAATCTGAAAATGAGAAACTTAAAGAGGGAAATAACTTTTCTGATCTTAAGTTAAAATCTATGGAAGCCGATTGCAAGCTTCTTTCTGTTGAAAATTCAAACTTACAGACTCAAGTAAACGATCTTCAGAAACAACCATTATTGTGCAACCATATAGATTATGACACTATTGTTAAAGAAAGAAATTTACTGTCATCAAATCTAGACCAAGCAAAAATAGACATTAAGAAAAGAATGGATGAGATTGCCAAGCTACAACAACAAGTTCGTAGTTTGAATAACGATGGGATTCTTGATCAAATTCTAAATAATCCCTATCAACAAATTGGGAGAAGGGGACTAGGTTACAAGCCTAAAGAAAAATCTCATCAACAACTTAGTCAGAGAAAGTCACACACCCAATCTATATATGTACCTAAAAGGACATCCTCACCAAATGACAACATAGGACACAACCATAGAAAAAGATATGAAGTTGACTCAATATGTTGTCATTACTGTTTGCGCCTTGGCCACTATTCATTTTCATGTCCTTATAAGAGAAAAGATGTAGAGTTAGTTTGGATTCCAAAACGTCCAAACTAAATGAACAAAATCAAGTTGAGATATGACCAAAGACATTAGCTGCATATTTCTATGTCTATCTCAACTCTACATAATTACAAATATAAATGAAATTAATATTAGTTTGTTCCCTAGATAATTCAAAGTCTAAGTCAAATAAAAAGAAAATTCCTATTCTTCATATGATTCTTCATAAAAGTATTTTCTGGTCTATACATATACTAATTATAAAATGGAATTATCATTGTATGCTTTATACCATGCTTTCATCATTGGGTGAGCATAGAAAATTGTTTGCAAGTCAGCAAAATAATTTATTTATGTTATTGCTTGCAACAAAATCTCTAACTCAGTATTTTTGAAATAATTATGTCTCAAATTAAGTAGTATGCTTCAACTTGATATTTAAATTTTATGCAGATATTAGACTCAATATATTCAAATCTGAAAAATATCTATAAAATTTGCCTCTTGGTCAAAATAAAACTTGACTAAGGGGCGCTATGGTCGTAGTCAAGGGCGACCTAAAATAAGCTTCGACAAAAATTGCTTATTTTGGAAATTCTCTCTTTGGATCTAATCTTAATAAATTTTTCTTGAAAATTAAATCATTTGTTATCATTTAAGCCTTAAATTATCCCAATATTACTCCCTTAGAATATCCATATAAATGCTCTACAAAAATGATCTACCATTTGCATTTAAATATCAACTTTAAAAGTTGTGCTCAGTAAGTCTGTCGGTCGACGAATTCGTCGACCGAGAACCTCTCGGTCAGCCCATCTCTCTCGACCGACAAATACTAAACAGACTCAATATCGGACGAACTGTCGGTCGACAGATGCTCGACCGAGACAATGTCGGTCGACAAGTGCTCGACCGAGAAATAGCCGTTGGATACGACCGTTGTAAACCGACCGTTATGATCGTTTTCTTGACCGTTGGGGAACCAAGTGGCGCGTCTGCAACTCGACCATTGCGGACGCTCGGTCGACGAGTCGTCGACCGACCAGGTCGCTGGAATGCTATAAATAGGAGTAAAAACGAGTCACTTACTCACACTTACATTTCCTTGCCTCCTTAGTCCATCTCTAGTGCATTTTCGTGCCAACCTTCAGCATTCTTATCCTCCAATCTTCCTTGCTTCTTCTCCACACTCAAGAAACACAAATGGCCTCATCCTCAGCTGCCCGTGGGAAGAAGAAAGTCGCCGAAAGAAAAAGAAGAGAAGCTCGGGAAGCCACTCCGCCACTGACGATCATCAACGACATCGCCTTCGTCGACGGAGATGCTGGAGATCGATACCTACGGCTTTCCTCTAAAGCTCCTCTTCCCCGACGCCCGGTCGAAGCTATGGACTTCATCAACATAGTCGACCTGGAGAATCTCTTTGGAGTGCAGAAGCTGAAGGACTTCATCTATCCTTCTTTTCCTTCCTATTCCACTAAGGTAGTCAATGAATTCTATGCCAATCTCTTATCCCACACCGAAAATGAAACCACATTCTTCTACACCATGGTCAATGGGCGTAGTTTTAAATTTTCCGAAGGGGATATTCTTGATATGCTAGAAATTGATATAGATGAATACCAAGATTTCCTTGACCTTACCACCGGCAATCCACTAAATTTATTCTCCCATGATGACCACTCCACTAGCCTTAGTGATATAAAAAGAGCCATATTTCAAACCAATACCACTTGTCATGAAGATAGGGGAACTTATTTTGCAATAAACCTGAAACCTGCATGTAGGATAGTAAACCTCATTGTTTCCACCAACATACATCCTAGAGCCAATAAATCTGAGGTCCCTATTTTCCGCATGTGTCTAATTTATGCTATCATAAAAGAAATTCCTACAAACTTCATTCGCATAATACTTAAAAACATGCTTGAGTTTTCTGGCAATCCACCGTATGCCGATTTTGTATGCCAGATCACTCAACATTGTCTTAAGTTACAAATTGAAGATATGGGGTATACATGGGAGCGTAGACCACCAAAGATAAGTAAGAATACCGTAGAGAAGATGGGGATTGACTTTGGTCATAAAAGGGCAAGAGTAGAAGGAGAATCATCACATCAAGATATACCACCACCCCCTCCTCCTACTAATCTTTCTGTTGATCCCATCCAGAATACTCTCACTTATCTTGTCGGCTCCCAATATCATCTTAGTAACCAACTCAACTATACCCACCATGCCATGACATACTTGAATCAAAGAATGCAAAATCTTTCTCCGAGCCAAACCGATGAATATCTGCATTCCTTAAATCCTGGCATGCTCAACCCATTTAACCCTTCATACAACTACTATCAACCTCCACCTCCACCATCAATGGATCTTGCACATACTCAATTTTCATCCATACAATTGCAAGATATAGCTGCTCACTTCCGATTTGACCGAGTTCCCACATTTCTGGAAGCATATGCGTTAACTACGACAGGTGCTTTAGATTGGCAAACTCTGGTCAAATATTATGGAGCCGAGCCATTCCTTGGGAAAGATCCGGACATCGATGTAATTCTTAAATCTTTCCAGTAAAATGTTGAAGTTGTACTAGTTGTAATGACAATGGTTGTAATAAATTGGTCATTTCTATATGATTGTAATACTTTCCATGCTATTGAATGAAGCTTGCCATCGTTTCTTGATTCAAATGGATATTTTTTTTGGGCATATAAGACATCTTCAAAAATATGGATTATAAGTTCATTATTGTAGAGCATAACAAACAAGGGGAGTAATAATTAAAACAGGCAACTATTAAAATTGTGGCTAAATTTCCAAATGACAAAACAGTTCTCCAGAAACATCCTCGGTCGAGCAACTAGTCGACCGAGAACATTGTCGGTCGAGCAATTGTCGACCGACTGGGTTTCTGTTTTTCCAGACTGACATAAATTGCATACATCTTTGTTAAATCTTGGAGATCATCTACAACATTTTATATATTTGCTTAGTATTCAAACTTTCATTTGAGATATCTATCTAAGGGGGAGCAAAGCATAAGAAAAAGGGGGAGATCATCAAAACTTTGACCATTTGATTGAAGAAGCTTACAAAAACATTGTAATCACCATGTGTAGCTGAAAATTTTCAAGAAATTTATGAATTTATTGAAAATGGTATCTTGTACTTGAAGGAATTCTCTACCCAAAATAGGGCTTAACATCCCTTGCTTTTGGATGGAGACATTTTTATGTACTCTAAGCTTAGAGGATTCTCATTTAATCTAGGGATTAACATCCTTTGATACATGAGAAATCAATATACATTCATCATATGCTTAAGGGAATCTCATATCATTTCAAGGCTTAACATCCTTTGCAAATGATTGAGAAACAAATTGTGGATAAATTAGATAAAAATCCATGTTTCTAATAGGATATCTAATTAAGGGGGAGCATTATATTAAGGGGGAGAAGAAAAATAAAACATTCAACTTGGATATCTTTTTGAAATGACAAAGGGGGAGAAAGAATATAAAAATCAAAAATATAAATAAGTTTCATCACATCTTGGCCAGCACTCACTTGCAAAACATAAATGGCTACAAAAGGTAATTTTCAGGTATGAAACTCACATGCTTTATATTTCCTTATTTCATATTTAGGAAATGTTTGTCATCTTCAAAAAGGGGGAGATTGTTGGATAAATTGGATATTATGATAAATCCCTTTGTTTCGATGATGACAAACATTTCATTCTTATTAATCTAACAAGATACTTGAGTGTGCAGGACTAAGCAGGATGACAAAGTAGCAAGGGAAAATCCAAGAGCTTACTTAGTTATATTTTCATGCAATGTAATCAATGTTGTAAAACTTGTACAAATATATAATGTACAAGTACTTAGAATTGCATGTAAATCAAGCGTTAGATTTTCCCTAGCCAAACACCATAGTTAGACATGTCATCCCATTTAATTAGGATCACCTTTGCACACTCACACATATAATTAATGCTTAACTTGAAACCTTGAAACAGGATCATTCTCGATCGACAAACTCCTCGACCGAGACACTCTCGGTCAACAAACTCCTCGACCGAGAAAGATCCAAAGTAGCCGTTAGACACAACAGACAAAGTAGTTGGCAGTTGCAAATGAACGTTAATCCAGAGAGCCTGTCAGTCGACAAAACTTCGACCGAGTAGGTGTCTCGGTCGACCATTCCTCGACCGAGATGGTCTCTGACAGCAACTGCAGAATAAATTAATTAGCCATTGTTAAAGCAACAACTTTGTACCTAACGGCTAGTTAAGCACTTAGAAACCCCTAGAAGTTGTCTAGAATGTCCTTAAGCATACTTAGGCCATTCCTATAAATAGGACAAGCCATAGGACACTAGAATTCACTTGTTACACTTGAGAATACACTCGAGCATACTTGAGCAATCTTTTGCAAGCAATTTGAGCACTGTGATCATTGGCCTACATTCTCCTTAGCTCAATCTCGTGTCCTATAGGCTAGATTCTCCTATCCACTGCAATTACAAGTTCACATACTTGGCTAGGAGATCTTACGCTTGATCTAGGCATATCAAGCCTCGGGCTTAAAGGATAAGTTGTAATTTCCATTTCCTTTCTTGTTCCTGTTTATCTTTTGTACTCTCCTTGCTACTCCTAGGGTTGGAGGCTGCGGATTGGAGAGGGTTGACTTCTCAGGTGGAGAAGGGGACTTCAAGCTACTTCAAGAAGGCTATCGCAAGGGAAGCTACTTCAGAAGGCTGGTGCAACGGGAGTTGGTGCATCTACTTCAAGGGAAGGCTGCTTCAAGGTTGGCGATTACTTCTAGGTGAAGGCTGCTTGAAGGGTTTAGGAAAATAGATTGTATTTTATGTAAATTCCTTGAAGAGGTAATAAAATAAATTTCTTTTCAAATCCCGGTTGGGTAAGCAACCGGGTAGTGGATTGACGGCTATAGTATTTGCTATAGTTGGAACCACTCTAAACCTTGCGTCTCCTTGTCCAATATTTACATTGTGGTTGCTTGAGTTCAATAATTGTTAAATTATCTATAAAACTCTATTCACCCCCCCCTCTAGTAGTTTTCAAACCTTTCTACAACATCTTATCAGCTACAGCGGCTGATATGATACATGTATGCAAAACTTTCCTGTCTCTAGAAAAGACATAAGAAAATCCACCATGTTGAAAGACAACCTCCTTCTTCCAACATTCGAGTTGAACTCGATACGTCTCTAGGCAATCCATACCCAAGATAACTTGAAAAGAGTTAATATCTAGGGGTATAAGATTAACTGCAATGGTGTAACCACCAAAATTCAATAAACATCTGGGACAAAACTCTGTCAACACTATCGGTTCACCTAACGGAACCCTCAACAACAACTCAAATGGTAACTCTTGGGTTAACAGGTTAAGATCACAAGATAAAGAACTCTATATAAATGAGTGAGTAGCACCTGGATCTATCAAAACTGTAACTGAAATGCTATTAAAGAAAAGCATTTCTCCTGTAATTACTCAGTAAGAAACAATACCTTCTTGCTGTGTCAGAGAGAAGAAGCATCCTGAAGCTCTTCCTCTCCCACAATGTCCTCGTTGTCCTTCCCTTCCACTGGGTGCTCCTCCTCCTCGGGGACCTGAAGCTACTGAAGAACTCGCTCCTCCAGCTGCAGCCTGTCACGGAACATTCTGGTATTGTGACTGGGAACCCTGTGTTGCCACATGTTAAAGCTAGGGACATTGCCTTATAAAGTGTCCCACCTATCCACAGATGTGACATCCCTAAAAATCTACACCCCAACACTGACTGGAGTGTGGCTTTCCATAGATATCACACATTGGTATCTCTTTTTTTGGCAGACCTATCACTAACACTGAAGATCCCAAAGACCTAGTTGGAGGTGTCCATGTAGACTATGTATTCCATCTTCCAAAATTGGGCCTTCCTCCACTTGATGAAAAACTAGATCCTTGTCTACCAAAATAGCCAAGTCCTTGTCCTATCTTTGAAAAGAAACCACCACCTCCTCTGTATCCACCACTGCTATGTCCCCCTCTATTAAAGTCTCTAGATCTTTTCTTACTCTCAGTCTGCTTATTAGCATTAACTGACTCTTCTACACATCTCACTACTTCCACAAATTCCCCAAAGTCTTCTCTGTCTCTTTGACTAATGGCTGACACAGTGTGTCTAATATTTGATCTTAATCCTTGTTGAAATCTTCTGTACTTTTCTACATCATCAGGTATAAGTTGCGGATAGAAATTTGCCAACCTTGTGAAATGTGCCTCGTATTCACCAATTGTCATATTTCGTTGTTTGATATTCTCCAACTATTTATTCTTATCACTTAGGAAGGTAGGAGGATGATACTTAAGGTGAAACTCATCCACGAAGTCCCTCCAGGTCATCTCTGCATCTCTCCTTTTATCTTCCACTTTTTGCCACCACAGCTCAGCATTTCCCTTGAGTAAATAGACTGCATGATTGATTTGCTTACCTTCTGATAACTCCATTAAACGAAAGACCTTTTCCAGTTGTCGAAGCCACACCTCCTCCACAGCTGTATATGTTGTTCCAGAAAATTCAGTTCCACAAAGCTTCTTCACCAACTCATAGGATCTCATCAGATCCTTACTAGAAGATGAAGACTTCCTTTCCATCTTGTATTTTTCTTTTGTCTCCAGAAAAATACGATACATCCTTGTTTCCTCGTTATCCTCTTCACCTTGAGCCATTTCTCGAGGGTCAGGGCCGTAATGGCTCTCAGCTTGTTCCTCACCATGCCCACATCCTCTTCCTTCCATCTGCATGTCCATAATAGAAAATATCTGTTAGAAAATTGTAGTTCAAAGAGCAAAACATCCTAATCCTATTGGTCTCTTATCATCCCCTGACCTTGGCTTAGAGTAACTACGTACTCAACCTACACTCTGATACCAAACCCACTGTGACACCTAGATCCCCGTGCCATCTCTAATACCCCGAAGACCGAAGAGTCAACCTTGGTAAACCACCCTTAACTTTTTCTTTTCTTAATCACTTAAAATTAACCTAAAGGAAAATCTTATAACTTGGAATAAATTGAAATCTTACGAAACTGCGGAAGCAAATACTATTTACTTTACTAGGTAGGTAAAGCAAATTTACACAACATATTACATTTTTCATGTAGAATATAAAGCACAACAGATAACTTAAAACTAATTTACATATTACATTACATTCTCTCTCTATCACACCACATGCCCCAAGGACCGAGGGGAAAGGACTAAGAGACGTCTATTCTAACTATGAACTACCTTCTAAGAGCCTAGGTGATAAGATCCTTCAGCTTCCTCATTCTAACGTTTACCTGAAAAAACAATTCAGTAGGTTGGTGAGCTACTAGCTCAGTGAATAGAATTTCACCCAACCATCACAGATAACTCATTTATGTTTATTAAACTGAAATAAAATGTAGGAATTACTACACTGAGTAGATCTAACAATTATAATTAAATACCATAGGGAATGTAAATATTACATTAAAAGAACAACTGCTGTGAAACTGTACCTGAATCTTCCTTAACCTTTCTTACTTATAAGAAACTCAATAAACCTATACGAACATATTTTATCTTATGCCCTGATCATATGTAGTGTACTCTACATATGAAGACTTATAGTGAACTACGATCTCACCGTACAAGACTTAGCTGACACACCCGGGATGCTAAGCCTGCCTACGTCACTGGTCTGCAACAGGAAAATGGCTCTCTGGCCTCGGCACACCTATGGGTCGTAAAACTGGACTTCTCCTCTATCCTGAGCACACAGGTAGAGAGTCTGGCCACCTATTGGCTTTTCTATACTCTAGTGCAACCAGGATCTCTGGTTGATGTTGGACACTACATATTGTATTTTAAGGAGACTTCCACTAGGGCTTCGTCCCACGTACCACCTGTTAGTACGTTCTGACCCCCATATACTAGACACTGTCAGGGTTAGGTCATTTCATCCCTACGGCGTAGGCCTCTCATAGGGAATCTATGGTGTTCAGGGCTCCTAAGTCTATTATTTTATTATGCTTGGAAAGCTCTTACTATATTGTATCTTTATCTTACTTATACTTGTCTCTGGTATCTCTATGGTACCGTGTCTATTTATTTGAAGTTTATAAGTATGACATGTATGTCATCCTTAACTTGGCAGAGTAGTATATTCAAAACAACGTAATATACTGAGAAATCAACATACTATACATGCAGGCAGATTGAAATACTTAAATAAATAGAATACATGTCCATTTGGCACTTATACACTAGAATCATGCAATTGAACTTCTTAATACACTGATAAGAGTTAATTACTTGGCATATGAGTAATCGTCATTAGCACCTATAAATTATTTGTTCTTTCTTGGAAAATGTGCACCTCAACCCAAATATTTAGTTGTGCATCACATAACATAATTAAGAGTTAATTACTTCTCATGGCAAGAATTATCAATAATAACTGAGAATTTCTAATGATATCCTTAAGAAACATGCCAATTCGTGTTAATACTAAATCACACACATTAACTATAACAGAGAGCGTGCAACATATTTATATTGAGACATTGCGAGTCATTGTCTATTTCTTTAAATCGTGCAACTATTTAATTACTAAAATCGTACAGCCTGGGTTTATACCCAAACTGTACAGCTACTGGAAATTTGGGTCGTGTGCTAATGTCTTTAACCTCTAAACTGAGAAATCTAGGATTTATTCAACCATATAGTTCTAATAATCCAAATCATACTGATCAATTAAAATAACTAGGATCATGCAAATGTGAAGAAGAAAAATGTGCAACGAGAAGTCGGGCGACGCCAAGACTGCCCGACATTTGGGTAATCGCTATTACCCACAAAACACATAGATCTAACCAAAATTATCTGTTTCATGGAGTTAATACTTGCTTAGTGAGTGAAATTCTACTCACAGTGGGTTGAGGTGACCGAAAATCAACCAAAAATCCATCTAAATTCCACATTCGAACATCCATGGGTTTGTCTTCAACCTTGGTTCAGCCTTGGGTGAGACCTGCTTCATGCATAGGTGGAAAGGAGTTGATCTAGGTGCTAAATCGAGGGCTGGAAGTTGTGGAATCCTACCTTAGACTCACGGCCAAGGTTAAAGCTGCCTTTACTTGGTGTTTTACTGCGCCCAAGGGGCTCTTGGCCGTGCACCTGCTGCTTCTTAGCCGACACAGCACCTGCTGGTCGGGGTGCTACGTTTTCTTGTTTGGACCTCAAGCCAAGCTCAAGGTCGTCATTCCATGGTGTTTCCTTGTGCCAATCGGCCCTAGCCACTGGCCGCTAAGCAAGGTGCTGCTAAAATGAAGCTAAGGGGGCCAAAATCACCCGCCCTATCTCTCCCTCTACTGTGGCTGATCGGGCTGGCTTGAGTGTTGCTTAGGCGGTGTTGGCATCGATCGGGGAAGATGATATAAGGTTATAAGGGGAAAAGGGGTTATTAACCTATTAATGGGTAAATTGTAGATCTCAGCCCAAGAAACTGAAAATACCATATCTTTTGCCTCAGAGGTTAGATTCAAGTGATTTCTTTTGCAAACTTTCAAGCGCAAAATCCACTACAACCTCAAAGCATGAAAACATACTAACTAGATTGGCTCAACTTAATCAAAGCACTAATCACATCATGAACACTTATCTTAGCTTAATCAACATGACGATGCACTAATCACTGTACTTACTAGTTAAACTCAAAATGGGTCATAACAGTACTAGTCACCAACACACTCTCCCTCAACCAGTTGCTTTTCTGCAATCGTCTTTCCCTCGTTGTTCCTCCCTGGATGGGTAGAACTTGCTTGGGCTCTCGCGGTTACCAAATCTGGAGAGGACAAAAACTTTGTAGAGCAACTGATGTTCTGAGTTGTGTCTCTATTGTGTGTCTAGAGAAGCCCCATGTACCCCTCTATTTATAGTAGAGGGAAGGGTCAGCGTTCCCAATCTGTGTGGGAGTAGAAGGGTTCGGAATTTCCATGAATAATTTGTACTGCGGTAGGCGAACCGGTCTGTTGGCATAGTGAACCGGTCAATTCACTTAGTGAACCAGGCAGTTCACAAGCCATACCTTCTTGCAATGGACTTTCCTAATTCATTTCTAATTAATGCAAAGATTAATTGTTGTCCCAATTGAATTGAATAAGTGAACGGGAAACTTTTTCTCACAAATCAGGAAACCCAACACATGCTCCTTTGGTCCAAGTGAACTAATCAGTTCACTAGAGTGAACCGGTCGTCTCACTGACCATGAGCCAATCGGTTCACCCAGTGAATTTGTCACACATAGTGGTCCAGTTTGTGCAGAACTCAGTTAATTTAGTTTTCAATAAATCTAACAATCTAATCAGTTGGTTCAACACTTGAACTTGATGATTTTGAGTCAAATCTATTAATTGAATGTTTCATTGAGTACCTAAACACTTTAGTAATCAATGCAAACATCATTTATGGATAAACTCCTCTTCCAGGTGAATCTTATGCGTGTGACCCTATAGGTCCCATATCACGTTGGCAGTGAATGTCCATAACTAGCTTATGACATCACAAGCAAAGATAGGTGCCTAGTCGCACGTCAGTGCTACCCAAGTGAATGGAAAGTTGGAGAACAACCATTAACCTACAGTCTGTGATTGGTGTTCTAGTGAATGTATAATTCCTTTGTCTCTGATATCCTAAACGAACTCAAGGCATGGAGTTGTCATCCTTTCAATGTTCATTCATGTTTCTTTAACTAGAGCAGACTGTTTGAGATATATGTGAACTCAATATCATATATTGATTCACATGTGCATGCACATGCTATTCTCAGTCTCGCTTATCAAGTGGCATGGACATCATAATCCTTTAGGAGGGACAAATCCCATTACTATCACTCGCAGTATATCTCATTCGTTCAAGCCACCCAATCATCACCTTTATAACAACCCATGTTTCAGGACTGCATTTGATGATGTCAAAGTGTACCCAATTACATTCTACGAGTGTAGTGATTTTAGGTCTAAGAATCACAATTACCTCCATCACTATGAGAGATGATTCTGACTACCATGTCATGGTTCCATGTGACACTCTCATAGTGGGTTTGTCCGATACACTATTCTCTAACATGTATCTATGTGCTTGGTTTGATATCATATATCATGACTAATGAGACATTGTCATCAACCAACACACACTCTAGTCTTGATGTGTCATTTTTGTCTATCAACCTTCCATAATGACATCTGATTAGGGACATAACAAGAATGTACATACTCTTAGCATCCATATGATCTCATTTTTCATGTCCTTAACCCGAAGACATATGTTATTGAGTATTGTCATTCTTTAGACATTCATTTTGCTCCATCATTTATCTCATAATTGATTGAACTAGAATAAATTGGAAGCTTGCCTTTGATATTTATCAAATCAATCATGACGTATGCCAATCCAATCATCATATGATTCACTCTCAGGGCATACATACCAACACATCACCATTTCACTTTCCAATCTAAGTTGAAACATACTTCACATGACTCCACAACATGAATATCTCAATTATATGTTTACATCCATGGTGAGTCTTTTCCCAATTGCTTTTGGGTCTTATCATTACTCATATATACAATCCTTAGTCATTTCCTTGAGGTCTCTAGGGTGCCGGTACTTTTGGGGTGATCTTACCCTTATGCATATAGGGAGTGCCTCTCACATTTACCCCCTTAGGCCCCATGAACTCATGAAGGTGGCCAACCTCCTAACCCATGGGGCTCGAGCAAATGTAGATGTTACCTCCCGACCCTATGGTCTTGAGCATTCAAGGAACATTCAACTCCTTCTTCCATTGGTCTTATCCCTCCTTGACCTTAGTATCTATCGTAGCTTGTAGTTCCTTTGATTCTTTCTTAGAATCCTCACCAAAATCTCCATTATCTCTCTGGGGACTCACGGTTAAACAAAAAATCCCTTCATAGGAATCATGGAGACCTACCTATCTCGGTCTAGCCCCATATAGGTTACCTCCATGGTAACATATCCTTATGTCCCTTAGAGATGGTTGCACATGGGTCTATAGATTCATACTCCAACTACGTGCTCTTGTACTTAGCCTCTCAAGATCTTAATAAGTGACCTTTAAGGTTACCTCAAAACTACACAAGACTTGGTACGCACTCACTCCAAAATGAAGGGCCCCTTCCCAAGATAGGAGAAAATTATCACTTGATAGAAACAAAGGTCATAAAATGTTCTTGCACCCAAGGTTCATATCATCCCATATATGCATAGCTCCTATCATGCTACCCATGCATAGGGCTATCAAGTAGACAACTTATTAAACCATTTCCATGTCCCTTGGTATGTCATACGTCTTCATCAATCCTCAAGGTTGGACCAATATCATACATACATATGTCACTAACTTGTATGAGAGACTCATCAATCCTATATCTTCGTTCAAGTGGGGCTTCCTCCTCATTCCAACACATGGGGAAGCATCCAAGGGTACATTAACATGGCCATGCAACTTAAGCATGTAACTAATCTCGATCTCAGTTTCAACATTTAAACTTATGTCCATGACATCTTTCTTACATGCTTTTTATTATTTGGTGGAGGATTACTTAATCCTTAGTACTCTTAACCCTCAAATTTAGGAGGAGGTGAAGAGAGAGAAAACCCGAAGCTCTTAAAGTTTCTCTGTGAGAAGGGTAGAGAAGGGATGAAAATAGATGAGAAGACCTAGAGGTATCTTATTTCGAGTCAAATCCTCATATTTTGGCCAAGCAGTCACACGGATTTCGGGAGTCCTCATAAACTGACTAGTTTGGCGGAGGAAAATCTTGTCATCTCCTAGATCGTGATCATTTTCTAGACACCTCGATCTTTGGAAATTTTTCTAATAACCCCCTTGGGCTCTAAAGAATTTGTAAAATTTAATAATTATTAGATATTAGATGGAAAACCAGACTTTGATACCAAATGTAACAACCTCACTTTCCGCATCCCCCTATTAAGCAAAGAACTTCAAGTTGAGAGCCATTACCTATATTCCCAAGGATCCATATTAGTCAAATAAAAAATAATAGAAAAAAATTTCAATTAAATTTCAAATATCATTTACAAATGGTATCAGAGCCATTTTCCCTCTAGTAGGTGGGTCCCACATGAGCCTGTAGCATTCCAGTCTTTGAGTCGTGTGGTCCACACATGTTGGAAAGGGCTATCCAATTTGATGGAGCAGCCTCTGTTCTAGTAATGTCCAAGCATGTTGGAAAGGGCTATCTGAGCTGATGGAGCCACCCTTGGGTTGGTAGTCATGATCGGGAGCTGGGTGTACATGGGACATTTGGGTCTACATTGAATTGGGGAAAGATTATGTGGCCATATAGTTGATCCTTGATGAAGACATTAAGAGTCTAAGTGGGGGATATTGTAACATCCCAGGATTTGAGGCCTTTGATAAGACGATCTTAAAAGGAATGATTGGACTACCCATATCACCAAGGTTTACCTCCTTTTCAACGATCCCATCACTAATGAACTCCATATTAAGTGTGATCAACTTGGAGTAGTACTAGGATGGGTAACCAGTCAAGAAGTTCATCCTGGCTTGTTCGTGAGTGAGGACAAAGCATGCAGTTAAGGATAGTGGTGGTATGTGGGGCCAGTCATCATTCCAAAAATTCTACTAGAGCCTAGGGAAGTAAGCTCAGTCGTTACAAAAGATGAACTCTGGCACTGAACATCATAGGCATTGTAAAAGTCACTCTCTTTTTCTGGAGTTTTTATGTTTTATGGTATCCTGCACAAACATGAAGTATGCCATGTGTGCATCAGGCATACCATCTTCAAGAAGGGATTGGTAATTTGTCATTACACTCAAGGTCATATAACCATTTGGTTGTAGTGTGTCATAGAGATCATCCTTTAGAATGCAAATTCCTTCTCTTTCAAAAACCACTTCACCTAGCTCGTCATCTGCTTTCAATCTCTTCATTATTATTTGTAGTGACTCTAGAGATAGGTCTTCACATGGCCATCTATCGAAATCTGGGAAGCTAGCTTTTATTGTCCTAGTTGGCCTTCAAGTTGTGCTTCTTGCAGTTCCCTTTCCTCGATCTCACCCTCCTCTGGTGGATCCATCATTGTATGGAAATTTGTCTTGGTGAAGGTGGTTGGGGATGATTTCTCTTTATTCTTTACCATATTAGGTGTTTTTTGTTCACATTTTTTTCCTCTGGGGGATGATCCTCATTATGGCTTTGTTCTTTAGCTTGCCATCCTACCTTCAATTTATATGCCCTCCCAGGTTTGGAAGGATCCATCCATAGGGTTTGTAGTTTCTCACTCCATGGTTTCTCCTCTGGTAGTGGCACCTCTACATGGAGTTTTCAAGGAACTGTGTTAGGAGGTATTGTTGGGTCGTTGAAGAAATGATAGTCATATATGACACCCATTGTGTATATACCTTGTAGTCTATGTAGGTCTTCAAGGAATAGATCCTTCAAGGGGATGCCTTTATTTAATACTTCCATAAGTTGACTTACAATGAAGGCATAGTCCCCCGACCCTTGTTCTTCTTACGAAACCTTGGTATTGATTGTGAAGTTTTTCTAGTAGGAGATATGGCAAGTTCCTTCCTTCTAGATGGCGCGTTGGAGACGTATTGACCTTTAGGTTGTGACATGCCTCTTTATTTTTGAAGACAAGGAATGTGCTGGGAAGATCGACACCACAACAATTTTAAATTGTCATGTGTTGTTTATAAAGATTTACTACTATCAATGCCCAATGTTTAACTGTTCTGATGGGCAAGGTGATGAATCATGTTTCCTCTCTTGTAATGACCTCTTGCAACTCCTTGACTGGTTCTGAATCAAAATTGACTTTGTATAGTTTCCTTGCTTGTATAGAGGTCTCGTTGAAGACAAATTGAACCTTATTAGGGTAAAGTAACTCTTGTAGAGTTGAGTTGCAGAGTAATTTGAATAATCTTTTATGCACTCTTTCTTTCTTTGAGAAAATTCCTATAATGTGATCTCTAGTAAGGATTCTACCATGGTTGTTATATACTATGTCCGTTCTTGGGAGACCATCATCCAATACATCTATGAGGACATGGACATCCCTACATGATATACGAGACACTGAAGTCATGTCCATGCCTACCATCTTACTTGGAAGTGGGGAGGCATTAGTCCTCTTGGTGCTTCTTCATATGGTGGCCTATGTTCTCTTGGTAAGGCATTCATGAAGAAAAAAGCAAGACTACCTTCATCTTCATCTGATGGCCCTTCTCCAGCTTTCATTGTCTTAGTTGTCATCATTTGTTCTTGTAGATGTATCACTGTAATTTCTAGTGAGGGTGGCATTGTTGTTGTCATTGCAGCCTCTGCTGGTGGTGTTGACCCTTTTGGTGTTGTCTCAAGCATTTCTAAGTCTAGTGCAGAAAGAGTGGTTTCCATCTTCCCATCATATACAATGTAGTTTTGTTCATGGTTGTCCATGTCTTGTAAGTAGACATCACACATGTCCATCCCTATCTTCATCTCATCTAGATATCTGGTAAGAATTGTTTCATCATAGGTCACAAACTTCTCCATGCTAGCTTCCTCCTACTTATGTGGTTCTTCTGCGGGTTGGTTCTCCAGGACAAGGTTGTCATCTGTGGGTGAAGTGTTTGAATCAAACTCTTGCACCACGATGTTGATGTTGGTTGTAGGTTCCTCTTAATGTTGTGGTTGTTCCTCTACCTAGATTGGCTCCTCTCTAGGATTCTTTGGTATGCTTGTGACTTTTTCATCTTTGTGTTCATTTGGATTTAAAGGACTAGAAGATGCTTGTGGAGGTGAAGGGCTAGCTATATTCTTTTACCTTTTTCCATCTCGCCACTCCTCCATGTCTTTCTATTCTTCTTCTATTTCCTTTAAACATTCTTTGTGATTCTTGAGAATGGCTTCCATGTCTTTTTGCATCCTGTCATTCTCCTTCCTATGTTTCACCATCTCTTCCTCCATTTCTTGGATCATTTGCATCATCCCTCTTTGGCCGGTGAGGACATCCTACATAAACGGAGGAAGGGTTGTAGTCCTCTCGTCTAGGTGTGCTATATGCATGGTTAGTGCTTGTAGGATAGAAGATATAAGCATGGAATTGGAAAAAGATTTTTGCACTATATGGCAAATTGTGTCAAATTGATGCCCTAATTATTCGCCAAGGCTTGTTGACTGCTATTTTTCTTGTGTAGATTTTGTAGTTGCATCCGCTATGCCAAATGACGGGGGTGGTGTCACCTTCTTGATCTGATGTTGAGATGAAATTGATTTCTTTGGATCCAATGATTGCTTCACACCCACTTCTCCTATGGAGGATAGAGCCTTCACTTCTTTTTCTGACTTTGTTTCCTTTGCCTGGACATCCTATGAGGTCTTTGGATGTTCATCTGGCCTTTTAGCAGGTACTTCTAACACTCCTCTATCCAAGGGTGAAGTGGGATGAGTGCTACCACCAGTGTTGACCCGTTCTTCATTGAATGGAGCCTATTTTGTTGAAATCGGCTGCTCTATACTTGGTGCATCCTTCGTTTGTGGCTGAATTAGTTTTAATGTTTATGTTGACACTTTGAAGACCACTTTGCAAACTTTGGCTAATAGCTTTTCTCTTTTTGTTGGTTTCTTCACATTCTCTTGTTCTTGTTCTTATAAGATGATGGTGGGTGAGGGTGGGTCTGTAGCACTCATTATGGTACTAGATAGCATATTGTCTATATCATCTCTGAATACTAACAGTTTATGATCGTCATAATGACTCATTTTGGGGATGAGAAGACGGGTATTTGACTTAGCATGCTTATAATAAACCCTTTTTCCTTTCTTTGTTAGTATCATGGTTGTGACAAGGTATTTTCTATCAATGAAGTTGTTTCCTTCAGTTACCTCATACTTCCTTACTTCTTCTAGGATCATGAAGTAGAATGCTATTGATGTGATATGGCCTCTCATTCAGAAATCTCTTATTCCATTGAGGTCGGTAGTTGTGGATAATTTATCAATTAAAAGCTTGCCGATGTTGACTAGCCTTCTTTCGAGCATTGACCAGATCACGAAGAGGTCTCCTATTGAAATGTTTCCAGTTTCAAATCTTGCAAACACTATGTTGACAATGATCTTCTGCATCACCCTTACAAAGTCAGAGGGAATTTGTGCAACTTTGGATTTCCCTGGGTTGTTCTTGGACTCTCCTGTCAGTCTCTCCCAATTTTTGTGGCTACTAAATCCAATTGCATCCCTATCATATCTTTCCGCCATGCTAGATCTGTCTAGTTCCTTTGACTCAGCAAATATGCCATTCAATATCTTCTTTGTTATGAAGTAGTTTGTCCCATTTAGTCGTACTTGTAGTTTAAATTACATGCCTGCCTCATGTTTTTCTCTATCCTTGAGATGTACCTTTATCAGAGAGGACATGAACTCCACAGTAAGGATTCTGTAGGAGTGCCAATAATATACTAAAACTCCCCTTGACTCCCCCTTAATGTGGTGAACCTTCTTCTTCTCTTTCCCATTGCACACTTCCAAGGTATCGTGAGGGAAGAATCACCCCTCCCAGTCAGATCCTCTCTGTGTTGTAAAGGCAACCAATAGATAGTGGCTGAGGATTTTGGGCCACCCCAAAAATGATGAGAAGCCTTCATGGTAGCAGCACATCACTCACATGATCAAGGGGAGGAAGGGAGCATGTTGTGGTAGTGAAACTGTAGATGAGGGGTCACTACATCAAGGAAATGACAAAGGAGGTTGAGAGGAAGGAGGAGATTGTGTTTATACCTTGTGTGAGGTGGCATGCTAGAAGAGCAATGCTGGATGAGGATGTGTGAGAGTCACACAACACTTAGGGAGGGTCGGGGCATGGAGAGTCCTCATGGACAAGCTTGATGTTGTGGAGGCGTAGGAGGTGTGTCCGCCCTTCATCTAGGGCAGGGAAGACCTATGGACTTGGCATCCCACCGGTGGGACATTGTGAGGATGTAGAGAAAAGCGAACATAAAAGAAAGGAGGAAGGAGGAGTCTCGTCCTGGACCCGCCTCCCTGTGGGCTGGGCTGAGAATGCTTGCAGGACAAGTTGGGAACCACAAGCATTGCATAAGAAGGTAACTGTAAGAAGTTTAATATGATGATATGTTGCTTTTTTGCTGGTCTATATATGCATTATTTGAAGAGATTGTAGAAAATAATCAATAGGTCAGAAAATAATAAAATTCAATACTAAATCAATCACAAAAATGAGAGGAACACAAATAAATTATAGTTGATACTTAATTCAGATCCCAAATCAAAAAGTATGACTAATACACAATTAAGTGGTGATTAACATATGGAAACCCTAGAATTGGTAATTATGAGTCTTGAATACATTAAATATATTTATCTTGTGCTATATTAGGATGTAGTTGACTATAATGATAATATAAGAGAATCATGGTAACAATGAAGATAATGTGCAATTCGGTTTTGTAAGATAATGATCATCAACATTTATAATTAAGGTGAAGAAATCAATAATACAATTTGTGATAACCTTAACTCCTATGATCTGAATTAGGTGTTCATAACAGCCTAATATGTTAAATGTGAACAATCATGCACATGAAGAATTAGAGTTAAAGGTTATAACTTCCTATGTTGTTAATGAACATAATTGGATCTAAGTGATCATAATGAAGGGAAATGTTGAATATGGTGATTAGGGTTACATGTGATTTCTAATGTGGATTAATAAACTCTAATAAAGTGTTGTGTGAGAAAATGAGGATTTGTACCCTTATTCCATATCCTAAACATGAGATGACTCTAAACCCTAGATTTGGGATTGAATAGGATTTTATCTGAATAATGTGATGGTGACACTTTAGGATTTACATACATGCAAAATAAATTGGATTTATTGGTTTGCTTGGATATTTTGATTGGATTGATTGAATTTACTTGAAGTATAATTGTATAATATCCATGGCTCCTATCAAGGTTCGTAGTTACGCCTACGACTACCTACATTAGTTTTTCGGTGTTTGCTAAGTCTCTCTTAAATATTGAACAATGAAAGTGTTGGATATTTCTTTATGTTTTGTTCAATTATAATGCCACTATTAGTATCACATAAGGGAATATTATGTGAAGAAAATGTTGTTCTTATTTGCAGGTATTTGTTGGAAAATATGTTGTTAGTTAACTAGCACACTTTTGCATGCACCCCACATACACAATATATTTTTATATGACGATCCATGCTTTTGTTTCATGACATTTTAGGTACATGCTAGATAAGATGACATCAAGATATGATGGACGGATGAAATTTCCTAGAAGACATTAAATTTAACTTGTAAGGAGGATTAAATAGATACTTCTTCTCATGTTGTTCTCATACATACAATTTTGATGATGGAAAGTTATGTAAGTTCTAGAGGAACATCTTGAAAACAAAATATTCGATTTAGTGGAAATTATTTTCTACTATTTGTTGTTTGTGAAAATCTGGATCATTGGGAAATTTTAGGTAATGGCTCTCATAATTTTGGCCTTACTTAATTGGGGTTTGCTGAAAAGTGAGGTCATTACATTCTTCATGTCAAACGTTTGTGGCTCCTATAAGTCACAAAAAGGAAGGGAGGTCAGGCAAGTTATATGATTTATTCAAGCATCTATTGCTGGACTGGTGGGGATTAAGATTAAGAATCATAGTAAGAACCTAATGTCGAAGATGAGAGTGGTTATCGAACCATGAACACCATAACAACGGGAGAATTTACATTGAATGGAACCCCAAGTTTGGGGAGTTGGATCCAATTGACACTGATGACCAATAAATCTGTGATTGAGTGAATATTTGGATCTTTGGATACCTAATGAGATGATTGAATTCATGTGTCTAAGTTATACTAAGAGTTCCCAAGTTTTTTTGACCAAATATAGATGTTAATTGAGGTATTTATTTGTCTGATCAAGTAGCAAATTTAAGACACAAAATTATAATAGAAAATAGATTTGGCGGTGATAAAACTATGGTTAAAATTTTAGGATGATTGGATATTCCTAGAGGAAGTTTTTTGGGTTTGGAATGATGAAATAATGTGTATATTGATGTAGTCAATTATTAAAGTCTAGATTATATACCCTAAGTTGTCGATTTGATAGGTTGTCATGCACCCCTTTGGTTGAGGGTGCATTGCATGGATAGATCCTAGTTGTTTGAAGCTAATCTAGTGGTCGGAAAAAGATCTTCTTTGATGGGCATTGATGTTGACCCTTAGATGCAAGATCAAGATCATGTAAGTCATTTCCTACCTTGCAGTTATAGCAGGGTAGTGGAGCTTGTATGGTCATAACTTCCCCACCACCGCACGACATAGTCGTGGTTCAAAATTGGAAACTGAGCATGCATTTAACCTTGCCTCACCGAGCACGTTCACAATAACCCTCTTTTCCTGATTTTTAGTAGACTAAAGAGCGAGACCGAGTCCCTATCTCTCATTGTATCTCAATTATAGTGAGTAGGTGGTCTGGGGGAATAGGGACTAGATATTGAGTGGGGTTTGGGTGAAAAGAAGGCAAGGAGAATGAAGCTTAAACTTAGGGGAGTTCAAATGCAGTCTCATCATGGACTTTCATGGAGATTTTCCTAATAGACAAACCCATCTTAGAAGGAAACTTGAGGACCTTGGTAGACAGGCTTGGAGCTCGTAAAAGATGACTTTAGCCTTGGATCAAGTTTGTTGGGGTTGTTCCTTACCCCTAAACCTTTCCACCTGTAAAAAATGATGTGGGAACATGTTTCCCCCTCTTTGGCTCCTACGGAGGCTGCAATAAGGGAGCTACATCGAGTCCCTAGCTCCAGCATCCACCACAACTCCTTGAGGAGTCGGGATGGTGAGGGAAGGTTCCTCAAACATTTTGAGGTTGGATTCAATTGGCAAGGAGGAGAATGTGTTGCTCGATTTCTCATCTCATTGTCGTGACGGCAATTCTAACACAGAGGAATGTGGATGCTAGGCAGAGAACCTGATCGCAAGATCATTGAAAAAAGAGGGAGCAGACGGTCCAGTTTTGGAGCAAACCATGAATTGGGTCGATAGCCTTGAATTGGCTGATTCAAGCCCAGGCCGGTCCCTTCCCAACACAATAGAAAGAGTCACAGCCCTAGTGGCCACATGGCGGCCCTCGATTGGCCACAAACGGTAAAATCTCAGTAAATACCTAGATATTCAATAATTAATGGTAATTAGCTCGATGATTATAAAAATACTGATAAGGTATCAAAATGTTCAGAACAATGAGTAGAAAATCATGGATCCATAATATTAGTCCTTTTATGCTTAAATCATAGTGATATCATGTAAGATATATTACACTTGTTTCATGAATAATAAATATCATACAATGACCTAAAATTATGGAAACCTTCCAATAACTCCTAAATATGATACATAATCTATCTAATGTCAGATATGATGAGGTTTTAACATGAAATATTGTAATTTGTTTGATATAGCAATTTAGGTTTTGTAACCTAAATAAATTGGAATAAGCATAATAATGGGAGATAAATCTTGGAAATTTCAATATAAGTTCATATCCATTTCTAGAACCCTTGATTAAATTATGAGATCATAATTATGTATATAAATCTCGTTGTATGTTAAATGATCCTAAAATGATGGGAAAACCCTAATTGTATTAATGAATATAACCTAGGGTTAATATATGTAAAAAATGATATGGAACCAGATGTTCAAATGGTATATTCTAATCCAAAATCTAACATCAGTAATGTGACATCTATCTCATGAAAATAAGATTAACTAATGCGGAAGCGTTCACTAAGCAGCGGATTACCAAAAATCACTAAAAATTAAAACCTTTTTATCAAAAGATCCATTGAAGGGAAACTTTCTCACATAGAACCAAAGTAACATAATTACATTCTTGTTCACAGGTACACATTTTGTATCATCTCCTTTTGAGAATTACAAGCATTAACTATCCTGTCAAGCTAAACACAGGCAGTATAAAATCTCGAAAGCACTAACTACTACTCCGAGGACCTGAGAGTACAGAGAGGACAAATAGGACTCTATTTACATCTATACAAGGCATAACAGCCAGTGTCTCCACCTGAGACTTCACTACTGTCGCTGCTGCTGTTGTTGTTGTCCTTCACCTATTGAAGGACTCTTGCCTCCTTGCCCGCGTCCACCTAAAAATGTGATTCCCACGGGGGTGAGACAATTTTAAATTGCCCCAGTGAGAGATATAACTCTTCGCCAGAAACATTATTATTGCATCTTAAGAAGATAAATATACACAAAGGAATTATATTTGTTTGGTGGTAGATATTTTCATGTCTAACAGATTAGAACATTATTCTTATCAAAAGCATTATATCTATGATTTCATAGAACAACATGTTACTTATCCTTTAAAGAATATGAAGAACATTTATAACATTTATTCATTAAAGAATCATTACCACAACATTTACTCTCTTTAGGCTTAGATCATATATCTAATGCCTGACATTGTTATTGGGGAGTCATGGCCTGCAACCCTATTCTTTTCACACAATGTTGGGATCTTAGTCCCTCATCTTATCAAGTACATTTCCACTTCTTAACAAGTTCATTATCATGATTATAGAATCTGGGTATTTAAACCCTTATCTCATCATAGAACACTTGTTACCACTTATTAGATAACTTCATACCTTCATGTCATCTGACCAAGGACATTATAAATCTTTCTACACAAAGTATTGCACATAGTACACAAAGTTCAATGATTCTTACCACACAAAGCATATAAAGCTTATAAGGCCTATAAAACATTTTCAGTATACAGAACATCATAGCTCATACCTGGCTATACTCATCATCTCAACATACCTGCATCATCAGTGATCATGATGCCATTACATATCAGTACTATGCAATACAAGGGTTATCTTATTACATTCATAACCCATTATTCTGTATTTGAGCTTCACATAGGATTACTCTGTGTTGGAACTTCACATAGCATCACTTTGTATTAGGGTTTCACATAGAAGTACCTTGTATTAGGTTTTCACATTGCATTACCCTGTATTAGGGTTTCATATAGCATTACCCTATATTAGGGTTCACATAGAAAGGAATCAATATGGATAACATAAGTATTCAATCATACTTATTTATTCTCATCATTCATCATTGAATGAATTATCAACACACATCATGAGATTCTCGCTCATCTTTATCAGAATATGATCACATCATAGTTTATAAGTTTGAACTAACCCTTTCATAAGGCATGTTAGCCTACATTCAACAGAGTGCATTACATTACAATGTAACCATTGACATGACACATCTCATGTGTCATTCATCCAATTATCCTGGACTTATAACTCATCAAGGTATACTAGCATTGGGGTGTTGGATGTGATATCTATCATATCATGGTATATCACTTCCCTCAACACCTTATCTTACTTGAGTTTATACACTTAGCTTGTATTAGGGTATTCCCCATCCTAATACTTTATGCACCAGTTCATCACATTTATCATGTAAAGTATTGGTCATTAGTCACTCACTTAGAATATGTAACCATTGCCAATGATATAGACTCACCCTTTTAGTCAGGGACTATTAGTATAAGGATACCCATTATCAACCTCTCTAGGTGTTACATTTGCCATAACATTAATCACTATTCCACTATAGGAATAGCATTATCCATACTTATAGTTTGAGGATTCACATAGCATATTCCATCCATCTGTGGATTTCACATACTATTACTCTTCAATATAGTTTCATATAATCATCCTTCTATATTAGGGTTTCACCTAGTATTATGTGAATTTAGGATTTCACAACACATCACCTAGTGATAGAACTTCACATAGTATTAGTAGCACAACCCTATATTAGGGTTATACATGGACTCAGCCTCAATTAGGGTTTACATCATGTATTGGATCCATGCATTTGTTATGCATTATTGATTGTACCATTAAGGATATCTCTCACATAATTACATTAGGTTTCCAAAAAGGTTTGATCAATTAGACCTTCAATAACATGAGGTATCCAAATAGATTGATCAATGGAACCTTCAATTGTACTAGGTATCCATTTGGATTACTCAATTGAGTCTTTAATTTCATTGGGTACTCAATTGGATCACTCCATTGTTCCTTCAATTACATTAGGTACTCAGTTGGATTAACCAATTGATCCTTCAATTGCAGTAGGCATCCAATTGAATTAACCGAATTGATCCACAAACTGTTTGAAACCGTTTAAGCAAAAAGCTTTGAAACCGCATGGACTTGAAACCACATGGGTCTCAAACGGTTTGAGACCGTTTGGTCCCAAACGGTCTTGAGACCGTTTGGACTCAAACGGTCTTGAGACCATTGGGTCCAAACCTCTCAAAACCGCATGAACCAAAAAGTCAATCAAGACTTCAACAACACTCAATTCCAATCAATGGAACTTCAATCAATTGGATAATCAATTCAATCATCAATTGAATCATGAACTCACCCATAAATTGGTACTTCAATTACGGTCTTATTTCAATGGGATTAGGGTTTATAATCACCAATTAGAGCTTTGAAGTTGATCATCAATCAAACTACTAATTGTGTTTCAATTGATTGCATTGGACCTTCAACCATTGAATTCATGGAACCAATCCTCAATGGGACCTATGCTCATACTTCAATTGAGTTTAATAGGTCAACCTTCAACTGATTTGACCCTCAATTGACCCTCAATTCATTATCAAATAGGGTTTGCATCAATTGAATTAGGGTTTGGAATCGATGATCCTTCAATACTAATCAATGTAAGACTAGTTACTTTGAAACCATTGAACCATCATCCAAATTGGGTATGACCTGACCCCAAACGGTCTTGAGGTCGTTTGGATGACCTCCAAACGGTCTTGAGACCGTTTTCCCATGTCCACATCATAATCCAAGTCAACCAATCAAAGTTTGGATCATTGGGATGATCACCAAAGCAGCATTTGATTGCAAATCAACTTGGTACCATTAGGCCTTCAAACACCTAACCATACTCAACCCTAGACCTCCAAACGGTCTTGGGTGACCACCAAACGGTTTTGAAACCGTTTGGATGAGCCCCAAACGGTTTTGAAACCGTTTGGCTCATCCAACCTTTGGATTCTAGAGAAATTTCATCAAGGATTGGTCTATCGAGTTGATCAACAAATCAGCACTTAATTGCAATATGATTTGGTACCTTTGGACCTTCAATTGGTCAACTATACTTAACCCCAGACCTCCAAACGGTCTAGGGTGATCCCCAAACGGTCTTGAAACCGTTTGGGTGATCCCCAAACGGTTTTGAAACCGTTTGGGCTAATCAACCCAAAATCTCTAATTAACTCATTGGAATTTCAGCACTGATTTCAATTAGGGTTTTCCCAATTGATTAGCCTTCAACTCATGACTCGTTTGGAATTAATACATAAAATTTGGTGAGTCATTAACCAACATCATTAGGAACAGTAATCCCAAACGGTCAACGCATGGTCAACCATCTCAAACGGTTTTGAAACCGTTTTCACAAAAAGGTCAAGTTAATCAGATTAAACATCAGCACTTAATTCAATTCGATTGCCTAATTGATTAGCCTTCAACTCTCAATTCCTTGGGAGTTAATCCCTCAAATTTGGTGGGTTATGATACTACATAATTAGGAACAAAATTCCCAAACGGTCAATGCTTGGTCAACCATATCAAACGGTTTTGAAACCGTTTTCTCCCAAACGGTTTCAAACTGTTTGCCCTTAAACAGTTTGCTGAAACCGCATAACCAATCAAATTAAAACGATTTGGAGTAGCTATCAAAACCGTTTGGCTTGGTACTTTTCTTTGGATAAGCATCTAGGATGATGTCATCATCACCTTCCTTCGTTAAACCAAGAACCGCAACCGTTCTTGATGGAAATTGCAGCAAAGAAACAAAAGTGTATCAAATTGAAGAAAACAATCAACAAAGCATAGAGAATTGATGCAATAGCAATGATTATGGGTTTAAGTTATAAAACCCGCCTCCAATTGAGCTCCAAAGCTCCAAGATCATGGCAACAATGGTGAATGAAGCTCCCTTCACTATTCCAAGGGTCGTCCTCAAGCTTTGAGTGAAAAGAATTGGTTAGGATTGAAGAAGAGATCGAAATAGGAAGGAATCCATAATTTATTTTCGATTTCCACCATGGAATCAAGGAGAAATGAATCAAGAACCTTACCAACAGGTTGGGAGTCGTCCTCCTGCTCCTCCCTAGCTCCTTGGTCGGGTTTTCAAGCAAGGGGAAGAAAGAAATCCGAAAAGGCCTTGGTTTGGGCTTGAAAATGGCACTTTTATAAGGAAATTGATGAGAGAGAAAAATGCTTTATAAAAATCCAATTAATCCCAAAAATGTGGCCGCCTCTTCCCCTTTATATTCCTTAGGGACGAGGCTATCTTTTTTTCCTCTTATTCCTCTCAATTATCCATGATTTAAAGAAAAGCAAATCTAGCACCTCAAATCATATTATATTAATATCCATATGTGAGTGGGTATTTCTTTTTCTTATAAAATTGTGTGTGAGTTATCCACTCCCTTGGATATTTTCGTTCCTTATCTTGGAAAAAGGAAGTCCATCCTTATTCAAAATCAACCAATAAAATTTTGGTTGAAGGCCCTTTAATTAATACATTCATTTTTGCCCTAAATTGAATTAGGGTTTCACTTAAGATTAAATCTTGATTATTTTAATATCAAGATTCTCTCTCCTCCAACTTAATTCAAATGAGATGCCCCTCTCATTTTATTTGCTCTATATGATGCCAAGAAACATTAAGGGCCTTATTGAAGTGGTAATTTGCATTTTGAACCCTAGGTTTTGGGTAAATTGCACATTATACCAAAACTAGGTTTTAATGCGCAAGGACTGCTTTACAAGCTTAATCTTGGTGCCCAAGCTTGTGAAAACCATACCACTACATCATCTTCATTATTATGATGTATCCACATCAGAGGAACATCTTATCATGCAACATTTACAATTTAACCCCTCAACTTGGGTAATTTTCACTTTAGTCCAAAATTAACAAAACAATGTTTCAACATTGTTCAAACAGGACCAAAATTGAAACATAAGTTTCTCATGAGCCCTAATTACTTTTCCCAAGATAATATTAAGCATCTAATCAATCTTATTAGGCAAAACATCTAGGGTTACAATATAACCCAAGTCAGGGATGTTACAAATTATCCCCCCTATAAGGATTTCGTCCTCAAAATCCCAGGAAAAAGGAGGGACAGATTATTCATTAATCATGCCCTCAAGTATCTACATATCGTCTTAATGTTATGTAGATACCATAGATTTATAATTCACACAAAGTTTCTTTCATTAATTCCGCCTTATCACTATTTATATTTATGCAGAGCATAAACCTCTAACATATGATGTCCATTGTAACATCCCTGACCTGGGTTGTGAATTAACCCTAGGTGTTTTGCCTAAGATATGTAATTAAATCCTTGTGATTATCTTTTGGCATGTAATTAAGTTCCTAAGGAACAAACATTTTCATTTCTGTCCTTTTTAAACAATGATTGTAGTATTGTTTGGTAATACATGGACCTATGTGCAAATTACCCAATTAGAGGGGTTAACTTACAAATAACACAGGTTAAGATGTTCCTCTAATAAAGAGACATCATATGAAGGAATATGATGAGGTATGATGGATTTCCCAAGTTTGGGCACCAAGGTGCAGCTTGTGGAGCAATCTTTGTGCTTAAACCCTAATTTTGGTGTAAAGTGCAATTTACCCAAAATGTGGGGTGCAACTTGTGCTATACACTTTCTAGAATATCTTTTATGACTCTTGACATAATTTAGAGAAGAAAGGATGAAAGGGGCACTTCCATTAAATAATAGGATAAGAAGGATGACCTTTGTAGTGAAAACACCTAGTATGAGTAAGAAGACCCTTCATATATATATATATATATATATATATATATATATATATATATATATATATATATATATATATATATATACCTTAGTGTGCATATTGGTTTTCTTTACCCTTAGATCTTGAATTTTGATGGGATTTGATTAAGTTTTGATAGCTTGAACGTGCCTTAGAAATAAGGAGGGACTTGGATGAGAATTGCATGCTTTAGAGGTCCTTATGGTGAAAATCAACCTAAACTATATAAGCACCTTTCTTTCCAAACCAAGCAAATATTTTCCTTCACTTCCTCACTTCTTATCTTTCTCAACCGGCCAAAGAAAAGCTCAGGAGCTCAAGGGGACGACCAACCTGTTCTAGGTAAGAGAACACCACCTTCTAGCTTGGATTCATGGAGGAAATCGTATTACAAGGTTGAATTGCTAGTTTTCTTACTTAGGTTCCTTGTTCTAGCCGACCATCCCCATCTTTTTCTTGAAGAATTGACCTTGGCCGACCTGTGGAGCTCAAGACGCCATTAAAGGCTTGAAGCTTGGAATCTTGGAAGCTCTAGGAATCACGTTTGAGGTGGGTTTTATAACTCTAACTCATAGCTTTGTTATGCATATCTTTGTTCTTGTTTTCTATGATTAGTTCTTCTTCTACCACCCTTCTTACTTGCTCTTTTGCAAGCAAAACGGTGGAGGAACCGACCTGAACAGAGGTTGAGTATTATGGGCGTGGATTCCTAGGTCACTTTATGAAACGACCTTGGACCATTTTGGTCCAAACGGGTTCAACTCGTTTGATCTCAAACGATCCTGCAAGATCATTTGGATCAAAATGACCCCAAGACCGTTTCATAGGGTTGACCAAGGTATGACCATTTGAGGGTTTGTTCATAATGTATTGAATTTCTTTCCTACAAAGAATTATAATCTAATTCCTAACCAATTGAGAGTTGAAGGCACTCCAACACCCTAACCCTAATCGGGTTGAAATTGCTGATTTTAATTATAGATCTTGTTGAGTTTTGGGTTGGAGGATCCAAACGGGTTCAACCACTTTTGGGGTTTACCCAAACGGTCTTACACTCGTTTAGTGACACCCCAAGACCGTTTGGAGGTCTAGGGTTAAGGAAAATTGATCCATTGTAGGTCCAATTTCAATAGGTTGAAGAATTGATAAAAGTGCTGATTTTAGACCTAATTAGGGTTCAATCCTAATCAAATCAACTTAGATTTTGGTCAAACTTTGGGCAAACGGTCTCAAGACCGTTTGGCGGTCATCCAAACGATCTCAAGACCGTTTGGGCCAAGTTTGGGCCCAATTGGAGTTCAATTGATGGGTTCAATTACAATTTGTTTCACATTGTTGAGAATTGATGATTAGCCGCTTGGAAACCCTAATTGAGTTAGACTTAACCCTAATTAACTTTCAATTAAGGGTCAAAGTGGAGTCCTATTGATTGAGGATCATCCTAATTGACTCGATCTGTAAGTGGTTAACATGGATTTGGCCAATTAAAGGCTTCAACATAGGAAACCCTATTCAAACATAACCTATGTGTCACCTTTTATGTTCATGCGGTTTGGACCCAAGTAAGTTCACACTCGTTTGAGTCTAAATGGGTTCACACCCATTTCATCTCAAATGGGTTCACACCCGTTTCATCTCAAACGGGTTGACACTCATTTGATCTCAAACAGGTTCACACTCGTTTGATCTCAAACAGGTTCACACTCGTTTGATCTCAAACGGGTTCACACTAGTTTGATCTCAAGTGGGTTCACACCCATTTAAGATTAAGGGGATCCACACTCGTTTAAGGCCCAAATGGGTTCTAGGTCGTTTGAGGTTAAACGAGTTCAAGGTCATTTAAGAATCAAATGGGTTGAAGGTTGAAGATCAAACCCTAAACCAATTGGAGATTTTCAAGGTTGATTATACTTAATCACTTGAAGGTGTAAATGGTTCAATGATGATCTAATCTAAACCATAATGGTAACTTAAGATATTAAGGGACTAAGTGATTAATGAATTGACCCATGAAGATGATCAATGGGTAATTTACCAAAATGCCCCTGAGAGGTTTAATTGAGTATTACCTTGTTCTAATCAAGCCTGAATCACTTGATAGTGGTGATTTGGTTTATGTAGATCAAAGGGGACTTAACCTAACCTAATCTAAGTGGTGTAGTCACCATCTACTAGTGAGAGGAGAGAGAAAGTACCATTTATGGTGGAAACCCAAGTAAAATACCTTCAATATACATGAATGTGCATGATTGGGGTATGATCCACTTATGAGAGATCATGGAAACCCTAATTATGGTAATTGGTGAATCTTGATCTTATCTGAGGGCTTTAATGATGATGTTTCTCATGCATGGTGATGTAATGAGATTAATTCACCATGAGGTGAATAGTAAACCCTAATTCTAGGGTGATGACATATATTGTGAATAGTAAACCCTAATTGATGAAAATCAGGGAATCTAACCCTTGTAAGAATATAAGGGTACAACTCTTGATATGAACTGCTTACTATTATCAGTTGAATTAACCATGCAGGTTTCTATACATGATGGTGATCATATCTAGGTAAGGATTATGATTTCATATTCATTGGAAGCATGCTATTAGCTTTATGAATAATGACATATGTTGATGCCTAGTAAGTGGCATCTTATGAGAATGATAGGTTGTAAGAGCCATGAATATCATCAAGGTCATGCTTGTCAAATGACTTGTGATTGAACAATTGAGAAATGATAATTGATGTGAGTTAGACTTGATACATTTAGTATTCTACTTTCATAGCTGCTATGCTAATGATTAATGTTTGAAAACATGTATGATGCTAAAAGAATACAGAAATGTACCTAATAACCAAGTTTAATCATATCATGTAGAGCCCTGATCATGGATCCATCATTGTCAGAGTTTAAATGATGGTGAAACAGGTTTTCCTAAGGGAACTCCTAGATCACATACTTTAGTGTATGTGGGGGAATATGGATGTGTATATCCTTACATTCTAGTGTAGGAGTTGATGTTGATGTATCTTAATCCATCAACCCTTCACTATATGTTTATATCGGGATGATGTAACACTATTCTTCCAAGGGAATCTTTTATACCGCATCGATGAGAGATAAACATGAAATCTTTCGATGGCGAAGAGAGTGCAGAATGCCACTGTGACTCTAATAGCGAAGTACCAGAATACCCTGGTAAGCTATATTAGCAGGGACACTAGATGTCCTGCATGTTTATCCTCATTCTGACTGAGGTAGTTGAAGGTCATGAGAATCCGGCTCTTTCGATGACCTAGTATGATACAGATGCGACTTACTAGTGATCGGTTAGAGCATGAGAGGTATACCTCATCTCCGCAGGGCATAATGATGTTTGTAAAACATAATCAACCGCGTAGCATAACTGCTTAGGTTGAACTACGAGGAACATTGATTGATATTACATTGCTTGTTTTTAATATTCTGTTCAAGCATTAGTATATGTGTTCTTCATATTCCTTAAATAAAGATGAGTATTTGTTATCAAGCCTGCTGTGAGTAACCTAAATTACCTACTCATGATATTCCTTTGATTGCTTTTAACAAAGTTTCTGGCGGAGAGTTATAACTCTCGCTGGGACAATTATTCAAAATTGTCTCACCCCGTAGATTTCTACCTTTAGGTGGACGTCGAGGTCGAAGGAACCGATCTGCAGGTGGACATCAGCAATAGCAGCAAATTCTGGAGCAGTAGTGACTTCAGGTGGAAACACTGTGCTGTCTAGTCTTGTAGTCAGAATAGTCTTATGTCATCTCTGTACACTCAGGTCCTAGGAGTTTGTTGATCTGAGAATTTTGAAATCTTGAGATTTTGTATCATGACGTATATAATCACTCGAGAAGTGATTTATCAGAGATGTAAACAGTTCATCTTACTTTTATAAAAGGAGTTTCAGGTTTTTGAGATCTCGTTTTTGAAAAAGTTTTAATTTCTCATGATTTTCATATTCCGCTGTTAATTGAATCGCTTCCGCTATGTTTATCTTGTGTTTTGGAGATCAGAACCCACAATTAGTGGTATCAGAGCTCTAGGTTCGCTGAGTCTACAGAGACATAGGACTTAGAGTGTCGAGTCTATCCTTAGTACTTCTTTCTTATCTAATAGAGTCTTCTGCTCCTCAGGAGAAGAAGGTAATTAAGGATGTCTGGACCACAGGAGGAGTATGAGGCCGAAAGTAGTGTTGCTGCGCCTCGAGAAGGTGCAAGGAACCTAGAAATAGAGCAACCTGCACCTGAGCCACCTGTGGAGCCACCTCAGTTTGACCCAGCTGACATGGGAAATTCAGCTGTTCAAACTATGTTTGGGCAGTTTATGACTGCCATGACACATATCACCGACAGGATGCCCATGCCTACACCTAGGGCACCTGTCCAGTATGAGGTTCAAGGTATCGGTAAAATGTTTGAGCGACTTCGTCGGGTCAGAGCAACTGAATATTTTGGAACAGTTGACCCTGTTGATGCTGATCTGTGGTTAACTGAGTTGGAGAAAGCTTTCAGAATCCTTCACATCCCCGAAGGTGAGAAGGTTAGACATGATGTCTATCTTCTCAAAGGTAGTGTTGGTCACTGGTGGACCATGGAAGAGCAGAAGAGGCCTGGAATAGAGATATCGTGGGAAGACTTTCGTCGGGAATTTGTCCGCAGATATTTTCCAAAGACCTTCTTGGATGAGAAGATCTCTCAGTTTGAGAGACTGAGACAAGGTATGATGAACATTAGTGAGTATGAGGCTAAGTTCATGGAGTTGTTGCGATTCTGTCCGCATATGGCTACCACAGATGAAGAAAGGATTAGGAGGTTTGAGAAGGGTTTGAATGCCGACATGACTACTCCCGTGTCTGCACTAGAAAACCGGGAGAGATTCTCTACCTTTGTTGAGTCAGTCCGAAGGATAGAGAGATCCGTAGTCGAGAAAAGACAAACCCAAAAGAGATATCCACAGTTCCAGGGATCTTCATCTAGAGACTTTAAGAAGCCTAGATTCTCTGCACCTACACCTCCACCACCCAGATCGAGTTCTTAGACTCAGTGGTCCCCAAGTAGAGGTAGAGGATGAGGTTTACCGCCACGAGAGACTCACAGTTCAGCATCAATATCGGTCACAGGACCACCAAGACCACAACAACTGGAGAGAAGTTGCTATAACTGTGGGAAGGTGGGACATCTGATGAAGGACTGTAGGTCTAGGCCTGTCAGTGTGACACAGCCTCTGAGGCAGGATCAACAGGGATCACAAAGAAGGCAGTCTCAAGGAACAGCTAGAGGACGTGGGCAAGCGTCTCAGGCTGGATCGTCAGCACCAACTCAACCTCAGGCGACAGCAAGGTTCTATGCTATGAACCCACCAGAAGCAGTAGTCAATCCACGGGTTGTGGCAGGTCAGATGGAACTTTTATATTCTGATATGTCTAAATCCTGTGTGGTATCTGTTTTGATTGACCCGGGTGCTACACACTCCTTTGTCACTCGAAGAGTGATTCGTAACTGCAATATGACAGTTAGACATAGGGCTGATAGCTTGTTGCTTGAAACTCCGTTGAGAGGATCTGTTGTTTTCCAAGAGGTATGTTCTCCCTGCATCCTCTTCTTTTCTGATCATCGCATTCAAGTGGATCTTATACCACTTGATATTCAAGGATTTGATATAATCTTGGGGATGGATACCTTGGAAAGGTATAGAGTTGTCTTGGGTTGTGAATCCAAGCAGGCTGTGTTTGCTGATGAGAGCAACACATGGATCTTTCAAGGAGAGAGAAAGATTCTACCCACCTGTCTTGTGTCTGCCATGGTTGCTGATAAGCTGATGAGGCAAGGATGTTATGCATTCTTGGCCCATGTGATAGGTACCACCATGAAGAGTCCTAACCTTGCTGAAGTTCCTATAGTCAGGGAATTTGAAGATGTATTTCCTGAAGAACTTCCAGGTATGCCACCGCCTCGGGAAATTGATTTTAAAATCAATTTGATCCCAGATACCCAACCTATAGCACAAACACCGTATAGGATGGCACCTGCTGAGATGGCAGAACTCAAGAAACAGCTTCAAGAGTTGCTTGAGAAAGGTTTTATCCGACCAAGTACTTCGCCTTGGGGTGCTCCGGTCTTGTTTGTTAAAAAGAAGGATGGATCAATGTGGTTGTGCATCGATTAAAGACAACTAAATAAAGTAACGATAAAGAATAAGTACCCTCTGCCAAGAACTGATGATCTTTTTGACCAGTTGCGTGGTGCAACCGTCTTCTCGAAGATAGACTTGAGGTCAGGATATCATCAACTTTGTATTAAGGACAGTGACATACCCAAGTCTGCCTTCAGGACAAGGTATGGTCACTATGAGTTCACAGTTATGTCGTTCGGACTAACTAATGCACCAGCTGCATTTATGGAACTCATGAATAGAATCTTACGACCTTTCCTCGATCAGTGTGTTGTTGTCTTTATAGATGACATCCTGATCTATAGTAGAGATGCTCAGCAGCATGAACAGCATCTTCGTCAGGCTCTAACTTTGTTAAGACAACATAAGCTATACGCTAAGTTTAGCAAGTGTGAGTTATGGATGCCGGAAGTATCTTTCCTTGGTCATGTGGTATCTGCCTCGGGTATTCGTGTTGACCCTAAAAAGGTAGAATCTGTTCTACAGTGGGAACAACCGAAAACACCAACGAAGATTCGAAGTTTCCTAGGGTTAGCTGGCTACTACCGAAGGTTCATTAAGAACTTCAGTTCTATAGCCTTACCCTTGACTAAGTTAACCCGGAAGGATATTCCTTTTGTCTGGAGTGATAAGTGCCAGCAATCTTTTCAGTTGCTGAAGGAGAGATTGACAAGTGCACCTGTGCTTGTGCTACCTGAGCAAGGCAAAGGATACATAATTTTCTGTGATGCCTCTAAGAATGGACTCGGGTGTTTGTTGATGCAGGATAAACAAGTGATTTCTTTTGCTTCTCGACAACTTAAGAAACACGAGGAAAATTATCCGATACATGATTTAGAGTTAGCTGTTGTGGTTCATGCCTTAAAAATCTGGAGACATTATCTTTACGGAGAAACCTTCCAGATTTTCATAGATCACAAGAACCTTAAGTATATCTTTTCTCACCATGAACTTAACATGAGGCAACGTCGTTGGATGGAGTTAATCAAAGACTATGATTGTACAATAGATTACCATCCAGGAAAGGCCAATGTAGTTGCAGATGCCTTGAGTAGGAAATCAGCAACATCATCCTCTGATAGGACACAATTAAACTCTTTAGTATGCCCTAGGAGAGATATGCTTATCTCCTTAAGGCAAGACAATGTACAGATGAAGGTGTCATGGATTGCCGGGTTGTTGGCTGAGATGCATATCAAACCCACCCTAAGAGAGCAGATTAAGGAGGCACAGCAAGTTGATGTTGCAGTTCAGCAGATCATATCTGAGTATGGTGATGAGAAGCGAGAAGGTTTTCATGAATCAGATGATCAAGTGGCATGTTATCATGGGAGGATGATAGTACCAGATGTAGATAACCTGAGGAAGTTAGTCCTGGAGGAAGCTCATTCTTCAATGTATGCTATGCATCCAGGAAGCACCAAGATGTATCGAAACTTGAAAGATATGTATTGGTGACCTGGGATGAAGAAGGACGTAGCTGAGTTTGTTTTGAGGTGTCTAGTGTGTCAGCAAGTTAAAGCTGAACACCAGAAGCCTGCAGGAACAATGCAACCTTTACCCATATCACAGTGGAAGTGGGATCATGTAACCATGGACTTTGTTGTTGGTCTACCTAGAACAAACAAAGGACATGATTCCATTTGGGTAATTGTTGATAGGTTGACTAAGACAGTGCATTTCTTACCTGTCAAAACAACCTATTCAGCTGAAAGGTTATCCCAGTTATATGTTCAAGAGATAGTACGTTTGCACGGAGTTCCTATCACCATAGTTTCTGACAGAGGTCCTCAGTTCACAAGTCGTTTTTGGGAACAGCTACATAGAGCACTAGGCACCGAGTTAAGGTTTAGTACAGCCTTTCATCCACAGACGGATGGACAGTCAGAAAGGACTATACAGACCTTAGAAGATTTGTTGAGAGCATGTGTTCTCCAGTTCACAGGAAGTTGGGATCTGCACCTAAGCTTGATAGAGTTTGCCTATAACAATAGCTATCAACATAGTATTGATATGGCACCTTATGAAGCCTTGTATGGCAGACATTGTAGATCACCCTTATGCTGGTATGAGACTGGAGAACATCAATTGTTAGGTCCTGATCTTGTGCAGCAGACTACAGAAAAGATTAAAGTAATACAACAACAGATTAAGACTGCACAAGATAGGCAAAAATCTTACGCCGACAGACGTCGTAGACCTCTAGAGTTCTAGGTTGGAGACCGAGTGTACCTCAAGGTCTCGCCTTGGAAAGGAGTCCTTCGCTTTGGAAGGAAAGGGAAGTTAGCTCCTAGATTTATAGGGCCTTATCCAATCATTGAACGGGTTGGAAAGGTAGCCTATAGACTAGAGTTACCACCAGAATTACAAAAACTACACCCTGTGTTTCACATTTCTATGTTAAGGAAATGTCATCCCGATACCGAGTCAGTTCTACAACCTATGGAAGTAGAATTGAATGAAGATATAACTTATGAGGAAGGACTGGTGTCAATCCTTGATAACAGAATTAAAAAGCTAAAGAAGAAAGAGATAAGTCTTGTAAAAGTTCTCTGGAATCACTGTGGTGTTGAAGAAGCCACTTGGGAACTAGAGGAAGAGATGAGATGGAAATATCCTACTCTTTTCTCTTAATATGTTTTATCGATTTCGAGGACGAAATCCTTGTAAGGGGTGGATAATTTGTAACATCCCTGACCTGGATTGTGAATTAACCCTAGGTGTTTTGCCTAAGATATGTAATTAAATCCTTGTGATTATCTTTTGGCATGTAATTAAGTTCCTAAGGAACATACATTTTCATTTCTGTCCTTTTTAAACAATAATTGTAGTATTGTTTGGTAATACAGGGACCTATGTGCAAATTACCCAATTCGAGGGGTTAACTTGCAAATAACACAGGTTAAGATGTTCCTCTAATAAAGAGACATCATATGAAGGAATATGATGAGGTATGATGGATTTCCCAAGTTTGGGCACCAAGGTGCAGCTTGTGAAGCAATCTTTGTGCTTAAACCCTAATTTTGGTGTAAAGTGCAATTTACCCAAAATGTGGGGTGCAACTTGTTCTATACACTTTCTAGAATATCTTTTATGACTCTTGACATCATTTAGGGAAGAAAGGGTGAAAGGGGCACTTCCATTAAATAATTGGATAAGAAGGATGACCTTTGTAGTGAAAACACCTAGTATGAGTAAGAAGACCCTTCATATATATATATATATACCTTAGTGTGCATATTGGTTTTCTTTACCCTTAGATCTTGAATTTTGATGGGCTTTGATTAAGTTTTGATAGCTTGAACGTGCCTTAGAAATAAGGAGGAACTTGGATGAGAATTGCATGCTTTAGAGGTCCTTATGGTGAAAATCAACCTAAACTATATAAGCGCCTTTCTTTCCAAACCAAGCAAATGTTTTCCTTCACTTCCTCACTTCTTATCTTTCTCAACCAGCCAAAACAAATCTCAAGATCTCAAGGGGACGACCAACCTGTTCTAGGTAAGAGAATACCACCTTCTAGCTTGGATTCATGGAGGAAATCGTATTACAAGGTTGAATTGCTAGTTTTCTTACTTAGGTTCCTTGTTCTAGTCGACCATCCCCATCTTTTTCTTGAAGAATTGACCTTGGCCGACCTGTGGAGCTCAAGAAGCCATTAAAGGCTTGAAGCTTGGAATCTTGGAAGCTCTAGGAATCACGTTTGAGGCGGGTTTTATAACTCTAACTCTTAGCTTTGTTATGCATATCTTTGTTCTTGTTTTCTATGATTAGTTCTTCTTCTACCTCCCTTCTTCCTTGCTCTTTTGCAAGAAAAACGGTGGAGGAACTGACCTGAACAGAGGTTGAGGATGATGGTCTTGGATTCCTAGGTCACTTTATGAAACGACCTTGGACCCTTTTTGTGGGCTCTGATCTCCAAACCATGACATAAACACGATTAAAACTTAGCGGAAGCGAATCGGTAATCAGCGGAAGACAAAATCACGGGAAATTAAAACTTTTCATGACAAGAGCTTGAATCCATAAAAGCTTCTTTCATAAAGATAGATAAACTGTTTACATCTCAGTATAATTACTTCTTGAGTAATTATATACATCAAGATACAAAATCTCAAGATCACTTAAACAAAAGACTCCAAGACCTGAGAGTACAGAGGACACATAGGACTGACTCTAACTACACCACATGGCAGGACAAATCTCCACCTGAGATTACTACTACCCCTGGTGCTGCTGCTGCTGAGACTGATCACCTGTAGGCTGGTTCCTTCGTCTCCGACGTCCACCTAAAAAGTTGAAGCCTACGGGGTGAGACAATTATACATAATTGTCCCAGCGAGAGTTATAACTCTTCGCCAGAAGCTTTATTATAACATCAAAGATTATTTTAAATAGTAAAGCCTTCAAAGTATTCTATAACAGTTGCAGGTATAACAAGATCTCTACAATTTAGGAGATATGGAGAATATCAACATTATTGCAATGTAACATCAATCAACTAACTTGGAGTCATCTCTAACAAGTTATACTACATGGTTGATTATGTTTTACAAACAACATTATGCCCTGTGGAGATGAGGCTTACCACTCATACTCCAACTGATCGCTGAGAAGCCGCATCAGTATCATACATAGGTCATTAAGAGAGCCGGATTCTCATGACCTTCACCTTCCTCAGTCAGTCCGAGGATCACTTGTAGGACATCTCGTGTCTCTACTACTATAGCTTACCAGGGTAAACTGGTCCTTCGCTATTCTAGAGTCACAGTGGCGTTCTGTACTCTCTTCGTCATCAGGAGGTTTCATATTTACCTACCACTGATACGGATATTTGTGCTTTCTTCGTCATCAGGAGGTTTCATGTTTACCTACCACTAATACGGTATGGAACTATAGTGAAGGATGGATGGATTCCACATCTACATCACTTTCCTACACTAGGATGTAAGGTTCTACACATCCATGTACCCCACATACTCAAAAGTATGTGCTCCAGGAGTTCCCCGAGGAAAACCTGTTTCACCATCACTTAATTTCTGACAATGATGGATCTATGATCAGGGCTCTACATTATACTTGATTAGTTAGGTACATTCAGTATTCTTTAACAGCATACATTGTTCTTCAAACAATAACAGTAGCATAGCAGCTATAAAAGAAGAATACTAAATGTAACAAGCCTAACTCATATCAATCATCATTTCTCATTATCCTCATCACAAGTCATCTCAAAGGCATGACCTTGATGGTATTCATGGCTCTCACAGCCCATTATCAGCATAGGATGCCACTGGCAAGGCATCAGATTACTTTACTTATTCATAAGGCTAACAACATGCCTTCAATGAATATAACATCAACATCCATACCTGGATATGATTACCTTCATATCAGAACCTGCATGGTTAATACATCTGATAAAGATAATACAACAATAAGGAATGTACTTCCTACTCTTGTGATAAGAGTTAAATCTTTAATTCAAATCAAATAGAGTTTAATACTCAGAAACATGCCATTACCCTTGAATTAGGGTTTACTATTCACATTACATGTCATCACCCTTGAATTAGGGTTTACTATTCACATCAAGGTGAATTAAACTCATAACATCATCATGTATGAGTAACATCTTCATTGATGCTCTTGGATTAGGTAAAGGTTCATCATTTATTAGAATTAGGGTTTCTATGACCTCACAAGGGTGGACCATACCCTAATTATGCTCACTTATGTGCATTGGAGATGCTTTACTCGAGTTTCCACTTAAAAAGGGTACTTTCTCTCTCTAGAAGTACTTTCTCTCTCTATAAGTACTTTCTCTCTCATCATAATGCTAGGTGATGTCAACATCACTCTAAAACAGGTTAGATTGAGTCATCATAGGCTAACATATCCAAAAGCATCACCATTATGTGATTAGAGTCACTTTCTCTCTCTAGAGTACTTTCTCTCTCTAGAGTACTCTCTCTTTCATCATACTAATGGTTGATGGTAACATTAGATTAGATCAAGTTGGATAGAGTCATTATGACTAAAAACATCATTCTCATGTAATTAGAGTTTGAATTGAGCAAGGTATAACTTAATTGACCCTTCAGGGGTATTTTGGTAATTCACCCCATTGATCATCATTATGGTCAAAACCTTAGTTAATTAATCCCTTACTATCCTAGATTATCATTAGGGTTTGATTTGGGCAACATTGAACCATTTACATCATCAAATGATTGAATGAGGTCAACCTTGAATCACATTGATTGATTTCAATCATTAATCATCAATTGAATTGAGATTGGTTGAAAGTGTTGACCGTTTGCCCACTTTGACCTTCCAAGACCGCGAGCCTCTTTCTAACTCCAAGACCGCGAGCCCCCCTTAGGCTTAAAGACCGCGAGCCTCTTCAAGGGTTCAAGACCGCGAAGCCTTCCATTGGTTCAAGTTAATGTTGAGACCGCGAAGATCAATTTGATGTTGAGTCCGCGAAGAGGTGTTGACCGTTTAGCTAGTTTGACCTCAGGACCGCGAGGCCCTTCGTGGTCTAGAGACCACAAGCCTCCTCTCGGTCTTGAGACCGTGAGCCCCCTCACGGTCTTGAGACCGTGAGCCCCCTCACGGTCTTGAGACCGTGAGCCCTCTCACGGTCTTGAGACCGCGAGGCTCTCAAGGTCTCAACCGTTTGGTCCATCAACAAAATCAACAAAGCAAACGATGATGTCAACCGATGTTGAAGCCCTCAAAAGGTCAAATCTATGTTGACCACTTATGGATTGAGTCAATTAAGATTATGCTTGATCACTTGGTCATTCAATTGACCCATAATGGTTGACCAATTATGGTTGAAGTCGATTCAATTAGGGTCTATCAATGTTCACCCATCAACACTCAACAATGTGACTCAACACAAGGTTGAACCTTTCAATTGAGCTCCAATTGGGCCCAAACTTAGCCCAAACGGTCTTGAGGTCATGTGGGTGGACCCCACATGGTCTTGAGACCGTTTGCCCAAGATTTCATCAAACTCTAAGGTGATTTGATAGGGGTTGAACCATGATTGAGTCACAAAACAGAATTTTGATTAAATTGATAACTTATTTGCAATTGGGTCCTCAATTGGTCAAATTACTCAACCCTAGAACTTCAAACGGTCTTGGGTGATTTTCCTCTCGGTCTTGAGACCGTTTGGATGAGTTCCAAACGGTCTTGAGACCGTTTGCCCATCCAAATTTTGGATTCTAGTGCAAATTCATCAAGGTCTGGCCCATTGAGTTGATGATCATGTCAATATTTAATTGCAATGTAATTTGGTGTAATTGTACCTTCAATTGGTCAACTATCCTTGACCCCAGACCTCCAAACTGTCTTGGTTGATTTCCCTCGCGGTCTTGAGACCGTTTGGTGACCCTCAAACGGTCTTGAGACCGTTTAGGTCAATCAACCCTAAAAACCCTAATTAGGTCACCTTAATTTCAGTACTGATTTTACCTAGGGTTAGCCCTAGTATTCACCCTTCAACTCTTAGCCCGTTTGTATTTAGACCATCAAACTTGGTGAGTTGTTAATTAACATTATTTTGAACAGTAATCTCATACGGTCAACGCTTAGTCAACGACCTTACACGGTCTTGAGACCGTTTGCCCAAAAAGGCAATTTCAGACCGTTTGAGAATCAGGAATAAATTCAAATAAAGTTGTTACTTAAAAAATGTCATATCTCCCGATTCCTTTGGAGTTAGCCTCCCAACGTTTTGAGGGTAATTAGCGTATATAATTAGGAACATATTTATTATACGGTCCACGCTCGGTCAACGGGGCCAAACGGTCTTGAGACCATTTGCCCTGTCGCGGTCTCGAGACCGTTTGCTCCCCTCGCGGTCTTGAGTCCGAGAGAGCAAACTGTTAGGACCGTTTAAGGAAAAGAAAAGCGGTGGGTTTTTCTTGGAAATCACGGCTTCATCTCCTAGCTCAAGAACAGTACGAATATCCCATGGGTTTTCTTGTGAAATAGCAAAGAACAGTAAGGAACATGAAGGACTATCATCTAACCGCATATAAAGGATGCATATAGTAAAGCATGGGTTTAGAGTTATAAAACCCGCCTAAAGCTTGCTTCTTGAGCTCCAAGCTTTCAAGATCCAAGCTATAATGGCGTCCTTGAGTTCTTACAGGTTGGCTAAGGTGAAAACTCCAAGGAAGGATGAAAAAGAGACGGCTAGAAAGGTAGGGTTTCAAGAGTTAGCCATGAAGATGACCTTGAATTCGAATTCTAACCATGGAATTAGGCAAGAAGAAGATCCCAAACCTACCTTGCACCCTTGGTCGTTCCTCTTGAGCTCCAAGATAGTCCTTAGTCGGCCAAGCAAAGAGGAAACAGTGATATGCACGAAGGAAATATTTCTTTGCTTGAGAGGTAGAGTGTATATATGCTAGGGGTATGATTCTCAACATTAGTTCATAAGTTTCCCTTTATTCCAACTAAGTCCTTCCTTTATTACTTGCTCGTCCCTTCCTCTTTATTCTAAGGACGAACCTTATCTTAAGGTCTTAGGAAAAGAAGGTAAAGGAGAGCAAGCTAATAATGAGGTACATACATAAAGAGATATTACACATATACCCTGATTATTCAATCACAAGGCATATCTCATAACTTGATAATTCAATTGAGGTGACTTCCTCATCATTTCTTCTCTTAATGATGGCAAGAGTCTAAAAAGATACATTAGATGACATATTTCACAATTTGGATTCCTTAATTTGGGTAAATTGCATTTTACCCCAAATTAGGGTTTCAAGCACCGGGATTGCTTCCACAGCTGCACCTTGGTGCCCTGGCTTGGGAAATCCCTCAAACTTTACCAAAAATATTCTCATGATGTCTCAACATCAGAGGAACATCTCAACATGTGCAAATTACAAGCTAACCCTTTTAACTGGGTAAATTGCACATAGGTCCCTGTATATCAAAACAATGCTACTACTTTAAATAAAACGGAGCAAATACTGAGATATATGTTTCTGAGAACTTAATTACATGCTCAGAGTTAATCACAAAGATTTAATTACATATTTAGGCAAAACACCTAGGGTTGACTCATAACCCAGGTCAGGGATGTTACACTTTTGGTCCAAACGGGTGCAACTCGTTTAAGGTCAAACGGGTTCAACCCCTTTGATCTCAAACGATCCTGCAAGATCGTTTGGATCAAAACGACCCCAAGACCGTTTCATAGGGTTGACCAAGTTATGACCATTTGAGGGTCTGTTCATAATGTATTGAATTTCTTTCCTACAAAGAATTATAATCTAATTCCTAACCAATTGAGAGTTGAAGACACTCCAACACCCTAACCCTAATCGGGTTGAAATTGCTGATTTTAATTATAGATCTTGTTGAGTTTTGGGTTGGAGGATCCAAACGGGTTCAAACCCGTTTGGGGTTTACCCAAACGGTCTTACACTCGTTTAGTGACACCCCAAGACCATTTGGAGGTCTAGGGTTAAGAAAAATTGATCCATTGTAGGTCCAATTTCAATAGGTTGAAGAATTGATAAAAGTGCTGATTTTAGACCTAATTAGGGTTCAATCCTAATCAAATCAACTTAGATTTTGGTCAAACTTTGGGCAAACGATCTCAAGACCGTTTGGAGGTCATCCAAACGATCTCAAGACAATTTGGGCCAAGTTTGGGCCCAATTGGAGTTCAATTTGATGGGTTCAATTACAATTTGTTTCACATTGTTGAGAATTGATGATTAGCCGCTTGGAAACCCTAATTGAGTTAGACTTAACCCTAATTAGCTTTCAATTAAGGGTCAAAGTGGAGTCCTATTGTTTGAGGCTCATCCTAATTGACTCAATATGTAAGCGGTTAACATGTCTTTGGCCAATTAAAGGCTTCACCATAGGAAACCCTATTCAAACATAACCTATGTGTCACCTTTTATGTTCATGCGGTTTGGACCCAAGTAAGTTCACACTCGTTTGAGTCTAAATGGGTTCACACCCATTTCAAATCAAATGGGTTCACACCTATTTCATCTCAAATGGGTTCACACCCGTTTCATCTCAAATGGGTTCACACCCGTTTCATCTCAAATGGGTTCACACCCGTTTCATCTCAAACGGGTTCACACTCGTTTGATCTCAAACGGGTTCACACTCGTTTGATCTCAAACAGGTTCACACTCGTTTGATCTCAAGTGGGTTCACACCCGTTTAAGATTAAGGGGGTCCACACTCGTTTAAGGCCCAAATGGGTTCTAGGTCATTTGAGGTTAAACGAGTTCAAGGTCATTTAAGAATCAAATGGGTTGAAGGTTGAAGATCAAACCCTAAACCAATTGGAGATTTTCAAGGTTGATTATACTTAATCACTTGAAGGTGTAAATGGTTCAATGATGATCTAATCTAAACCATAATGGTAACTTAAGATATTAAGGGACTAAGTGATTAATGAATTGACCCATGAAGATGATCAATGGGTAATTTACCAAAATGCCCCTGAGAGGTTTAATTGAGTATTACCTTGTTCTAATCAAGCCTGAATCACTTGATAGTGGTGATTTGGTTTATGTCGACCAAAGGGGACTTAACCTAACCTAATCTAAGTGGTGTAGTCACCATCTACTAGTGAGAGGAGAGAGAAAGTACCATTTATGGTGGAAACCCAAGTAAAATACCTTCAATATACATGAATGTGCATGATTAGGGTATGATCCACTTATGAGAGATCATGGAAACCCTAAATATGGTAATTGGTGAATCTTGATCTTATCTGAGGGCTTTAATGATGATGTTTCTCATGCATGGTGATGTAATGAGATTAATTCACCATGATGTGAATAGTAAACCCTAATTCTAGGGTGATGACATATATTGTGAATAGTAAACCCTAATTGATGAAAATTAGGGAATCTAACCCTTGTAAGAATTTAAGGGTACAACTCTTGATATGAACTGCTTACTATTATTAGTTGAATTAACCATGCAGGTTTCTATACATGATGGTGATCATATCCAGGTAAGGATTATGATTTCATATTCATTGGAAGCATGTTATTAGCTTTATGAATAATGACATATGTTGATGCCTAGTAAGTGGCATCTTATGAGAATGATAGGCTGTAAGAGCCATGAATATCATCAAGGTCATGCTTGTCAAATGACTTGTGATTGAACGATTGAGAAATGATAATTGATGTGAGTTAGACTTGATACATTTAGTATTCTACTTTCATAGCTGCTATGCTAATGATTAATGTTTGAAAACATGTATGATGCTAAAAGAATATTGAAATGTACCTAATAACCAAGTTTAATCATATCATGTAGAACCCTGATCATAGATCCATCATTGTCAGAGTTTAAATGATGGTGAAACAGGTTTTCCTAAGGGAACTCCTGGATCACATACTTTAGAGTATGTGGGGGAATATGGATGTGTATATCCTTACATCCTAGTGTAGGAGTTGATGTTGATGTATCTTAATCCATCAACCCTTCACTATATGTTTATATCGGGATGATGTAACACTATTCTTCCAAGGGAATCTTTTATACCGCATCGATGAGAGATAAACATTAAATCTTTCGATGGCGAAGAGAGTGCAGAATGCCACTGTGACTCTAATAGCGAAGTACCAGAATACCCTGGTAAGCTATATTAGCAGGGACACTAGATGTCCTGCATGTTTATCCTCATTCTGACTGAGGTAGTTGAAGGTCATGAGAATCCAGCTCTTTCGATGACCTAGTATGATACCGATGCGACTTACTAGTGATCGGTTGGAGCATGAGAGGTATACCTCATCTCCGCAGGGCATAATGATTTTTGTAAAACATAATCAACTGCGTAGCATAACTGCTTAGGTTGAACTACGAGGAACATTGATTGATATTACATTTCTTGTTTTTAAAATTCTGTTCAAGCATTAGTATATGTGTTCTTCATATTCCTTAAATAAAGATGAGTATTTGTTATCAAGCCTGCTGTGAGTAACCTAAATTACCTTCTCATGATATTCCTTTGATTGCTTTTAACAAAGTTTCTGGCGGAGAGTTATAACTCTCGTTGGGACAATTATTTAAAATTGTCTCACCCCGTAGATTTCTACCTTTAGGTGGACGTCGAGGTCGAAGGAACTGATCTACAGGTGGACATCAGCAACATCAACAAATTTTGGAGCAGCAGTGACTTCAGGTGGAAACATTGTGCTGTCTAGTCTTGTAGTTAGAATAGTTTTATGTCGTCTCTGTACACTCAGGTCCTAGGAGTTTGTTGATCTGAGAATTTTGAAATCTTGAGATTTTGTATCATGACGTATATAATCACTCGAGAAGTGATTTATCAGAGATGTAAACAGTTCATCTTACTTTTATAAAAGGAGTTTCAGGTTTTTGAGATCTCGTTTTCAAAAAAGTTTTAATTTCTCGTGATTTCTGTATTCCGCTGTTAATCGAATCGCTTCCGCTATGTTTATCTTGTGTTTTGGAGATCAGAGCCCACATCCATATTATTGAAAGGAAAAAGCATAAAAGAACATACTTCAGTCATCACTCAAAAATATATACCAAAAGAGAAACATATATCTAACAGAGATAATTTACTCAGCAATCCTTTATTCATTTCGGAAAGTTCACTTAGCAAACTCTATGTTGGGAATGTTCACATAGCTTTTCCTTTTTAGTTGGGAATGTTCACATAGCTTTTCCTTTTTAGTTGGGAATGTTCACATAGCTTTTCCTTTTGGTTGGGAATGTTCACATAGCTTTTCCTTTTGGTTGGGAATGTTCACATAGATTTTCCTTTTTAGTTGGGAATGTTCACATAGCTTTTCCTTTGGGTTGGGAATGTTCACATAGCTTTTCCTTTTTGTTGGGAATGTTCACATAGCTTTTCCTTTTAGTTGGGAATGTTCACATAGCTTTTCCTTTTAGTTGAGAATGTTCACATAGCTTTTCCTTTTGGTTGGGAATGTTCACATAGCTTTTCCTTTTTGTTGGGAATGTTCACATAGATTTTCCTTTTAGTTGGGAATGTTCACATAGCTTTTCCTTTTTGTTGGGAATGTTCACATAGCTTTTCCTTTTAGTTGAGAATGTTCACATAGCTCTTCTTTTTGGTTGGGAATGTTCACATAGCTTTTCCTTTTTGTTGGGAATGTTCACATAGCTTTTCCTTTTAGTTGGGAATGTTCACATAGCTTTTCCTTTTTGTTGGGAATGTTCACATAGCTTTTCCTTTTAGTTGAGAATGTTCACATAGCTCTTCTTTTTGGTTGGGAATGTTCACATAGCTTTTCCTTTTGGTTGGGAATGTTCACATAGCTTTTCCTTTTAGTTGAGAATGTTCACATAGCTCTTCTTTTTGGTTGGGAATGTTCACATAGCTTTTCCTTTTGGTTGGGAATGTTCACATAGCTTTACCTTTTAGTTTCATTATACTCTCTAGATTGTTTCAGTATGACTACTTGATCAGAGTAATAAAAAAGATAACAATCTAAGAGTTCCATACTTGCCTTATCTTCAATAATCATATACCTGACCAGGGTATATAAGTATTGAGATTAGGTAGTATGCACTTTACTTACTATCGTGTTTCTCACTTTTCATATCATTATACACACATGATTTTCCATTCTTGAATTTTTCTTCAGACATCACTTCTAAATCTCATCTTTCAACACACAGATAAGTAAAATTATAAAGAATTTTAAGGAATACTGAGTAAGATATAAGTTCTCATATCCTTTGTGTCCCCATAGGACTAGTCAAAGGAAGTTCAAAAACAACTACTTTCATATCTTTAACACATATAATCATGAAATGAAGTATCAGGGTGAATATACTTTATTTAAGTATCACCTCTCAAGGTCACCTATCACATTAGGTTGATTTCAACACATAGTGTCCAATTATCTCATGTTGCTGCTTTTGCCTTTACTTAGTGGCTACTGCCCTGGTGTACTAGGCATTTATTACACTGGTAACACCAAAAACTTTGGCTTTTCAGAACAACTAGGCAATTGTTTCTAAAATTATAGAGTCCTTACCTTAAGTCTCAGCTTATGGCCCCTCCTTGGGCACTACCATCACAGATGTAATGTTTGTCCAGACTTATGGCAGAGTCTACTTTCTTGCCATTTATTAATCTTTCCAATATTTCCACTATTCTAACATAACCATGTCACTCAGGAATCCCTTCAAAGCCTAAAGTTTCTGCATTGAGGACTGGTGACCTAGGTTGTAATACCAGTATCCAGTCTTCTATATGCATTACAGTTGTCCTATCCTGCCCTTCAAGAGCATAACATAGGATTCTCTATCATGATTATATCAAGATGGAAATTCTCAGGTACTTGTTCTCCTCTTGCCTGGTCCCATGCACCCTCTCCTGGTGCAACAACATTGCCCTTAGCAATGTGTTCCTTGTGTTCTCCAGTCATTTTCAAGTTCTTCTTCTCCTATGTGAGAAGAAGATACTATCAAATAAACTGGAAGACACTTAGAACAGACTCTACAACCTTAGTCCTATGTCTCTGTAGACTCAGCGAACCTAGAGCTCTGATACCACTAAATTGTGACATCTGTCTCACGAAAACAAGATTAACTAATGCGGAAGCGTTCACTAAGCAGCGGATTATCAAAAATCACTAAAAATTAAAACCTTTTTATCAAAAGATCCATTGAAGGAAAACTTTCTCACATAGAACCAAAGTAACATAATTACGTTCTTGTTCACAGGTACATATTCTATATCATCTCCTTTTGAGAATTACAAGCATTAACTGTCCTGTCAAGCTAAACACAGGCAGTATAAAATCTCGAAAGCACTAACTACTACTCCGAGGACCTGAGAGTACAAAGACGACACATATGACTATATTTACATCTATACAAGGCATAATAGCCAGTGTCTCCACCTGAAACTTCACTGCTGTCTCTGCTGCTGCTTTTGTTGTCCTTCACCTATTGAAGGATTCTTGCCTCCTTGCACGCGTCCACCTAAAAATGTGATTCCCACGGGGGTGAGACAATTGTAAATTGCCCCAGCGAGAGATATAACTCTCCGCCATAAACATTATTATTGCATCTTAAGAAGATAAATATACACAAAGGAATTATATTTGTTTGGTGGTAGATATTTTCATGTCTAACAGATTAGAACATTATTCTTATCAAAAGCATTATAGCTATGATTTGATAGAACAACATGTTACTTATCCTTTAAAGAATATGAAGAACATGTATAACATTTATTCATTAAAGAATCATTACCACAACATTTACTCTCTTCAGGCTTAGATCATATATCTAATGCCTGACATTGTTATTGGGGAGTCATGGCATGTAGCCATACTCTTTTCACAAAGTGTTGGGATCTTAGTCCCTCATCTCATCAAGTACATTTCCACTTCTTAACAAGTTCATTATCATGATTATAGAATCTCGGTATTTAAACCCTTATCTCATCATAGAACACTTGTTACCACTTATTAGATAACTTCATACCTTCAGGTCATCTGACCAAGGACATTATAAATCTTTCTACACAAAGTATTGCACATAGTACACAAAGTTCAATGATTCTTACCACACAAAGCATATGAAGCTTATAAGGCCTATAAAACATTTTCAGTATACAGAACATCATAGCTCATACCTAGCTATACTCATCATCTCAACATACCTGCATGATCAATGATCATGATGCCATTACATATCAGTACTATGCAATACAAGGGTTATCTTATTACATTCATAACCCATTAGTCTATATTTGAGCTTCACATACGATTACTCTGTGTTGGAACTTCACATAGCATCACTTTGTATTAGGGTTTCACATAGAAGTACCTTGTATTAGGTTTTCACATAGCATTACCTTGTATTAGGGTTTCATATAGCATTACCCTATGCTAGGGTTCACATAGAAAGGAATCAATATGGATAACATAAGTATTCAATCATACTTATTTATTCTCATCATTCATCATTGAATGAATTATCAACACACATCATGAGATTCTCGCTCATCTTTATCAGAATATGATCACATCATAGTTTATAGGATTGAACTAACCCTTTCATAAGGCATGTTAGCCTACATTCAACAGAGTGCATTACATTACAATGTAACCATTGACATGACACATCTCATGTGTCATTCATCCAATTATCCTGAACTTATAACTCAGCAAGGTATACTAGCATTGGGGTGTTGGATGTGATATCTATCATATCATGGTATATAACTTCCCTCAACACCTTATCTTACTTGAGTTTATATACTTAGCTTGTATTAGGGTATTCCCCATCCTAATACTTTATGCACCAGTTCATCACATTTATCATGTAAAGTATTGGTCATTAGTCACTCACTTAGAATATGTAACCATTGCCAATGATATAGACTCACCCTTTTATTCAGGGACTATTAGTATAAGGATACCCATTATCAACCTCTCTAGGTGTTACATTTTCCATAACATTAATCACTATTCCACTATAGGAATAGCATTATCCATACTTATAGTTTGAGGATTCACATAGCATATTCCATCCATCTGTGGATTTCACATAGTATTACTCTTCAATAGAGTTTCATATAATCATCCTTCTATATTAGGGTTTCACCTAGTATTATGTGAATTTAGGATTTCACAACACATCACCCAGTGATAGAACTTCACATAGAATTAGTAGCACAACCCTATATTAGGGTTATACATGGACTCAGCCTCAATTAGGGTTTACATCATGTATTGGATCCATGCATTTGTTATGCATTATTTATTAGTACCATTAAGGGTATCTCTCACCTAATTACATTAGGTTTCCAAAAAGGTTTGATCAATTAGACCTTCAATAACATGAGGTATCCAAATAGATTGATCAATGGAACCTTCAATTGCACTAGGTATCCATTTGGATTAGTCAATTGAGTCTTTAATTTCATTGGGTACTCAATTGTATCAATCCATTGTTCCTTCAATTATATAAGGTACTCAATTGGATTAACCAATTGATCCTTCAATTGCATTAGGCATCCAATTGAATTAACCGAATTGATCCACAAATAGTTTGAAACCGATTAAGCAAAAAGCTTTGAAACCGCATGGACTTGAAACCGCATGGGTCTCAAATGGTGTGAGACTGTTTGGTCCCAAACGGTCTTGAGACCGTTTGGACTCAAACGGTCTTGAGACCGTTGGGTTCAAACCTCTCAAAACCGCATGATAACACCAAATTTTGTGATATTTTAGACTGTTTTTCTGTTATCAAAACTGCCATTTTTAGCTATTTTCCTATCTTTTGTATGCACTTTCGCAATAATTGGCCAAGCAATGCTCTTAATCCAATTTTCCTATCTTTTGCAGAGTTTTCCTCATTTTTTGGGTAATAAGGCCGCTCCGGCCCATGAATAAGTCCAAGCCTGTCTCGGCCTCCCTGACGCCCGATACAACCCCTGCCCGACAGGGGTTGGGCGACACAAAGACGCTCGACAAAGAGGTACCGCGTGAGAAGAAGCTGACGGATGACACGCCTTCTACCCGACAGGGAGCCCGGCCTGCCCCGACAACCCAGCTTGTCAGGCGACACAGCCACCCACCGGTAGGCGCGCTGCCCGTCACGTGACCTATAGCAGACACTTCCGCGCCGAGCTATACCTATATCGGTCGTCCATCGAACGGTGCTTAAGGGGGCCACGTGGCGCTTCGAGCACCATAACTCCTCCCGTCCAACTGACTATAAATAGCAGCTACAGGGAGCCGAAAAGACAGTTCAGAATTTTAGAATTCGGATAGTTGGGAGTTGAGCTATCTTCCAAGGAGACTGCGAGAGCATACGTGTCGTGCCCCAGTGCTTGTCTCGGGCGACACTAGGTGAGCTTCTCCTCATCCCGAGAGGGAGGGGACAGTTCACTTAGGACCGTCCCGGGTGACACTGTGGGCCGATATCGGCCGACGTAGATGAGCGACACAAGTGCCCGACAACAACAATGCGTAGCTCTTAGCCCGACATGATATCAACCTGATACGCTTAGCTTGTCGAGCGTGCCGCCCGACGTGAGCGTATCGGCCAGGTTTCTTGAGCGATACGGTCGACAGTCGGCGTGTGCCACCCGAGAGGGTGTGCCGCCCGACACCTCCGTATCAGGCTACGCCTCTGACTGATATCAGGCAGGAGAGCTACAACACCATGTCGTCCTTCTACATCAAGGAGACGACACCTATATTTACTTTCTGTCCTTTAATTCCTTACTTATGCATTGTAATTAAGACCCTTTATTTGTCTATGGGAATAGAAGATGCTTAATTACTTGTTGCTCTATGCTTGGTACAATCTGCTGGATGACTGCTATGTTTGATATCCGAACTCTAGCTTGCATGTTTGGATCGCGTTTCGCTTAGCTAACGAATCGTGTTTTCCCGTCGCAACAACTTCGAGAGTTGTGTTGTGGCTCTAGTGTTTGGTCCGATTCTGGAGTACGAGAGTGCCTGGAACGGAGTTGATTTAGTGACCTTTCCACTCTAATTTTAGTCCAGTGACCTCGAGAGGGGCGTTGATTCCTTGTTAGAGGTACCCACTTCGAAAGGAGGGGTACAGGACTGGTTCTACCGCCGCTTGTTTTATCAGAGTGTTACCCTTCGTACCTCGCTTTAGCTCGAGCAATATCTTTTTGTTTATGTTGCATGAAAACCCCTAAAAACTGTTAAATGACTAAAATCTAATATCTCTCTTGTAGCTCCACTTGGAGATAGTTTTCTTTGTTTTTTTTGTGACATCTTATTGCTTCCCTTTTTGGGGAATTTACCTCTCTTTATACCTGTCGGAGTGTAGCGTGTCGATTCTGTGTTCTCAACACTACCCCCCTTGTCCCTGTGTTCGACCCCGTATATCTACTTCGACCACGTAAACAAAGTTCTGGGGGCCTAGAAGGATTCGGGTTTATAAGTGTAAAAGCTTGACTACCTCAAATCCGCCTCCAATTTTAGGACGCGCGATTTAGGCTGGTCAACTTTTTGGCATTGTTGCCAGGGATAAGGCAAAAATGGTACTGTTGACGAATCTGAATCCACTAACTACACTCCTGTGCCTCAAGCTTAGTAATGAGTTTGACAACACTCTTTTTCTTTTTCTTCTTTTTCTTTACTATTATTCTCTGCTTGAAATTGATAAATCTTTTATCTAAACTTGATTCCTCGTACCACTAATAGGAACTCAGAAGAACAGTGATCTATTCCACTGAGCACCAACTCCAACCGCCATGCCACCTCGCATTGAGCCACCTCATTCTGAAGGCGAACGCCAAGGGAGGAGGCCTGATTCGCCCCCGCCTGAAGAAAATGACAGGTACGACAGTGACCATCAATAAGAAGATCCAGACTCAGGGGAGTATGAAGAGGGCCATCACCGACACAGACGTCGTCACCGTCAGAGGCAAAGAAGAAATCGGAACGATCAGGAACAACGTCGGGGAGAGAGTGACAGTGACGACTCGGAAGAGGAGGAAAAGACGCTTAGGGAGTTGGCATCCTCAAAAGCCAACAACTCCAGGTGTCCTGTCGTCACTCCGCGGTTCAATGCGGCCAACTTCGAGCTTAAGCCTTCTGTCATTTCTATGATCCAAAATAAGAGTTTTAGAGGGAGCTCCAAGAATGACAATCCCTATCATCACCTGGATTCTTTTAAGAATATTTGTGACACGATTAAGATGAGAGGTGTTCCCCAGGAGGTGATATATTGCAAGGGCTTCATCTTTTCACTGGAAGACAAGGCACTGTCTTGGTACCTTGGGGTACCCCACCAGTCTCTGAACGGGTGGGGAGCGTTAGCTGACGCGTTTGTGAATAAGTTCTACCCCACTGAAAGGACAGTCAGAAATTGGCAGAAGATAACTTCCTTCATGCAAAAGCCGAATGAAAGCCTCCATGACGCCTGGGAGCGATTCTAGGAGTACCTGAGAGATTGCCCCCATCACAACTACAAGAAGGGTTTCCTCGTCACCACCTTCTACAACAGCTTGACTCCCGAAGACAGGGTGTCGCTAAACGCAGCCGCGGGCAGTGACTTCCTGGGGAATAAGGCGAAGAAGTCCGAAATGATTATCAAGAATATGGCCAAGTTGATGGCAGATGCTGAGTTCGACCGGTCCGATAGAGGACAGATAAAGAAGGTAGGAGAAGGGTCCACCCTTGCATCTGAGGCGTTGGAGGCTATCACCTCGCAGATCTAGAGGATTGCTACAGATGTAAAACAGTTGCGAGAAGCTGGTGGTAAGGGGAAGAAGCAGGTAGAAAAAGTAATGAAATGTGTAACATGCGGAAAAGGCGGCCATGGGGTAGATAACCGCATATACACCCGGCCAGAAGCATCAAGCGATACCGAGTCTGAGGCAAAAGAGGCTGAAAATGTCTCTTTTGTAAACTTCAGAAGACCGAACCACCCTGGTTTCAGCTATGGGAATAAGGATGCAGCTGAGAATTCTCATCAGCTACATAACTCCACTAAGCCACCCCAAGCTTTCAAAAAGAGGGGAGGAACCGGTCAGTATGCTAGAAATGCCCCCTTCCAGCAGAACAAAGGTAATTTCCAAAGTCAAGGAAAGCACCAGGGATCAGCTAAAGAACAAGGACAGAACCAGGCTTCGAACCAAGAAGATGTGGTGGGACAGTTGTTTGATTTTGCGAAAAAGCAGGACACTATCAACAACCAATTGGCGTAGAGTGCGCTATCAAATTCGGGTGTGTTGAACTCATTGCAGGTCCAGCTGGCGGATATGCAGACGCATCAACGCCAGATTGACCAACAATTAGCTCAAATGGCCGAACTGATGAAGAACCCCTCAGGAAAGATACCGTCAAACACCGAACCTGCGAAGAGGCCAGGGCTGTGACAGATGGAAGGCCGAGAACAAGTTGCAGAAAAGGGATGATGCTGGCAGATAAGGAGTAAACTGGAGCCGTCAAGCTGGAGACGATAACGGCCGCGCTTCTCAGGAGGCAACCCCGAACTTTACTTTATTTCTTAGAATAGGATTGCAATTTACTTTCCTGATCAACAAACATTACGAACATTTGGTATGTAATAAGGCCCGAGGCGGTGCATGCGCCACATGCACTGACTCTTATGTTTTGTGGGCCACCGCCTTAGTTTTATTAATCGGGATGGGTAATACCATCTGAGGCCAGAAGCTTATTCCTAGGCCAATAATGTTTTACTCATCAGCCGTAGCTTAACCCGTTTTGTTTTCACGATTCACGGGGGGCAACCCAACCAGCGCTTTGAGTGCACCCTTATCGGGCGGTGGGGTTTCGTGGAGTGCAACATTCGTGTCGACGGTTGGGCTTGCAGGCTTACGCGTTGGACTGACGGTCGACGCATGTCCGAGTTTTACTGTTTAGTCTCTATAAAAGTAAAGCGAGTTTTACCATGTCGGGTTCCTTACCTTGCTGTTTTTACACTCCCATGTCGAGCGAGAGAACTTGTGCTTCTGCTCCCTTGTCGCGCGAGACTGCAATTCTCTTGTGTCGCCCGATAGCCCAGATCACAGCGAGGTATAGCCCGACAGATCGTGTCAGCCGACACGCTTCTTTTCTTGTTACAAGTAGTTTATCGGTCTCAAGTTTCCTTAGCTGAGCAGTCGTGTCGCCCGATATGGGTGTCGTGCGGGGTATCTTTGATTCGTGTCGCCCTATGTTGCATCGCGTCGCCTATTTTTGTTACCGGGCGACACGCTGCTTTTCTTTAATAAGAATGTATTGGGCACCTCGTCTTATCGCCCTCGTATCGCCCGTCACGCCTTTCTTTTTGAGCGACAGTTCTGACGCGCGTTCACTACCTTTCCGACCTATCTTTATCACGCGATTGAATCTTTCGACGTATCGGGCGATACCAATCTCTTATATCAGGCACAGGGCTTCGCTGATGAAACAGTGTGTCGCCCGATATAGGAGTGTCGGGCAGTTTTCATACGGGATAATACAGGGTCACACGTCTATTCTTTATTATATTTCCTCCAAAGGCCAACATGTTTAATCAAGATATTTCTTTTGTTGACTTACAGAGATGGCCCGCATTAAGATGACTGTTGTCCCAGTCGACGAGCAAGGCAGGAGGGTCTACCCTGAGACTGCTGCTGAAGGGCAGGCTGCCAGACCCAAGTGCCCGAACCCAGGACAGGCTGGGACATCGGGGACAAAGAAGAAGGCAAGGGTTGGAGAAGCTGTGACTCCAGTACCAGCACCAACACCACTTGCAGCAGCACCAACACCAGTAGTAAAACTCCCGAAATCCTTTTCGGGGAGTTTCGAGCCAAGAGATGACGAGCATGCTCGCCGCTATGCTGAGCTAGTACCCAAGATGTACAAGCCAAGCAGGTTCTGCCACAGAGCCTCGTTTGATGAGCTTGGGATTGTGAAGAGGCTGAAGAGTGTCCTTGTGGCGGCAGGACTAAAGAAGATCTAGTTCAGCTGTACTTCTTCGTACACCAAGCTGACCATGGAGTTCATGTCCTCTCTCCGCCGGGTGAGGAATTCAGCAGCAGAGAAAGAAAAATTCGACGGGCCAGATAGACTATAGGCTCGGCTGTACAATTCGGAGCACGCCATCTCTGAGAAGCTCTTAAATGAGATCTTCTCTTCCAGCGAGGAAGAGAAGAATCAGATGGACAACGGTGATAGGATCACTGAGGAAGACGGGTTCAATCCCGTGGAGTTTTGGGGCAGGCTTACCGGCAAATCTTCGTTTAAGCCGGGAGCAAAGGTCGTGGCAGTGCACTCCTGCTTCTGGAGGATCGTACACAAGCTGGTGGCATGCTTGCTGTTCAGCAAGAACGAATCCAGCAGCATCTACACAGAAGAGCTCCACGTCATGTGGCATATTATGGAGGGCCGAGTGATCAACCTCGGTCGGTTCTTGCTGAACAGGTTGCATCCAATGAAGGAGGCCACTAAGGAGTACTGCATGGGCGGCATTATCAACCTCATCGCAGCAAGACTCGGGTACCCGTTCGAGCCGCGCAGCCATACTAGAACGCAAGGCGATGAGGTGTTTGACACCAAATATCTGATGAGGACCAACATTATCAGGAAGGAGAGGGGAAGTTTCTTCTACAAGTTTTCATGGATGGACATACTCCTTCCCCTTCCTCGCTGCGCCAACTACAACAAGGAGAAGTTGGTCTTCACCACCGCCGAGATCGAAGCTATAGCTAATAACACGACTACCGCCACCACGATTAGGGCCCCAGAGAGGCCAGCCCCAGAACTTCCGGCGACAACTACTGATCAAGTTGTCGTCGCTCCAACCATACCAGCCACCGCACCAACAACGACAGTGGTGGCTGAGAAAGAGCCGGTGATTGTTGAAGTCACCGGAACGGAAACTTCGGGATCTGCCGCGGAAGAGACGGCCACAGTTCCCATCCGTGTTTCTAAAACTGCAAAGGCGGGAGAGCAGCTTCAGTGGGGCAACAACGACGTGATGTTCGACGAGATCATGAGGGAACTCGAAAGAACACCATCCCTGCCGCCGAAGTCCCCGCCTGCAGCAGTCGAGGAGATCGCCGACAATGCAGAGGTGGAGCAAAGTCCGCCCTCACCGCTGCCATCCCCAATCAGAAGAGAAGGCAAGGCGGCAGCAACTGAAAAAGCACCGACTCCCCGCCTGGCGACATCTGGTTCGCGAACGATTTTCATAGATTCTACCTCTCCGGGTGGACCTTCACGCGGGATAGATGTCGTGTGGACGGAAGGGAGATCCACCAGACCCCCTCCGTCACTCAGAAAGATGCTCGGAAACGAACTCGACGATCTACGGGAGGTAACAACCATCAACTCTGCTACTTGTACTTCCCTGACCCGCAAACTTGCATCTTTTCAAGACAAGCAGGACAACCACAGGATCAGGCTGAACAGCCAAGAGAGCGAGCTGCTGGCTCTAGCGAGCATACCCGGCGGATTAGAGGCCTTAAATGCAACAATGCAGCAAGTTCTCCAACGGCTTGACAGGCTCGAGGAGAGGATGGACAGAAGTGACGACCATCCATGCCGAAGGCAGCTGAGACGGTCGCCCTCACCTCCCAGCCAGAGCCCTAGTCCCTCTTCCTTAGATTCCCCCTCAAGAACGGCGTCCCCATCCTCCTCCTCTAGCGGGCGATCATCAACACCTGAGGACGGGACACAACAAGGATCTGTCGAAGGGTCTCCCAGCAGACATGAGAGCTCTTTGGGTTTGGGAGATGCTAACGTCTCCATCCCCCTAAATGAAGTTGAAGATGATGGTGCAGACATCAGCATCGAGGAAAACTCATCTGATGAGTCCAAGGGAGAGGTGGGGGATGTCTACACAGTGAATAACAGACATCCACCCCGAGGAAAGTGCTCATTTGCAGAAAAATTCCACGAGCCGTATGAGATACCCTCCTTCGAGATGGCCGACTTTGATAGAAGAGCCGTCGGGAACCTGACGATCAGAGACTAGAAGCTGCTAAATAAGGTCTTGAGGTCGCAGGCCAATGAAGAAGACGTCGTCTGGAGCGACTGCTACCTCTCCCTATGACGGGGAGATCTTCGGAACATGTTCTGCACGCCGGCTGTCGTTGGCAAACGAGTGTCCAGGGTCCTGGAGAATGCAATAATAGAGAAGGTCGACAGTAGGACAGGTCGGAGACAAATATACACAGCCACCCCGACCTTGGAAAGAAGGCTGATGAAGGGAGATCAAGACTCCCGTGCAGTGGTCGACATGCTGCAATACATTGAAGAGCATAGACCAAATATGGTGTTGGCCCCATACAAGCATCGCAACGTGTGGTTTCTCTATATGGTGGACATCAGAAACTGCGACGTCCAGCTGCTGTGTTGCAGCAATGATGAAGTACCACGCTCTGGGGGTATTTTCTACCGCCCGGAGGACGGACAGTTGAAACGCCTGCCAATACACCTGCTGCGAGCTTTAAAGCAAGGAATCCAATGTCTTCAAGGACCTTGGAACTACTTCTCTATCAGAAACCTCCCTGGACAGGCAGAAGAGGGGAGCGGAAACAGCGCTATCACCGTCTTGGGTGCCATTGAAGCGCTCAACTCAATTGGAAACTTAGGAATCCTCAGAGGCATGTCCTTTTATCAGCACAGGGGCATCTACGCCATGCTCCTAATCAAGGACAAGCACTATTTCCAGGACGCAGGTGTGCCGGAGTAGCTGCTGGACAGTGATGTAGAGGAAGATTCTTCTCGATCCAGCAGCCCAAAAGAAAAAGAAGAAGAGATAGCAACCGAAATTCATGGGGCGGGCAAGCAGCTAGCAATTCTGAAGAAAGTGCATGGGGAGGAAGACACTGCCTTGCCCGAAGCTTCTGAAGGGAAGATCAAAAACTTTGACCATTTTTCATGTTCAACTCTCACACAGGAGCAGGTCAACATCATCCAGAAGAAGCTTGCTGACTCAACCCCCTCAGATGTTGCTTTTCATACAGGAGATGTCATAGTCCCGATAGATGATCTAAGGGACATGGTGAAGGAAGGAGGGTGCTTGGCTGTAATAGTTGCATCCGCTTACATCCAATATATACAGCCAAAGCTGGAACATGCATATATAGCCCATCCTTTGCTTTTCAATGATATCTGCCTCGCCGACGAAACAGGAGCGAAGAAGATGTTCCTGCAAGAATTGAAGGACGGCGTCGTAGGCACTATCTTCCTGCCTATTGTGCATTACAATCATTGGACTCTCCTAGTGATGTATACTAGGCAACGAGCAGGCATTTTCTACAACAGCTCAGACAGCAACAAGAACCATCCCGTGCCGTCTACATCGGAACCTTTGACACCCATCGAACGCTTAGTTCGAAAATATTATGACGAAGTGTCAAAGATGATTGAACTGTTCCTAGACATACAGGGAGGCAAATGGCACGAACTCCAGTTCTGCCACTGCAGTCCGCACCAAATTCCTTTATCCAACGACTGCGGCATCTTCGTCCTGGAATGGATGGCAAGTGAAGCAACGCCTGACCAGCTTCACCACACAAGATATCATAGCAAATGAGGAGAATACATGTGGGAACTCCTATCGAATGCAGGCGCAACCTCACTGGATTAAACATTACCTCACCTTATTTACTTCACAACTCTGAGGACAGAGTGTGGAGTAAGTTCGGGGGGGGGGGGTACCATGTACCAGTGAGGGAGGTACAAAAATCTTCTGATCTCATACTTAAATTCCTTATTCTTTTGCTCTTTATCCTTTTGTTCTTTCCTATATCATGTGTACATATATATATGTTTATACCAAAAAATATTTATAAAAAAATTCGAAAATTTTGCTTATTTTGTTCCCATGCATATGTACAAAGTTGATATATTAGTAAAAACCTGTTGCGACTTCTTGCAAAGTTTGTTTTCTTTGTACTTAATGAGATGCAAGTTTTGTTATATCTTTTTTATAATGCTGCTTCAAACAAACAAAAGAATATGTTTTATCTTGCCAAAAATTTCGAAAAATACAATAATCTCGCAAATAGTTAAGAGACGAGTATGGAGAAGGAAAAAGCTGCCCAAACAGTAGGAATCTCTTTGTTCCCCCTTACCCAACAAAAATCCCAAAAGAGAGAGAAGCCTTATGAGCGTGAATAAAAGCATGAGAGTTGTGCCCAATAAAAGAAATATATATATATATATATATATATATATATATATATATATATATATATATATATATATATACCCTTGTTTTCCAAAAGTACCCATCTTTAGGCATGGTAGATCCGGGGCAGTGGTACGTAGGATGTGAAATCACTGCTCTAAAGCCAACTGGCTTGGACTGCAGGGACCACTTGCCCGCTAACGGACCCTTACCTGGATGGACTGATGGGAGACAAGAATGAAAAACCCAAAAAGCCTTAGCCTACCCTATACACAACTTTCTACCCCAAAAATAAAGTTATTTGGTGTGTAAGCTAACTTCAGAATCGTACAACAAAGTCTCGCCGAAGCTGTAGAGAAAAATCTTACTTAAACAATAAGGCAGGAAAAACTAAGTCTTTTGTTCGTATTGAGACATCATTATCTTTAAGGCATTACGATCTTTGTTTCACTTTTTGAACAAAAGAAGCTTTCCCGAGCAGAAGAAGCATCACAAAATATAGTATAAATATTGATTGAGGACAATGAAAATGCTAAGTTTGGGGGAGTTGATAACACCATATTTTGTTATATTTTAGACTGTTATTCTATTATCAAAACTACCATTTTTAGCTATTTTCCTCTCTTTTGTATGCACTTTCGCAATAATTGGCCAAGCAATGCTCTTAATCCAATTTTCCTATCTTTTGCAGAGTTTTCCTCATTTTTGGGCAATAAGGCCGCTCCGGCCCATGAATAAGTCCAAGCCTGTCTCGGCCTCCCTGACGCCCGATACAACCCCTGCCCGACAGGGGTTGGGCGACACAAAGACGCTCGACAAAGAGGTTCCGCGCGAGACGGACGACACGCCTTCTACCTGATAGGGAGCCCGGCTCGCCCCGACAACCCAGGTTGTTGGGCGACACATCCACCCACTGGCAGGCGCGCCGCCGGTCATGTGACCTATAGCAGACACCTCCGCGCCGAGCTATACATGTATCGGTCGTCCATCGACCGGCGCTTAAGGGGGCCATGTGGCGCTTCGAGCACCATAACTCCTCCCGGCCAGCTGACTATAAATAGAAGCTACAGGGAGCCGAAAAGACAGTTCGGAATTTTAGAATTCGGACAGTTGGGAGTTGAGCTATCTTCCGAGGAGACTGCGAGAGCATACGTGTCATGCCCCAGTGCTTGTCTCGAGCGACACTAGGTGAGCATCTCCTCATCCCGAGAGGGAGGGGACAGTTCACTTAGGACCGTCTCGGGCGACACTGCGGGCCGATATCGGCCGACGTAGATGAGCGACACAAGTGCCCGAAAACAACAATGCGTAGCTCTTAGCCCGACACGATATCAACCTGATACGCTTAGCTTGTCGAGCGTGCCGCCCGAGAGGGTGTGCCGCCCGATGTGAGCGTATCGTCCAGGGTCCTTGAGCGATACGGTCGACAGTTGGCACGTGCCACCCGAGAGGGTGTGCCGCCCGATGTGAGCGTATCGGCCAGGGTCCTTGAGCGATACGGTCGACATTTGGCACGTGCCACCCGAGAGGGTGTGCTGCCCGACACCTCCGTATCGGGCTAGGCCTCTGACCGATATCGGGCAGGAGAGCTACAACACTCTATCGTCCTTCTACATCAAGGAGGCGACACCTATCTTTACTTTCTGTCATTTAATTCCTTCCTTATGCATTGTAATTAAGACCCTTTATTTATCTATGGGAATAGAAGATGCTTAATTACTTGTTTCTCTATGCTTGGTACAATCTGCTAGATGAGTGCTATGTTTGATATCTGAACTCTAGCTTGCATGTTTGGATAGCGTTTCGCTTAGCTAACGAATCGTGTTTTCCCGTTGCAACAACTTCGAGAGTTGTGTTGTGGCTCTAGTGTTTGGTCTGATTCTGGAGTACGAGAGTGCCTGGAACGGAGTTGCTTTAGTGACCTTTCCACTCTAATTTTAGTCCAGTGACCTCGAGAGGGGCGTTGATGCCTTGTTAGAGGTACCCACTTCAAGAGGAGGGGTACATGACTGGTTCTACCGCCGCTTGTTTTACCGGAGTGTTACCCTTCGTACCTTGCTTTAGCTCGAGCAATATCTTTCTGTTTCTGTTGCATGAAAACCCCTAAAAACTGCTAAATGACTAAAATCTTATATCTCTCTTGTAGCTCCACTTGGAGATAGTTTTCTTTGTTTTATTTGTGACATCTTATTGCTTCCCTTTTTGGGGAATTTATCTCTCTTTATACCTGCCGGAGTGTAGCGTGTTGATTCTGTGTTCTCAACACTACCCCCCTTGTCCCTGTGTTCGACCCCGTATATCTACTTTGACCCCGTAAACAAAGTTGCGGGGGCCTAGAAGGATTCGGGTTTATAAGTGTAAAAACTTGACTACCTCAAATCCTCCTCCAATTTTAGGACGCACGATTTAGGTCGGTGACCGCATGAACCAAAAAGTCAATCAAGACTTCAACAACACTCAATTCCAATCAATGGAACTTCAATCAATTGCATAATCAATTCAATCATCAATTGAATCATTAACTCACCCCTCAATTGGGACTTCAATTAGGGTCTGATTTCAATGGGATTAGGGTTTATAATCACCAATTAGAGCTTTGAAGTTGACCATCAATCAAACTACTAATTGTGTTTCAATTGATTGCATTGGACCTTCAACCATTGAATTCATGGAACCAATCCTCAATGGGACCTATCCTCATACTTCAATTGATTTTAATAGGTCAACCTTCAACTGATTTGACCCTCAATTGATTATCAAATAGGGTTTGCATCAATTGAATTAGGTTTTGAAATCGATGATCCTTCAATACTAATCAATGTAAGACTAGTTACTTTGAAACCATTGAACCATCATCCAAATTGGGTATGACCTGACCCCAAACGGTCTTGAGGTCGTTTGGATGACCTCCAAACGGTCTTGAGACCATTTTCCCATGTCCACATCATAATCCAAGTCAACCAATCAAAGTTTGGATCATTGGGATGATCACCAAATCAGCATTTGATTGCAAATCAACTTGGTACCTTTAGGCCTTCAAACACCTAACCATACTCCACCCTAGACCTCCAAACGGTCTTGGGTGACAATCAAATGGTTTTGAAACCGTTTGGATGAGCCCCAAATGGTTTTGAAACCGTTTGTCTCATCCAACCTTTGGATTCTAGTGAAATTTCATCAAGGATTGGTCTATCGAGTTGATCAACAAATCAGCACTTAATTACAATATGATTTGGTACCTTTGGACCTTCAATTGGTCAACTATACTTAACCCCAGACCTCCAAACGGTCTTGGGTGATCTCCAAACGGTCTTGAAACTGTTTGTGCTAATCAACCCAAAATCTCTAATTAACTCATTGGAATTTCAGCATTGATTTCAATTAGGGTTTGCCCAATTGATTAGCCTTCAACTCATGACTCGTTTGGAATTAATCCATCAAATTTGGTTAGTCATTAACCAACATAATTAGGAACAATAATCCCAAACGGTCAACTCTTGGTCAACCATCTCAAAAGGTTTTGAAACCGTTTTCCCAAAAAGGTCAAGTTAATCAGATTGAAAATCAGCACTTAATTCAATTTGATTGCCTAATTGATTAACCTTCAACTCTCGATTCCTTGGGAGTTAATCCCTCAAATTTGGTGGGTTATGATACTACATAATTAGGAACAAAATTCCCAAATGGTCAATTCTTGGCCAACCATCTCAAATGGTTTTGAAACCGTTTTCTCCCAAACGGTTTCAAACCGTTTGCCCTTAAACAGTTTGCTGAAACCGCATAACCAATCAAATTAAAACGATTTGGAGTAGCTATCAAAACTGTTTGGCTTGGTACTTTTCTTTGGATAAGCATCTAGGATGATGTCATCATCACCTTCCTTCGTTAAACCAAGAACATCCACCGTTGTTGATGGAAATTGCAGCAAAGAAACAAAAGTGTATCAAATTGAAGAAAACAATCAACAAAGCATAGAGAATAGATGCAATAGCAATGATTATGGGTTTAAGTTATAAAACCCACCTCCAATTGAGATCAAAATCTCCAAGATCACGGTAAAAATGGTGAATGAAGCTCCCTTCACTATTCCAAGGGTCGTTTTCAAGCTTTGAGTGAAAAGAATTGGTTAGGATTGAAGAGGAGATCGAAATAGGAAGGAATCCATAATTTATTTTCGATTTCCACCATGGAATCAAGGAGAAATGAATCAAGAACCTTACCAACAGGTTGGGAGTCGTCCTCCTGCTCCTCCCTAGCTCCTTGGTCGGTTTTGCAAGCAAGGGGAAGAAAGAAATCCGAAAAGGCCTTGGTTTGGGCTTGGAAATGGCACTTTTATAAGGAAATTAATGAGAGAGAAAAATGCTTTATAAAAATCCAATTAATCCCAAAAATGTGGCCGCCTCTTCCCCCTTATCTTCCTTAGGGACGAGGATATCTTGTTTGATCTTATTCCTCTCAATTATCCATGATTTAAAGAAAAGCAAATCAAGCACCTCAAATCATATTATATTAATATCCATATGTGAGTGGGTATTTCTTTTTCTTATAAAATTGTGTGTGAGTTATCCACTCCCTTGGATATTTTCATTCCTTATCTTGGAAAAAGGACGTCCATCCTTATTCAAAATCAACCAATAACATTTTGGTTGAAGGCCCTTTAATTAATACATTCATTTTTTCCCTAAATTGAATTAGAGTTACACTTAAGATTAAATCTTAATTATTTTAATATCAAGATTCTCTCTCCTCCAACTTAATTCAAATGAGATGTGACTCTCATTTTATTTGCTCTACATGATGCCAAGAAACATTAAGGACCTTATTGAAGTGGTAATTTGCATTTTGAACCCTAGGTTTTGGGTAAATTGCACATTATACCAAAACTAGGTTTTAATGCACAAGGACTACTTTACAAGCTTAATCTTGGTGCCCAAGCTTGTGAAAACCATACCACTACCTCATATTCATTCTTATGATGTCTCCACATCAGAGGAACATCTTATCATGCAACATTTGCAATTTAACCCCTCAACTTGGGTAATTTTCACTTTAGTCCAAAATTAACAAAACAATGTTTCAACATTGTTCAAACAGGACCAAAATTGAAACATAAGTTTCTCATGAGCCCTAATTACTTTTCCCCAGATAAGATTAAGCATCTACTCAATATTATTAGGCAAAACATCTAGGGTTAGAATATAACCCAGGTCAGGGATGTTACAAGTAACATCAATCCTATATAACAACTTGACAAGACAGGTAATGATGAGAATCTCCTAATGAGCTAAGTAAAACACTAAAATGAACTTAAATAAAGTTAATATGGTGAGAACATAAAGGTGGTATGTGATCTTATCTTAATCATGTTTTGACCAAGTGTGGTAGTTGACATCAGGAATATGATGTTTACTATATCTTGATCTAGGTATCTTTACCTCTTGCTTGGCTTATTATACAATATTCTTGTATTATATGTGTAGTAAAATACTTCTCATATGATATTGGATGAAATGATTATTTTTCTATGTTATGTTGCTTTATTTTCCATACTTATAGTTTCCAAAGCATGAAACATAACATATTTGTTCCATTATATCCAAGTACTTCACCTCTTTGGTAGTGAAATGTTGGAATGTAAAGCACTTTAACTCTTTGCTCATGAAGTGCTGGGAAGTGATCCAACTCTTTGATAGTAGATCACATTATGAAATCATCCAACTCTTTGGCAGTAGATCATAAAGGCATTAATGCATTCAACTCTAAGGTAGTAAATGCATGGATGATATAATGGAAAATATGCCTAAAAGATGTGTTTATTTTTGTTGATAAATATTTTTGTTCAAGTATGCTTTCGTGATATTTCTTTTGTTGCTTCCAGGTATTAGTTTTATCTTATTTCCATGTCTTAGCAATGAGAAGTATATAAAAGACGCGTAGGCATACTCAGTACAATATTTTAGAATATTCTACTAACGTGTACCACATGTAATCTCTTGTTTAGGTGATGTGGACATATGATCTTGAAGGCCATGATAGTTGAGAGTTGTGTGACGAGCTGATGTACAGGTGGACCTATTATCTAAAAATCCTATAGTAGATGTAGTACATGCATATGTAAAAGTTTTCTATTCAATGTCTAATATCAATTTGTAATAATGCATTTTGTAATTATATGTTGAATGGTGGGATTTTGTTTGTATGGCTTGTTTATTGTTCATGTGCATGTGCTACTTTTGTTTCTTGTTGAATTCCTCTAATTTTTTTCTCTTAGCCTAGTGTGTGGTGTTTAAATTGGGGTTCTCGCTAAGGTGAGGTTTCAATTTTGACATCACACATTAGATTAAATTTTAGAAAATATGGGGACGTCACAAGTGGTGTCAAAGCATGAAAAATAGCAAAGCCTGACATTTGATCATTATGCAACTCAAAACTAAAGAAAACCTTGACCTTGAAAATTATTAGGGTTAGATTAGTTATCTTTTAAAGACTAGATCTGACCTAGCCACTAGGTTAGCACCTAGATGTCTGAGAACTAGGTCTAGACTATTGCTTATTTTATAACAAGTCCTAAAATGTCATTATTTCCCTATAATGTGGTGGTATGGGACATTACATTATTAAGAGATGATGTGCATCGAGGGAAGAGAAATATTAGCAATATATCGCTCATTGTTTAGGGTAGCTACACTAGTCTACACCATGTTCTCACCCTTTTCACTAGGTGACTTGACACTAGACTCTCTAGTATGTGTGGGACACTCATTTTGTGGATTTGTTTTTGTATTCCAATCAGATCAAACCTCGACAGTTTTCTCTAACGCATGTTTTTTCAGAGAAAAACTATATGATATTTTATTACATATGTAAGTATTACAAAAATGTGTCCCCACACATGTACGAGTAGGATGTGTTCATGTAACGTAAGTGAAAGAGAATGACTTCAGTCTAGAAGAGAGAGAGAGTAGTTTTAGAGCCTTGTTGGAGTACATGATAGATGGAATAGATGAAATAAGTCTAGAAGATATTATCTAAGTTTGATATGATGAGATAAGATAGTTTATGATGATAAATGTTTGCATTTAAGGACAAAGTTCAAATTTGAGGATTTGAGATAAATTTTTATGATAAAAGTATTTATGTTTCCATAAGATAAGGTAAGCTAATTTAAAATAGGATGTGAATTAGTAAGAGCCTCAATCTCTTTTACAAAGGAGGACCTCTAGAATTAGGACAAGTTTTAGGGTTAACTCCAGAGAGAGTGATACTCATAGGGAGAAGGTCAGAGAACCTAAACTCAAAGATATGAGAATTATGAGAGATATGCCTTATGATATGTCCTAAACAAGACTACTACTAAGTGAATGAATTGAGTCTCTTTATGCATGATTCATATAGACATGTTAAACCCTTGATATCCTTAGGAGGACAAAACCCTGGAGTCTGAGAGAGGCTAGTTATGTATACATATGTGAATAAGGAAATATGAGAACCTACCATCTGGGTGTGGGAGAGAGAATCCCAAGACCCTAGAAGAGGTAAAATTGTTTAGTTTTTGTGAAAGCATCATGCTCAGGTTAGTGGTTCCTTATAGGATCTAGTGGTGTATATAAGATAGAGAGTTGGGAAATAGTATTTCATGAGTAGAGACCTATGAAGATAATGTCACATCATCATAATTTGGTTTGCACTTGTGAGTCTAGAGCTTATAAAGTAATTAGCAAGTGCCAATGAGGTAGACCTAAAAATCCTAGACCAAAGAGGGATGATAAAGTTTTTGTTTATGAAGTACTCAAAGAGATGAGTATGATATTAGAGATTGGGCATGGAAATACCCTCATAATAAGGGTTAGGAGAACCTCAATTGGACTAGATAAAGTTTTAATACATGTTTGACAAACCACTTGTATGTTGTTTATCACCACCAATACATGTAAGTATGGGATCATATATTGAGATATGATATAAGTAGATATGGTATGATGAAACACCTAGTATGGTTTGAAAGATATCTATGTATACATGGTTAACTATATACATGAATAATGATGACTTTGCAAGATTGATGAATATGTCGATGATGTCACTAATAAAATTTGTAACCTTATATATAAGTAAAATGAGATCATATTAATGATATATTTAAATTATGTGTTAATGTTTATGCTTAATGAAGATACAAAATTTAGCTTAAAAATTATCACAACATGAAATGATAATGGAATACTAATATGGTTCATATGGAAAAGAAATGGGTTAATTATAATTAACTCCTTTTGGACATGATGAACATCAAGATGGAAGCCTTAGTCCTTGAGTCAAGTGAGGATGTAAATCCAAATATGTGAAAGATGGCATGACATAAAGTAAGTCTCTAACCCTTTGAAGGGGTAGTTCACCCTAGATGCTTCCAAAACCTTCTAGGAGTTGTTAAGATATGTTCTAGAGATATTGTTTGTGGACAAGTATGTGAAGAGAAGCTCCCTACATGTGAATGAAGACCATGTAGTTTTTCCTTGGAGTATGAGAATGGCTTAACTTTGAGGACAGAATTTCTTAAGATGTATATGATGTGATGGACTCAATTTTTTACTTAATTTTTAGGATGAAATTTCTTTTAAGGTGTGTAGGATGTGATGGAGTGAATATTTGGATCTTTTGATACCTAATGAGATCAATGAATTCATGTGTCTAAGTTATATTAAGAGTTCACAAGTATTTTTGACCAAATATAGATGTTAATTGAGGTATTTATTAGGCTGATCAGGCCTCTGAGTTATGACACCAAATTTTAATAGAAACTAGATTTTGTGGTGATAAAACTATGGTTAAAATTTCAAGATTATTGGACATTCTTAGAGGAAGTTATTTGGGCTTGAAATGATGAAATGATGTGTATATTGATGTAGTTTATTGATAAAGTCCATATTCTATACCCTAAGTTGCCGATTTGATAGGGTGTCAGGCGCCCCTTTTGTAACATCCCTGACCTGGGTTATGAACTAACCCTAGGTTTTTTGCTTAATTATGTAATTATATACTTGTGATTATCTTTTGGTATGTAATTAAATCTCCTAAGGAACATACATTTCCATTTTTGTCTTTTTTTAACAATGTTGTAATATTGTTTTGTAATACAGGGACCTATGTGCAAATTACCCAATTAAAAGGGGTTAACTTACAAATTTCACATATTAAGATGTTCCTTTGGTGTTGAGACATCATAAGAATGAATATGATAAAGTATGATGGATTCTCCAAGCTTGGGCACCAAGATGCAGCTTGTGGAGCAATCCTTGTACGTAAAACTCTAGTTTTGGTGTAAAGTGCAATTTACCCAAAATATGGGGTGCAACTTGTAAAATACACCTTCTAGAGTATCTTTTATGACTCTTGGCATCATTAAGAGTAATAATGATGAAGATGTCACTTCAATTGAATAATTAAATAAGAATGATAACCCTTATAAATTAAATGATCAAGTTATAAGTCTAATAACCCTTCTATATGTGCAACTTAGTAAGAAGATTGGCTTTCTTCACCTTTATACCTTGGGTTTAAGATGAGTTTTTCCTTAAGTATGGAAGGGAGAAACGTGGTTTATAATAAGGGAAGGACCTAGAGGAGAAATGGAGAAACAAGTTGTCCTTATGTTGAAATTTCACCTAAAGTATATATACACCTTTTCTCACTTAGCAAGGATCGTTTCCTTCACTTCCTTTCTTATCCCCTTGCTTAGACCGACATAGGACAGAGCTCTGGAGAAGAGGATAACGTCCAAGCAGTTCTAGGTAAGCTTTGATCATCATCTTGCTCGAAATTCATGGAGAAATTCATGGTGCAAGGTTGGTTTTATGGTCTTCCTTACTTGTTTCTTCTTTCTAGCCATCTTTTCCCAACCTTTCCTTGTAGAAACACCCTTGGACGACCTGTGGAGCTCAAGACACCATTAAAGACTTGAATCTTGGAAGCTTGGAGCTCAAGGAACGACCTTAAGGCGGGTTTTATAACTCTAAACCTTATGCTTTGATTATACATCTTTTTCTATGCATATAGTTGCTAGTTCTTCTTCTTCCCTATCTTCCCTTGCATCCTTGCAAGAAAAATCGTGAAGAACTGCTACTGTTCTTGAGGTAGAAGATAAGGGAGTTAATTCCTATGCTTATCCACGGATTTCCACTTTACCAAACGACCTCCACCAATTGCCCATACGGTTTACACAACCGTTTGGTGGGCAAACGGTTTCAGGGTCGTATGAAGGCAAACGGCCTTCAAGACCATTTGGTCACGTTGCCCAAGTGACGACCGTATGGTAATCTTGTTTATAATTATGTAGGTTAATCACCCACAAAATTTGAGGGGTTAAATCCAAAAGAATCGTGAGATATAAGCAAATCAATTAGCAAATCCAATTGAATTAAGTTCTGATTTTCAATCTGTTTAATTTGCCCTTTTTGGGCAAACGGTCTCAAGACCGTTTAAGATGGTTGACCAAGCGTTGACCGTTTGGTATTACTGTTCATAATGATGTTGATTAATGACTCACCAAATTTGATGGATTAATTCCAAACGAGTTATGAGTTGAAGGTTGATTAATAGGGCAAATCCTAATTGAAATCAGTGCTGAAATTCCAATGAGTTAATTAGTGATTTTGGGTTGATTAGCCCAAACGGTCTCAAGACCGTTTGGGGATCACCCAAGACCGTTTAAAGGTCTGGGGTCAAGTATAGTTGACCAATTGAAGGTCCAAAGGTACCAAATCATATTGCAATTAAGTATTGATGTGATGATCAACTCAATAGATCAAACCTTGATGAATTTTCACCAGAGTCCAAAGGATGGATGGGCAAACGGTCTCAAGACCGTTTATAATTCATCCAAACGGTCTCAAGACCGTTTGGTGTCAACCCAAGACCGTTTAGAGGTCTAGGGTTAAGGTAATTTGATCAATTGAGGGCCCAATTACAGTGGGTTATTGAAATAATCAAATTGCTGTTTTATGACTTAATTAAGGTTCAACCCCTATGAAATCAACTTAGATTTTGATGAATTCTTGGGCAAACGGTCTCAAGACCGTTTGGAGGTTATCCAAACGATCCCAAGACCGTTTGGGCCAAGTTTGAGCCCGATTGGAGGTCAATTGATGGGATCAACTTCGATTTGATTCACATTGTTGAGTGTTGATGGTTGAATGTTTATAGACCTTAATTGAACCAACTCCAACCCTAATTGGATATCAATTGAGGATCAATTGAGTGACCAATTGGTTAAGGCTAACCCTAATTGTCTCAATTGATAAGTGGTTAGCAAGCTTGAGACCAATTGAAGGCTTCAACATAGGAAACCCTAATCGAGTTTACCCTTTGAATCACCTTGGAGGTCCATGCGATCTTGAGCTTTTAGGACCATACGACTTCAAGACCGAATGAGATCATACGACTTCAAGACCGAATGAGATCATACGACTTCAATACCGAATGAGATGATACGACTTCAAGACCGAATGAGATCATACGACTTCAAGACCGAATGAGATCATACGACTTCAGGACCGAATGAGTTCATACGACTTCAGGTCCGAATGAACTCAAACGACTTCAAAAGTCAAACTATGACTAAACGGTCTTCACCCCATCTTGGTCAAATGACCTCAAGATCGTTTAAGGGTAAACGGTCTTGAGTGTCATGCAGTCTTGAAGTCAACCAAAGCTAAACGGTCTACAACCTTAAACGATCTCAGGATCGTTTGAAGGTTGAAGGTTTGAAACCTATTGGGGACTTTTAAGGATAAGTCTGCCTAATGCCTTGAAGGCTTAGATGGTTTGATGGTTGTTCAACCTAAACCCTAATGATACCTAGGAACATTAAGGGTCAATTGGTTAGTATATTAACCCATGTTATGATCAATGGTGAACTTTACCAAAATACCCTTTATGGATTCAAGTAGGTAACCCCTTTTTATCATGCAAACCCCAGTGGTTACAATGGTGATGACTTGGCTAGGCTTATCAATGTTGTTTAGACCTAACCCAATCTAGAGGGATGTAATCATCACCTATGAGCAAGAGGAGAGAGAAAATCCCAATTATGGTTGAAATCCAAGTAAAATACCTTCAATATATGTGAATGTACATGATTAGGGTATGATCCACCTATGTGAGATCATGAAAACCCTATTTATGATAATTGATGAATCTTAATCTTATCTGAGGACTTTAATGATGATGTTTCTCATACATGGTGATGTTATGAGATCAATTCACCAATAGGTGAATAGTAAACCCTAATTCTAGGATGATGACATGTATAGTGAACAGAAAACCCTAATTGATGAAAATCAGGGAAACCTAGCTCTTATATGAGTAGGGAGATACAACTTCTTTAAATGAGTTATTTATTGTTATCAGTTGATTTAACCATGCAGGTTCCTATATGAGGATGATCATATCCAGGTATGGATGATGATAATATATTCATTGAAAGCATGTTGTTAGCTTTATGAATAAGTGATTTATCCTGATGCCTTGTTAATAGCACCTTATGAGATTGATAGGCTGTGAGAGCCATGAAAACCATCAAGGTCATGCTTTAAGAGATGACTGTGATGAGAGTACTGAGAAATGATGATTATGTGAGTTAGACTTGATACATTTAGTATTCTACTTTCATAACTACTGTTCTAATGATTAATGTTTGAAAACATGTATGATGTTAAAAGAATACTAAAATGTACCTAACTAATCAAGTATAATCATACCATGTAGAGCCCTGATCATAGATCCATCATTGTTAGAATTTAAATAATAGTGAAACAGGTTATACAAAGGAAACTCCTGGATCACATACTTTAGAGTATGTGGGAGTATATGGAATAACTGATAAAAGTTAAGCTTGACAGGTTTCATATAGAGGTGATCAGATCCAGGTAAGATTTATAATGCTAATTGCATTAAGAACACTTGTTACCTATAATTCAAGAGTATAACTAAATGTCATGTTATCTAGTAAGTGATAACATATGAGCTTGATAGGTTGAATGAGCCACGAGTAATATGATTTGTTGATCTTCAAAGGTCATATTATTTAGATAACTAGATAAAATGAGATGTTACCTGGTAACAAATGCTATAATTAGTCCAGGGGTTTGAACTCCCACATTCCGGATTTCATATTAATAAGATGGTTAGGGATTGATATCCCAATATTAAAAATATGAGGTATGACCTAAACCAAAGTGTTTCTATGTGAAATTCTATTACGGAATAATCCTATGAAAAGCTTAACTACAGACTAATGGGTTATGAATGTAAATAACCCTTGTATTACATAAGTAATGTTAAGTCTGATATCATATGTACAAGTTATGCAAATATGTTGTGGAGTTGGAATCCTAACACTTTGGGAGAAGGAGTATGGCTACAGGCCATCCTTTCCCAAATAATAATGCCAGGCAATGGATATATGATCCAAGTCTGAAGGGAGTTAGTGATGTGATAAGTGACATGTGATTTTATCAATTTATAGTTGCATTGCTTTTAGTAGAAAGAATAGTTTAATCTGTTAAACATTGTTTTAATTACTCTCAAATATACATAACTTCTTTGTGTACATTTATTCTCTTATGCTGCAATAATTAAGCCTCTGGAGAAGAGTTATATCTCTCGTTGGGACGATTTTTTTATAATTGTCTCACCCCGTAGATTTCAACCTTTAGGTGGACGTGGGTGAGGAGGCAGAAATCCTTCAATAGGTGAAGGGCAGCATCAGCAGTACCAAGGACAGTAGTGAAGCTTCAGGTGGAGGCATTGGCTGCTATGTCATGTGTAGATAGTGATAGAGTCCTATATGTCGTCTCTGTACTCTCAGGTCCTCGGAGTAATAGTTAGTGCTTTCGAGTTTTTGGTCCAGTCCTTAGAGAATTTTGTATCTTGCCTTACAGAGTTTTACTGATGGATCAGTTGTAAACAACTTATCATGTTGCTTTATGAGAAAGCTTTACCTTTAATAGATCTCTTCGTAAAAAGTTTAAAATTTTTAGTGATTTCTGGTAATCCGATTCTTAGTGAACGCTTCTACATTATTTAATCTGGTTTTCTCGAAATAGATGTTACACCTTTGGTTGAGGATAGGCTGTGTGAATAGATCCTAGACGTTTGAAGCTAATCTAGTGGATGCATCCTTTAACTTGAGTCAGCCACAAATCTGCCTTGATGGGTGTTGATGCTGACCCTTGGATGCAAGATCAAGGGCCTCTAAGTCATCTCCTTCCTTGCAGTTATAGAAGGGTAGTGGAGCCTGCAAGATCGTAACTTTTCCACCACCATATGACTTAGTTGTGGCTCAAAATTGGAAACTAAGCGTGCAGTTCACCTCGCGTCAGCAAGAACGTTCACAATAACCCTCTTTTCCTGACTTTTAGTAGATTGTAGAGGGAGAACGAACCCATGTCTCTTGTTGTATCTCAGTTATAGAAAGAAGGTGGTCTAAGGGAATAGGGAACTAGATATTCAGTGGGTTTTTGGAGAAGAGAAGGAAAGGAGAATGAAGCTTGAACTTGGGGGATTTCAAACGCGGTCTCATCATGGACTTTCGTGTAGGTTTCCTAGTAGACGAACCCCATCTTAGAAGGAAGCTTGTAGACCTTGGTAGACAAGCATGGAGCTCACAGAATATGACTTTTAGCCTTGGATCGAGTTTGTTGTTGTTGTGCATTTCTCTTAAACGTTTGACCTACAAAAAATGATGCGGGAACATGTTCCCCCTCTTTGGCCCCTATGGCAGCTATCATAAGGGAGCTACATCGAGTCCCCAACTCCAACATCCACTGAATCTCCTTAAGGAGTCGAGATGGTGCTGGAAGGTTCCTCTAAAGTTTGGGGTTAGTTTCAATTGGCAAGGAGTAGGAGGTGATGCTCCATTGCTCATCGGATCTTGTAGCCGCGGCGGCAGTACTGACACAGAGGAACGCAAACGCTAGGCAGAGAACTCGATCGCGCGATTGCTGAGAAAAGAGGGAGTGTGCAGTCCATTTCTCGAGCAAACCGTGAATCGGGTCGACAACCTTGAATCAACTGAGTCAAGCTGTCACATAATCAAAATCCCAGTCCTATGAACCAAACAAATACCAAAGACAACAAGAGGAAGCGTGAAATTCTTAGCATACATGAACAAATAACAAGATAAAGGCACCAACATAATCTCAACATTCAACAAGATATAGTATACAACATTGTTTATTACAAGCTTTCAATTACATATTCAAGAGTACAATTTTTACATGTCTAATCATGTATGATAGAGATCTTACAACAACTACACCTAACAGAGCTTACCAAGCCCACCAACTTCTAGCCATCTCTGAACCTATAAAAAACGTGAAACAAGGGGGGTCAAGCACACGAGGTGCTGAGTACAGGGCTAAAAGATACATATACATAAGCTTTGAATAATTTGAAAAGATTTGTAGAAGTAAACGAGCAAGAATAAACAAGTTAAGTACTTAGCAAAGTGAGAGCCTATGTTTTATGTCATTTCACTCTAACAATACCATCAATATCATGTATCATAAGGCCTTTGATCAATTCCCATTGGAAGGATCCGTAAGGGTGCTCAAGATTAGCTACCCTTTTATACGTGAGGGACCTCAATAACCAAAGTCATTGAGCAAAACCCTATTTCAACATTTGTATAATGGATTTTTCTATATTATGTGTGCAAGTTATAAAACAACAAGACGAGACAAGCATCGAGTACATACTAGAATACTACATGCAATATGTGAGCAAATAGACAAGCATACATATGTACATGTGTATCTCATTTCAAGCAAGAAAGCCATAATCATATAATTATTAAAGCATGTACCTGATTTTAGAGATTTTATAACCTATGCTTGACCATATAGATCTCAAGAAACACATGTTTAATCATAAGATTATGTACATGCATTAGATTCTCATTATTAACCCTAATTAGATTCATTTTATGGTTTTGTCCAAGTTAGGTTCATAGTAGGTTAATTACATGTTTAATGATCTTATCCTCATTTACCAGTCAACATGAAGGTGGGGTTCAAGTTTCAAGTCATTCTGAGGTTCCATGTATCTTATATGGGCATTTCAAGGTTTGAGTCACTAAAGCACATTATAGGGTCAAAGACTCATAATTAGCAATCAAGGTCATGGATCATCAAGACAAGATATTTGGACAAGATGTAAGATTATATCAGTAAGATATAGACATGAGAATCATATTCAAGAATAGGTGGATGTTCCTTAGGGTCTAAGCATCATAACCCCAACCTTGGATATCAACATATCCACATGCATTCAATCATATCCCCATAGTGCCATTAAGGTTCAAGTTATGATTTAGGAGGGACATACACATCCAAGATATCATGAGATATAGATTAATACCATACTTGAGAGAGGGGTCCAGGGAGAAGGATCCACATAAGCATAAAGGTGCAAGACCCACAATTCAAGTCAAATAGGTCACAAATAGGCAAACTAGCATTTCCAACACCATAAGAGAGCAAGAGGGTGGATCATAGGCATTAGTGTTCCCAAACAACCCAATATTACTTATCTGAAGGAACTCAATTAGGTGGGTCCATAAGTTTGATCACACTCATCATTAGTTCAAGATGCAATCAAGCATTCACATAATTGGGGCACATACATGCATTTCATGTCAAAAGAAATCAACCATAGCAAGGAGGATAGTAGGGACCGATATTAAATTCAAGAAGATATATATATTACTAATTTGAGGTTCCATAGGCATTAGTACATCATTAAGAGGCAAGCTTATCATATTAGGACAAGTTGCATCACTAAAGATCTAAAACAAGGTATATATGCACAATAGAGTCATTATGAGAAATAGGGATGATTAGGACCTTCATTAGGATCACAAGAGAAAGCGGTCTACATATTTGATGCTTAGGAGGTTCAATATGCATCAATGATTCAATATTCATTATAACATTGCATTAAATGTGGTCAACTTTGTCAAAGATCACATTTTAGACAAAACATAGACATTAGAATCAAATTCCGTTTATGAAATTATCATCAGGTTGTAGATCTTTTCGAGAGGATTAATGTGATATATAATTTTGTACAGTTTGGCCAAAAGATGAGGGAGTTATGCATATTAGAATATTTACATTGGAACTTTATGAAATCAAAGTTGAGAACTAAAGGGGGCGTTACATTTATATCATTGAATGAATCCGGGCCGTAGAGCGATGATCCAGAGGCCGCACCTCACGCCCATCCAGCGCTGCTCTCCTGGGCTCAGTCTGGGCTTCTAGTCTTGGGCCGAGCTGCTTGCTGGGACTCTCACCCAAGCCTTCACGGATCGGCTCGTCCCTCTCCCCCGACGCCCCGACTGTGCGCGCGTGCGAGAAAGTGAAGGAGCAGGTTGGGGCTCCGCGAGTTCCAGCCATGACCACCTCTGTGGGGCGATCCTCAGACATAAGCAACAAGAAAGAGGAAGATGCAGTAGGGCCAGGGAAGCCGGAGCTGAGGAGGAGGAGCTTCAGTGGACAACCCTTGCACTGAAAGGTGGGGTAAGGTGCGGAGTTAGCACGAGGCCCTACGGCGCCCAGAAGTTGAGAGCAGGAGTCGTTACCTTCCATTGACGGCGGCAGCATGACCCCAGGTTGGGCAATTTCTGGCCGTGGAGCAGTGAGGTCGGCTGCCCGCCCTAGCTGCAACTATAGACAACCAAAGCAAAGAGGAAGGAGATGAAAAAGAGGAAGAGAAACTAGCTTTCTCAGCCGCCCCTCCATTACCCGATTTGGAGGGGACGAAGGAGAGCAGCTCCTGCCCTTCGCTACTTTCCTGAAGGGGAAAGGGAAGGGGGATCTGAGGCGTATGGGCCTCAACTTAACTCGGGCCCAAAGTGGCCAAAGTCGGCCCAAACACAAGATAATGCACAAGAAAAAGGGCTAAAACATGCAATCTTCAAAACATCAAAACTAGAGTTTTGTAAGTCCAAAAGATATGATTTTGGTGTCGTTGTATTCAAAATTGAGAGCTCTACAATATGATTTATACTAGGGAGTCAAATTGTCATTGTAATAAGGTTCAAATATATTTACATAATGGTGGCACTGAATGGTACATATTTCAATTTTTCAAATTAGAGCCACAAATCATGAAATTCATCATCGAGGTGATCAAATTGGTGTATCATGACACTTAAGTGCTATGGTTGAAGTTACATTGAGTGAGATGGGTCTCTTGAAGAGAGATACTGAGTATAATAGATGGATTAGGAATCTAGGTTGTCACACAAGCCCAGGCGGGTCCTTTTCCAACACAACAGAAAGAGTCGCAGCCCTAGTGGCCGTGTGGTGACCCTCGATGGGCCACAAAAAGTAAAATCTCAGTAAATACCTAGATATTCAATAATTAATGGTAATTAGCTCGATGAACATAAAAATACAAATAAGGTATCAAAATGTTCAGAAAAATGAGTAGAACATCATGGATCCATAATATTAGTCCTTTTATGCTTAAATCACAATGATATCATATAAGACATATTACACTTATTTAATGAGTAATAAATATCAAACAATGTCTTGAAAATATGGAAACCATCCAATAACTCCTAAATATGATATATAAGCCATCTAATGTCAAATATGATGAGGTTTGAACAAGAAATCATGTAATTTGCTTGATATAGCTATTTAGGGTTTGTAACCCTAAATAAAATGGAATAAGCATAATAATGGGAAATTAAATCTTGGAAATTTCAATATAAATTCACATCAATACATGGAATCCTAGATAAAATTATGAGATCATAATTATGTATATAAATTGTTTTATATGTTGAATGATCCTAAAATGATGAGAAAACTTTACCTGGATTAATGAATATAACCTAGGGTTAATATATGCACAAAATGATATGGAACCAGATGTTCAAATGACATATCCTAATCCAATATCTAACATCAGTAACATCAATCCTATATAACAAGATGACAAGACAAGTAATGATGGGAATCTCCTAATGAACTAATTAAAACCCTAAAATGAACATAAATAAGGTTAAGATGGTGTGAACCTGATGGTGGTATGTGAATTTGTCTTAATCAGGTTTTGACCAAGAGTGGTAGTTGACATCATGATGTTTATGATATCTTGATCAAGGTACACTTTACCTCTTACTTGGCTTATTATACAGTATGCTTGTATTATTATGTGTAATAAAATACTTAGCATATGATATTAGAAGAAATGATTGTTCTTATATGTTATCTTTCTTGACTTTCCATACTTCTAGTTACCAAAAAATGAAACATAACATATCTATTCCATTATATCTAGGCACTTCAACTCTTTGGTAGTAAAGTGTTGGAAAGTAAAGTACTTCAACTCTTTGGTAGTAAAGTACTTGGAAGTGATCCAACTCTTTGGTAGTAGATCACATTGTGAAATGATCCAACTCTTTGGTAGTAGATCATAAAGGCCTTCATGCATTCAACTCTCAGGTAGTAAATGCATGGATGATAAAATAGAAAATATGCCTAAAAGATGTGTTTATTTTTGTCAATAAATATTTTATTCAAGTATGCTTTTGCTATATTTCTTTTGTTACTGCCAAGTATTAGTTTTATCTTATTTCCAAGTCTTAGTAATGAAAGGTATATAAAAGACATGTAGGCATACTCAGTAGAATATTTTAGAATATTATACTGATGTGTACCACATGTAATCTCTTATTTAGGTGATGTGGACATATGATCCTGAAGTCCAGGATAGTTGAGAGTTGTGTGATGAGCTGATATATAGGTGGACCTATTGTCTGAAGATCCTATTGTAGATGTAGTACATGCAATGCAAAAGGTTTCTATTCAATGTGTAATAATTCATTTTGAATTTATAAGTTGAATGGTGGGTTGGTGTTTGTATGGCTTGTTTATTGTTCATGTTCATGTGCTACTATTGTTTCTTGTTGACTTCCTCTAATTTTCTTCTTCTTAGCCTAGTGCATGGTGTTTAATTGAGATTCTCACTGAGATGAGGTTTCAATTTGGACATCACACATTAGATTAAGTTATCAAAAATCTGGGGATGTCACAAAATCAATGTTAGTTGTTTTAATAAAGGTGGCTTGCAGATCACTATAATGGTGGTGTATGCTCAGATGTTGATGAGTCAGAGATTGGATATCTGGGACAAGCTAAAATCCTTGTCGACTAGATAAAATTTCCATGGCTCATCTTTGGTGATTTTAATAACATTAGGAAGAGTGAAGAGAAAGAAGGAGGAAGGAAGTTATGAATGAGGTTCTGAGATCATTCAGTGTTGCTATTGATAAAGCTTGTTTAACTGAGATTCCAATCATCAACAAGGAAACCTTTAGCTGACATAGTAATGTTAAGAAGGATAAACACATAGCTTGTAAGTTGGATAGGGTACTAGCCAATGATGATTGGTTGGAATGCTTCCCTGGATGAAAACTAAACTACTAACATCTTGTTTTTTGGATCATGTTGTTCTACATGCTAACGTGAAGGAGATCTCCAAGAAGTTCAAACTATTCAGGTTCCTGAACTTATGGCAGCATTGGGCAAGATGCAAGGAAATTATTACAAAACCATGGAAGGAAGAGGTTCATGACAACCCCCTTTATTGCTTCAATCAAAGACTCAAAAACATGAAAAGAGCTTTGAAGAGACAGTCTAGACAATTCGTCAATCTCCACAACCTGCTACAATAAGAAAAAAATTAACTAGATGATATTGCTAAGGCTTTGAGGTGGAATCCACTAGATCAAGATCTCATAGAAGCAAAGAAGATCATGTTTGATCGAATTAATACCTTGTACAAGGCAGAGGAGAAGTACTATTGGTAACACAAAAGATCCAATTGGATTGAAAACAAAGATTGCAACACCAAGCTCTATCATTCCATGGTGAAAAGGAGGGAGATTGTTAACACCATCACTAAACTTTACAACTCTGAGGGTAAATTCATTGATGATGAAGAAGGCATCGTAATGGAGAATACTAATTTTTTTCAAAACTTATATAACAAAGAATAAGATCCTTCTACCAGCAATATCAATTGGCAAAGATTGGTGATTGAAGCTAACACTAACATGCTATGTAAAGTTCTAAATGAAGAGGAAGTGAAGAATGCCATATGGATCATTGGTGCTGATAAAAGCCCGAGCCCAGGCGAGTTCAATGGGTTTTTCTTCATGCAGAACATGGAGGCGATCAAAGGAAATTTTGTGGACGCTATAAAATGGTTCTTTAAAGGAGGTAACATTGTTAAACAGATTAACCATGTATTCCTTGCACTAGTTTCAAAGAAGGATATCATATATACCCCATCTAATTTTTGACCAATCTTCTTTTGTTCAGTCCTTTACAAGTCTATCATGAAAACAACCACTATCCAATTATCAACTATATTTCCTAACTCATATCCCAATAAAGGAGCTTTTGTTAATGGAAAGAATATTGAAGAATGTGTTATGTTGGATGCCAAATTCACACTGAATTTCAACGTAGAACTTAGCACACCTTCATCCTGCTTTAAGTTGGACATCACCAAAGCTTATTACATAGTAATTGGAGTTACATGTGGTCATGTTTTGAAGGGATTGACTTCTATATTAATTGGTTAACGATGATCAAGAAATGTGTAACCATTTCTTCATTATCCTTACTAATCTATGGCACATCTGAAGGTTTCTTCTCAAGATACAATGGACTTAGGAAAGGTGACCCCTTGTCATCTTTTCTTTTCACCATTGCCATGGAAGGTTTGACATGATCAATACCAGTGCTGAGAAGAAACTCATAAAGACATATACTATGAGACACACAAAGGTCCTCACTCGTATATTATTTGTAGATGACATCTTAGTGTTCATCAAAGGAAGAAGTCACACGGTTGTCCAATCTGAAGAAGATACTCGATGAATTTGGGGACATATAAGGTATGAGACTTAATGATAAATAAATCTCATATATACTTCTCCAAATCTTGCAAGAGGGATGAGGAACTAGTCAAAGCTGTTGGGATCTAGATGGGTGAACTACCAACAAAGTACCTTGGTTTCCCCCTTGATGGGGGTAATAAGAGGAGAAATAACTTTCATGAGTGTATGGATAGGCTAAAGGAGATGATAAGCAAATTGTCAGGGTCCAAAATCATCATTGAAGGTCAACTGGAGCTATTGAAAAGTACAACGATGGGACTGATCTGATTCTGGATGTCCTAGGGTGAAATACCAAAGTCTATTCTCAACAGAATGGAGATTATGCTCTTTGAATTCCTATGGGGCTCATTAGTTAATTTTGTGATTGGGGAAGGCTTGCATACTCTTTGTGTGATGGTGGATTGGGTGCTCATTCTCTATAGGATCTAGATGAATTCTATATCCTGAGAAGAATTCAAAAATGTTGAATCCTAACGCTCCTTGCGCACAATGGATGAGGATTCAATACCAAAATGATCTTAACACTCAACCGAAGCAAACATGGGGTTATTCTACTTCCTATAGGAGAATGGTGAAAATCTAGCCAAAATGGAGATACAACATTGTTGAAAAAGAGTTATGGAATATTGGATGGAAAAGTAGACAAGAAGATGCAGGTGCTGAAACCCTATGGCTGTCTATGCACGTTCCTAGGTGGATCTTGACGACCTATAGATCATACAAGGATCTCCTACCTACACTGGAAAAAATTAAGAAGTCAAAACCCAGTGTAGTTATCACCTGTTTCATGTGTGATGATGGAGAATACTCTTTTGACCACTTGTTTAACTCTTCTATGTTTTGTAAATACCTATGGGGGAGAGCATGTTTGAAGATTAATTTGAGTAGTTGTCTGAGCCTGTAGGATTCCCTTCTTGAGATCAGAAACAAGACTAAGAAAAGCCAGACAATTTCACAATGGTGCGTCACAGCCTGCATGTGACACCCTTTGTCACACAAAGTGAGATAACTCAAAACCAAACACAAAATTAACACTAAGCAAGTGGATTTACCAAAAAACCAAAAAATTAAAACCAGTTTACAACAAGCACCATCCTCAGAAAACTTATTACATAAAGGTCAAAAACCTATCATCTGAATTAGATATCACATAAATTGTCATGCTTACAACATGTTCCATAAACATACCCATGACACATAATATATGTTTCTCTTGCACATACATGTATAATTTCAAACTATATACAATAAAGGCACTTATGCCAAAAGCCTCATGGTGATGACATAACTATAAGCACATAGAAAACACCCCCAAGATCTGAGTGTACAGGGACGATTCTAGGACTCTACACTAAAAGACTAGCATCACTTCTAACCTTCTCAGCTACTACTCTGGTAGTTGCTCTGCCTCTGCTGCACAATTTCTTCCTTCTCATGCACGTCCACCTAAAAGATGTGGGAAACCCACGGGGTATGATTCCAAACCTTAGTAGGAGATATAACTCTCTACCAACACTATTATTAACACATATAACTATAGAAAGTAGATACAAGACTAAACTAGATGAAAAAATCCAATTAAATAATATTTATCTATTGAATTAAGCAAATAAAGCACTACTGGGCACTTATTATTGAACAATAGAACAATAAATAATCTAAGAAGGAATACAATGAACATGTATATTCTCTACCGATCGAACTATGTAAAATCAAGAAAAGCCTCATCAACTATGAAAGTATAACTACTAAGACATTACGATCAATGGAAGATCCAGATTCCATGACCTTTCAAACACCTCCTGACTAGCATGAGAGTGACATTGTAGTGACATATTAGTCAATTTGTACAAATGACATATAGTCAACAAATGGATCGGCTCACTCATGGTCATTCATACATCATAAGGAAATCAGCTCACGCATGGTGGTCCCAAAAAGTAGTGGCTCACGCATGGCCATCCATATATAACAAGGAAACTGACCCACACATAGTCGTTCCATATATCTCAATGAGATTAGCACACACATGGCCGTCTCTTTTTATGCGAACTAAGTTTTAGCATCAACTGAGTTAACTGTATAAAGCCAGAATAAGTTCTACAAAATTAAGGGCATATACAACTCCAAGAGATATATAAAATGTATAAAGTGTGATCTTGTCACATTATCACCACAAGATGCTTGTATAATTTCCATTCGTGCCATCATCAACAAGGCCACATATCATGGGATACCAATCCCTTGACCCAATATTGGGAAAATCCATCTCATATAATGCAACAAGTCACTGCTAGATCATAGCACCCATTCACATTATTCCTTTATCACAAGTTTCTCAACATGCCTCACAAGGGCATATTCAACCTATGTCATATCATAATCACCATAGCATACACTAGATATGATTATCAAGTTTGTAACACTTTCATGGTTAGATATGGAAGGGAGAGATAACCACATAACATCATAATCCTTCCTTGATAGAGAAACAAGCAAGATCTTTATTCATTATTAGGGTCAGGGTTTTCTCTAAGCCGATTAGATTTTGCAAGATTAGTTTCAACCATCAACCCTAGAACCATCACCCTCTATCATTTTGGAGTGTATAAGGATTAGGAAACATCATTAGGGTAGATTAGATAACATTCTAAACAACACTATATATGGCTTATGTATCATTCATATACAAATATCATTAAGTGTTCACATATTCTTCTCATCCACCTACCATCACCCTATATTGACCACATAACCACATAGGTCGTGACCACCCATCAAGTTCCATGTCACGACCTCTACACTCATGTGTCTTAACAATCTACCAACCTTTCATGACCTCCGCCCTCTAAGTCACGTCGCACCCGCGACACCTAGGGTTAGGGTTCCACAAAACTTCTCGACCAAAGGTGTCTCAACATCCACCCATGTTGTGACCCAAGATCATCATGGTCATGACCCAACACTTCTAGGGTGTGTCTCAACCCAAGAAAGGTAGGAACAAGACCCCAACGCTAGGTTTAACTAGGCCATTTATCACTAAAAGAATTGACCTAACATCACTAGGTCAAACTCAACCTCAAAGGAAGTGTCTTGACCAAAAGCGATCAAGGTTGCAACCACTAAGAGGATAGTGTCGTGACCACACCAAGATGAACAATCTAGGTCTCAAAATAGAACTAAACCCAAGGGAAGAACCAAGGTCACCATGAAGTGAAACTCAAGTAACCAATCACCAACCCTAAGGCATAGGTCAAGAAACCACCAAGAATGAACCTCTTCCAAAGAAGGGAAAACCATTCTCAAGGTAACCAAAACTGAACCTAACATATATAAAACTTGTAGGTATATGAATACCATGCATGGGAGCATGATCAAGGGAAAAACTTAGAGAAGAACCTCCACAACTCATCATCTACTAAACCAGGTACACATAGATTAGGGTTTCATATTTCTCCCAAACCAAGAAAGGTATCTCCACCAAACAAGCTCTAGAGATTACTACTAAGTACAAGAATGATGAGGAAGCAATCTAGAGAGAGAAGACAGTAATATAACACATAAAGAAAGTGAATTAATAGAGTAGGTTTAGTGTTATATAACCCGCCTTGTGATGATCACCGCCAAGAGCTCCAAACTCTAAGATTAAGAGCTCGAAGCATGCAATCCAAGGGTTGAAGAAGCTTCCACAAAACCTCCACACTCGGCCACAAGAGCAACTCAAGAATGAGAAGACACCAAGGACAAAGGAAGCCCAAGGAAAGAAGCAAAGAAGATCTTGTTTGAACCAAAAGTGAAAGGGAGAAAGAGAGGAGAACTCCTCTTCACACTTGGGTCTACCTTGTCAAGACAAGGTCTATGACCCTTGTGATGAGGAGTTTCTCTCCAAAAACAACCACCACGGAAGAGCCATGGTCTAGGTCTGAGGAAAGAGAAGATGATGAAGGTAGGAGATCAAAAGAAACATCAACTTAGAAGACAAACACTTACCAAGGATGGAAGATGATCTTGGATCACCACCACCTCTACATGCAAGAGGAGATTGATTCCCCAAGCTCCAAGGACGAACCTCCTTTCTCCACCAAGATCCAATAACAAGAAAAGTAGGAGGAAGAAGATACGTGGTCGAAAAGGGTTTCAAGAAAGAGAAGATAAGGGGTTACATAGATGGAAGATGAGAGAGAGAGAAATAGGTGAGGTGTCAACATGATAAGGGACCCAAGGGACACTTGTCCACTCAAAATGCCAACATGAAACCACTTAAGCATGACATGCAAGGCATGGTGATGCACTCTAGTAGTGTCTCGACCACCATGGACTCCCACATGGTCATCATTGTGACCCTCCTAGGTTGCACCATCCATGGTCCCAACACCACCTATCACCATCTCCTCTTGGTCGAGACAAAGCACCTCCACAAACCCTAGGTCGAGAAAACCTATATATGGGCAACCATCTCGACCCAAGACCACCCTAGACTACCTGGATCTCAACCCAAACATATGAAGTGGGTGTCTCAACCACAAAACCCTCTAAAACCATTCTTGGTCGTGACCCAAGGTTAAGACAACTCAAACTCACTCATGGTCAAGTCACTCAACACTGACATCAACCCTAATCACCACCTTGGGTGATACTCCTCAACCAAGGATTAAACAAGTGGTGCGCTCCCGCTAGAGGCGTGCAACAAGTGCAATCCACAAGGTCGGGAGGCACAGGATGAGATGGGATATTTTCTTTCGATATTTGTATGGTCCCACACTAACTACCTACGTCTACTAAGACACTACGCCCGCAAGCGCACGGGGTCGTGTCGTAGTATAGGTGAGGTGGAAAGTACGGGGTCGATCCACAGAGATAGAGGGGGCGCTAGAGTTAGATGGTGTGAGGTACGTTCCTATTGTGGAGATTAAGGTTTTTAGGGTTTTAAGGTTGATTGGTTGATTACACTAATGAGCAAGTAAGAGATGTGACAAGTAACCTAAATTATGGAAGAGCAAGCAAATTAGTAAACTAAGCTATCAAACTAACTAAGCAAGAGAAAGGAGGGCTACACTACTCTAGCAAGGCAAGAAGCAATTAAGAACTAAACTAACCACTAGCAAGAGCAAGAGCATAAGTTAACACTAAAGAGAAAAACTTAAGCAATTAACTAAGTTAACTAAAGCAATTGAACTATACTAGCATTAACAAGCAAAGAGAGCAATTAAGGTTTTAAGCAGTTAGATGAAGGAGGTGGGTCATTTGGGAATGTGACCTTGACATTAATTGGGGGATGTCACCATAATAAGCAATTAGCATATTTCATTCTAGATTACCAAACCAAACAACAAGGTGGGTGCTATGAGAATGTACCCTATGCTACTAGTTGGAGAACTAGGGCTAGGTGTAATTCTCATAGGACTTACCAAGTCTAGGTCTCTAGGATAAGTGGTATTAGTCAATTGAGGACCAAGGGTGAGGATGGGAGTAGAGATGAGGATATTTGACCTCATGCCACTAGCCACCTCAGCCTTTAGGAAATCCTAGGAAATTGCATTAATCACACTTATACTAGTCACTTAGAACTCACATTTGCATGTAGGAAGAAGGTGATTATGTAGGAAGATAGGGGGCTAGCTAGGGATCCGAATTAAGGACCTAGGAGCCAATCCTATGATAGCTACATAGAAACCAACACCCTAGAGGCAAATGTCTTCAAGCACCACAAGGCAAGCAATTAATGTAATTAAACAACAATCACATGCACAAGTAATGGGAAATGAGATACAAGCAAAGACAATCATCATAGAAATGAAATATGTTCATTACAAATTATTTTCCCCCAACATGGTATCAAAGTCACATTTTTGTCCCAAACAGCCCACCCAAGGGGGCTTAGCTATACATGATCAAACTAGGAACAAATAAGAAGGGAAAGGGAGTAAGAAATGCCATGGATGCTTGATGTAGCTCGACCACCTTCACCTCCTTGCTTCTAGCCACGAACCCCCTCCTCCAAAGGTGCCTACGAGCATGGAAATGGTGGAATACATGGATAGAAACCTAGAGAAACTAGGTTTCTATGGTGGAAATGCATGGAAAGTGGGTGGAAATGGGATTAAATGCAAGTAAGTAGTTGGATGGGAGTGATGGAGGCAAGGGAGAAGCTAGGTTGCATCCAGGGGGTCCTCTCTCTCGAGCCCTAGAAGCAGCTAGTGCTTATATAGGAGCTAGGGCTAAGTGGGGGTAAAATAGGAAAAGCAGTGGAAAGTTGTATAGGGTAGGTGATCACCACGGTCGTGGTGGGTGTGCCACGGCCGTGGTGAGGGTAGTGGGGCATGGCCATGGGGGATGAATACGGTCGTGGTGTGAAGGAAGTGGTGAAAAAGCAAAGTATGGTGGTGGCCACGGCCGTGGCGGAGTGCCACGGTCGTGGTGGGTAACATGCACCACGGTCGTGTGGCTTAACACGGCCATTTTGGAGGAGTTGGAGGTGACCGTGGGGAGGGGCCACGGGCGCCTTGATTGTCTTCGGCCACGGTCGTGGCGACTTGGCCACGGTCGTGGCTTTTCGAGAAAATTCCATGTTGGCAACTGACTTCTTGCAATTAATTCCCATGACCGTGGCAGGGTGCCACGGCCGTGTTCTCTTCTCCTGACCACGGCCGTGCTGATGGCCACGGTCGTGTTGTCTTCAGTGACCACGGTCGTGACTGGGAGGCCACGGTCATGGGCGATCTATGGAATTCCCTGTTGCAACCTATTGGACTTTGGAAAAAAAGCCACGACCGTGGCATTGTGGCCACGGCCGTGGTGAGGTTTGACTTCTTGATTTTGCTTCTTACTTTGTCAATTTCGGATGTCTTTGCTCAGGGATGATTCTTGGCCACTGGAGGTAGGTTGAGGGAGACTTTGGGGCCTTCTTTGGGTCCCTCCTTCTCTCTCTTCCATCTAAGCATGGTCCAAGTACCTGAAAAACAGTGCAAAGAATATCCATAAGCATATTTGCAATGATAATCATATTGGGGAGAATAACATGTAATTCTAATGCATTTGAATGTGATAAAGGTACAAAATGACACAAGATACATCCCTAGAATAGGGTTGGATCACCACCCCAAACTTGAAACATAGTTGTCCTCAAGTATGCTCCAACTCAATCTCTTTTCCATTTTCCACAATCAAAAGGTATGACAAATGCAATATGATGGGTGACAAATGCTAAATGGGATCAATGGTGACTAGGTACATGCAAATCACTTCCCTCCTCTTCTACTTTCACAAACCAACCATGAAGAGAGCATAGAGCACATGAACTTCACATATAATGCATGGATTGCACAAGTTATCAATATCTCATCCATAAGGTTCCGAGTAGACCGTTTCATAATGATGTTAATCACCGATGACTAGGAGTGTCGTTTCACCTTCATGCATTCAACCTTATGCTTCGAGTTATGCCAAATGACCCACATGGCTGTAGAAAGGGATAAAGTCAGCTAGGTTTGAAGTTTCCTAGCTCAATGGGTATAAAAGTGGAAGAAAGGGATGCGGTAAGATTTTTGGAGTGTTTTTACACACTCATCTTTTCTTTATTTGAATGCTCTTAAACAGGAGCATCCTTTTATTTTATTTTGTTTTTCTTTTTCTTGCCCTTGATGTAGATAGGGCATATGGTGGATAGAGTGAAGCGGGGAGATAAAGATGTGGTCACCCCAAACTTTTGGAGGTGGCCACAGCTAATATGTGCACTTTGGCATCTTTTCATGAGGCGGGGATGTATGAAGATGATGAAAGAGTGGTCGGGTCAAAGAGGGGTCACTTGGCATGATCTTCCACATAAGGTCTCCTGCATGAAAACTAGTCCGACACTTCACCATAGATATCACATCACATGAATGAACCAAATGAAATCCATATATCAATCAAGTAACTCCACAAACATTAAACGGTCTATGCTTGCTCGGATCATAATTCAATCAAACCAACACATTCCCAAGGGAGGTGACGAGCATGTAAGAAGTCACTCATTGATACCACATAGCACTTCATCATAGCATATCATCTTGTATTTGTCAAAGATAAGAAATTTCATTCAATATGGTAAAGATTGAGTCAAAACACGCTTTTTGGACAAGAAACATCAAATCTGGGCAAAATTGGCCAAAAAGGTGTCAAATTGCACTAAATCACATTCAAACACAATTTTACGTAAAAAGCAAGTAAATCCTAGCTAAAACATGCAAAAATTAGCAAAAAAACTACATGAGATGCAATGCATGGCTGAAAAAGCAAATTTTTTTTTGAAAAATTACTCAAAAATGCAGAAATCAACTACATGTCATGCAAAGGAACAAAAATAGTAAAACTAACTAGATGGAAGAGGAACAAAAATAGTAAAACTAACTAGATCACAGAGGTGATATCAAAATGACAAAAAGAGAGAAAGAGCGGTGCATACCACCCTACCCACCCCAAACTTTAGAATCATGCTGTCCTCAGCATGAAACTATAGTTTAGGGGAGATAGGGGAAGAATCAAGGCTGCGGTGGCTGGTCCGACATCTGCGGAGGATCTGGAGGAGGAGCTGAGTCTAGAGCTGAGCTTGACGGAGGATGCTGGTAATAGTGCCCCCAGTAGTCATCCTGGGGTGGAGGATACGCCTATGGATGTCCAGCTATACCACCCCAAAAGTCTGCACCCCATTCGGGGTTTTGTGCTGCCTGGGCATGTTGGTATTGGTACAAGTGGTTGATCTGATAGTGCATCTGCTGTTGATCTTGCCACATGTACTGCTGGACAAGCTGCATGTCGCCTTGAGTCTTCTGAATACTCTCAAGGTGCGCCTAGATGGTAGCCATGTCATAGGCGTTCCCTGAGGGCGGCTGCAGCTGGGATGTCCCCTCATCCCTCCTAGTTCTTCGGGGCTGCCATTCTTCTTCTGCTTCATGCTCCTGCCCTTGTACATTAGATTCAGCGATGTCTTCATGTACGGTAGTGGCTCCCTTTGTATACGTCTCTCGTGGGTGTTCTTGCTGCCATTTGAAAAGTTTTTCTTTCAAATTGAAATTAATTCCCAACGCGGAAAGAAGAGGCTCCGCGTGGTATGGCAGCTCGAGCTCGAAGTCTGACACACTAGTAGTAAGATAGATCATCTTCTTTTCCTTTATCTTTATAGTGTGCGAGCGCACCAAGTAGTTGAGGTCAACAAACTCCGCCTCAAGTGCGTCCTGTAACCTCGAGAGATCATATCCCAACGCTAGTGCAATCGAAGTCACAAACCCACCCATGACAAAGGGTTTTGTGCTCTTGTAGGGTATGGAATTCATATGATAAATCAATAGAACACTGAGGTCGAGGTGCTTCTTGAGGTACATCGATATCAAGACAAACATGTCTTTTTGTGAAATGGAGCCTTGATTATCATACCTCCCTACAATTGTGTTTGCCATGACCTTCTGCACATAGCGCATCATTGGATTGCTTATGGCGGCTGTTTTTGATCTTCCTGCGTCGTACACGCCACTGCCTGTGATTGTCTCCCAGAAATAGGCATAATCTAGTTCTTTCACCTTCTCTAACAAGACGTCATCCATCTTGACGGCCTCTTCAGGACTTGCAGCAAATATCCCATTCAGCTCAGTGGAAGTGAGGGTGTGCACATTGCCCATTATGGCAAATTTGATTGCGTCACAACCCCTCACTTTAGTCCTTTTGAGAGTAGCGAAGAATTCTCAGGTCAAGGCGACGTAGGTTGTCTACGGTGTGAAAAGGATATCCCATAACCCTATTCTCTTTAAGTTCCTTTCCACTGCCTCCTTGATCCCTAGATCATCGATCACTTTCTGTGACCCGTACTTGGTGGTGACGACTTGCGTCGTCATGCACTCGGGGTAGATAAGATCAACCTTCTTTTTCCTATGTCCTCTACCATAGGACACCCCCACCGGTGCTTTTCCCAGGGTCTTTTCTCTGTCCACCTCCAAAAATGTCATAACATCTTCTCCTTCCGACTCCAGCTCCACCTCTTCCTCCTCGCTATCTTGTTCTTCCTCCATCACATAGGATTGCGACCCCGAGCTGGTGTCAAAATTGTACCAGTGGGCCGACTGCTCCTTGTCTTGCTGCACTTGCCGCGAGGGTTGCGGCTGCACATCACGTCTCGCCGCCGCGCTGGATGTTGAGTGGCGGGGTGGTGTGGGCTTTGGAGGCAGCCTGGTTGAGGACGACGCCACTTTAGATCTCTGGTTTCTTTTTGCGGACGCCGGCTCGATCTCATCAATGAGGTTGTCCATGTCGACCCCCATGGACTCCTCCTCTTCTTCATCCTCCCCCTCGTAGGTAGCGTCTGTGATGTGGTGGCTATCAGATGAGTGGGAGTGTGATCCGCTCACTGATTGCGACCGACGGAGGGAATGGTGGGCGAAAGCGGTAGGTGATGGGGTGTGGGATGGGACAGACACATCGGAGGAGGCATTTTTAGAACGCCGTTTACCTACGGTGAGGATGTTCGTCCCCTTTGTGATAGCCTTCCCAATCTTCTTCATTGCGGAAATGGAGGTGAAGGTGGTGTAAGATGGAGATTTTCGGATTTGGTGGAGAAGGTGGTGTGGATGTGGTTTTGTGGGTGGAATGGAAGGATAGTGATGTACGGATGGTGGTTATATGATTAGTGGTGAATTTGGGCGAGAATGGAAGGGTTTTTGTGGAGGTTTTGTGTAGGGGAGTTGCTGGGCGGAATGGAGATGGAAATGGAGATGGAGATGCGATTGGGAGAGATTGGACGGTGGGAATGGGAGAGGGATGGCTGGGGATCAATTTGGGATGGGTTAGGGATCAAAAGGAGGTGGATTGTGGTGGATTTGGTGGTGAATGGGGGAGCACAGAACCGTTTTCCGCCGCCACGGTCATTTTCTAGAGGTGGAAGACGAAAGAATGAGGGGGAGGGTGATTTTTGGACGCTTAAAAGTATATTTTTTTCATGAACCGGGTTCGGCCACGGTCGTGGCAGGGTGCCACGATCGTGGCCAGGGTTGGGTAGCACGGTCGTGTTGTCGATGAAGAGAACCCCTATCTGACCTCGCCACGGTGGTGGCGGCTAGCCACGGTCGTGGCCTTGTCCTCATGCCACGGTCGTGGCCTTTTCCTCATGCCACGGTCGTGTTTGACTTGCCACGGTCGTGGCTGATCTTCAAAACAACATGTAACTTCGGCCAAATTGCAGCAATAATTCCCACGGTCGTGTCCTTTTGACACGGTCGTGGTTCGCCATCTTCAAAACGGCCGTGGTGAGGACCACAGTCGTGGGCAATTTCCTTCACCACGGTCGTGGGCAACAAGCCACAATCGTGGCCATTTTTTAAGACAACCTGTAACTTTGGCCAATTTGCAGCAATAATTCCCACGGTCGTGGCCGTAGCCCACGGTCATGCTTGGCCACATCCACCACGGTCGTGGCCGATCTTCAAAACAACCTGTAACTTTGGCCAATTTGCAGCAATAATTCCCACGGCCGTGGCGAAGGGCCACGGCCGTGTTTGGCCAAGAACACCACTGTGACGTCCCCGGATTTTCTAAAACTTAATCTGATGTGAGACGTACAAATTGAAACCCTCACCTCAGCGAGCATTCCAATTTAAACATCCCACACTAGGCTAAGAAGAATAAAATCAGAGGAAGTCAGAAGGAAACACAGTAGTACATGTACATGAACAATAATAAAACCATACACACATGTTCACCATTCAACATATAATTACAACATGAATTGTTACAACATTTGGTATCACATATAGAACAGCAAACTATACATATACATGTACTACATCTAAACAACAGGATCTAAAGACAACAGGTCCACCTGAACATCAGCTCGCTACACAACTCTCCCTATCCTGGATCTTCAAGAGCATAACCACAACCTAACAAAAAGATTACATGCGGTACACGTCAGCACAATATTTCATGAATATTGTACTGAGTACGCCTACGTGTCTTTTATTTATATACCTCTCATCATATCTTGGCAATAAGATAAAACTAATACTTGGCAGTAATAGAAGAATATAAGAAAAACATATACTTGCACAAAGATATTCATTAACAAAAGAGAACACATATTTTAAGCACATTTTCCATTATATATCCATGCATTTGCCACCTGAGGGAATAATGCATCATCTCTGCTACCAACGAGAATGAGATGTAAGGCCTTATGATCTACTACCAAAGAGTTAGATCATTGTACAATGTGATCTGCTACCAAAGAGAATGATCACTTTCCAGCACTATGCTACCAAAGAGAATTAGTGCTTTCATATAATGGAAGAGATATATTATCTTTGATGTGTTCATAGCAATAAGTATGGAAAATCATGCAACATATCATACAAGAACAATCATTTCATCCAATATCATATGCCAAGTATTTTACTACACATATAACACAAGCATATTGTATAATAAGCCAAGTAAGAGGTAATGGCGTACCTTCCAAAGAGATAGATCATTTAAATCACATGTTCCTGACATCAACTATATCTTTGGTTAAACCTGATCAAGACAAGACCATATACTATCATCAGGTTCTCATCATCTATATCTCATCTTAACCCTAATCGTGTTCATTAGGGCTTTACTTAGTTCATTAGGTCATTCCCATCATTACTTGCTTTCTTGTCTTAGAATCATCTTACTGATGTCATGTTCCAGATTATGGTTCTTATCTGAATCATTAACTTCCATGTCATTTTGTGCACATATATATTAACGCTAAGTTACATCATTAACCTAGATTAGGGTTTCATAACATGTATTAAAAGCCATCTTCATATAACATGGATTTTATGCATAATCATGATCTCATAATTAATACTGAGGTTTTATATACTGATATGAGCTTACTCTGTGAGTTTCATCATTTATGGAGCATTAATGCGTTTATCACATTTAATATAGGATTATTAGCCCTAATTTGCCATATTAAGGTTTTCTTATCTCCTTAGGATATTCTCATAATTATTTCTTACCTATCTCTTCTTGTTATCTAGGATTGACATTACTGGTGTTGTATTCCAGATTATGATCAATAATCTGATTATTGCATTACATATGATTATGTGTACATATTAACTCTAGATCATATCCATTTAGCATATTAAGGTTTTATATCACATGAAGAGTCATTATCATGTTTCTATGAATTCTATATATATATAACTGATCTCAGAGTTACATATTGTCTTCTAATTACTGATATGAATGTATTCTGTAATTACCATGATTTATTGAGCATGCATCTTTTTATTGCATTTTATTTAGGGTTATAAGCCTTAATTAGACATATTAAGCAAATTACATGATTTCATACATAAACATCATGATCACTGATATTAGATGGATTATAAACATTAGTATGGAGTCACTGACATTTTCCCATAATTTTATGTCATCGTTTGCTAATTATTATCCATTAATTAAGCATTTCACTATTAATGAGATATCACTAATATCTAAGCTTCAAAAGCAGCATATTATGCATCCATCTTGTTCTACGCATTTTTCTGAGAAAAACGGTATATTATTTATATTTTTCTGAGCATCGAGCTATTTTCTATGATTTATCTACGATCTGAGTTATATCTAGGATTTTACCTTTTTCAGCGAATCACAAACGGCCACGTGGCAGGGCGCTCTTCCTTGCTGTTACGGTCGGTTCTCCCTGGTTCAGCGTCGGCTCGGCCGGTCTAGTTGGAATCGGGCCGGTTTATTGCTGCTGGACCCATCCGCCTCCCTCTCTCTTGTCTCGCGAGTCCCTAGTGGGGCTCTGTTTCACGGAGCCGCCGCCGCATGACCTGGCTCCGGCGAGCAGGCCAAGGAGCTAGAGGGCTTCTCATCGACTTCCAGGGCCACCAGTGGCTTCGTCGCAGACCCCCAAGCCTCTACGGCACCTCGCCCCCTCGGCTACCCCTCTATATCTCCATTTAGGCGGGAGCGCCGCCGCCATCCTTGGCTGCGGCGGAGACAAGGGGCAAAAAGCCTCTACTCCTTCCCGCGTCGATCCGAAAGATCCAACAGCTTCAGGGTGAGTTACGAACTCATCCATGGCCTCGATCTGTGGTGGTCTACACTCCATAGGTGCCCCCGACTTTGTCTTCCTCCTTAGACCTGTGACTGAGCTCGGTGCCTGGCGCGTCTACCATCTGAGGCCTCTTTCCATGAGGAATCTCCCTTTCAGACCTACGCCCTTCATTTCCACCTTCTTATCCTCTTTCGGACACCCCTCTAGCTCCACTTCTTCCTTCTTCGACAACCTGCTCTCCAACATGTAGGTTGCGATGGAGAGGTACAGAGATGGGGAGGGTGGAACTCCCTCGTCTGAGCTCTATCAAGCCCAAATAAGGGGTCGCCCGACTCCTCTCCTCACACTGAAGCCAACTACCTTGTTGGACTCCCCCACACATACCCACGATCAGCGAGCACCTCGACATCGTGGTTGCTACCTGGGGTCAAAGATATAACCGCAAGGTACAAGACAACCTCACTGCCCTTGATCTTCAATCCAACGATCTGGGTGAGTCCCTCGTTTGAGCCCATCCGCGACCCATTCAACTAATGGTCCCAGACGCTGGATCAGCTGTGGACGGCCTAGATTTGCCCATGCAGACGCAGCCCAACCAAGGGTGCGTGACATCTATTTAATCAAAAGACTTAGGCTAATCAACCCTAACATTGCACCTCAAATCACCAAACATCAAACCTTCATAACTTCCTCTAGGGATATCCGATTGCCACCAAATTTTAACCATAGCTCCCCTACCTCTCAAGCTTCCTTCTATTCAAATTTGGTGCAAAAACTCAATTGTTAGGTCATCCAATTAAATTCCTCAAGAAGGTGCATTCAAAGAGAGATTAATCATTAAATAAATCTCAATCAACATTCTAACTTTACCAAAACACTTAGAACTCACATTATAACTCAAGATATGGATTCTAATATGTTATTGGAGATTTATGGATTTCCAAAACCCACTCCATCACATCCTACACACCTTAAAAGATATTTCGTCCTCGAAATTAAGCTCAAGAAATCCACTTTGTCACATCATATACATCTTAAAAGAACTTTCGTCCTCGAAAGTAAACCAAACTCATACTTCCAGGGAAACCTTATCTTGCTTTCATCCACATGTAGGCACTATTCTAGGTGTAACAAATCCAAGAACAAAGCTTCATAATCCTATCCAAACCATTCTTAGGAGGTTTTGAAAGCATCTAGGGTGAAACCTCACTTCATAGAAGGCTCAAACAAGGTTTAGAAACTCTAGTTATATCGTTTCTTATCTCATATGTTAGATTGCATCCTTATCTTTATCCATGAATTAGGGTTTCTACATCATATTCCTTGTTCTAAAGAAGTTAACCAAAGTTAACTCATACATCAAGGTGTCATAAACATTATGTGGTGCTAACTATCGAACTATATTTTTCATCTTTATTAAGAATTCAGATTAACATCCTATGCAACCTGCTTCATTCATATGATCTTATTTCTTTACTCATAGTAAATTGAAACAATTATTGGTGATTTATCACAAGATTAACTGGCAATATCACATTATCATCTTGATTTGTGTACATGGTTAACCATCTTTAATATATCATCATTATTCATGTACATGGTTAATCATGTATGCATTTCCATATATTAAACCATCTCTAGGTTTTCATCATATCATATCTACTTATGTCACATCTCGAGATTAACTTACATCCTTACATATATTCTATCATGGCTGTGCTAGGAAACTAATATTATACTAAAGCTTTACTTAGGTCAAAAGAGGTTCCTCTAACCCATACCATGAGGGTAGTTCCATGCTCGATCTCTCTGAGCTAACTCAACTCTATGAGTATCTCATATGCGTACATTTTATTCTCCCTCCTTGGTTTAGGGTTTTCGGGTCTACCTCGTTGACACAAACTAATAGCTTCATTAGCTCTAGCCACAAGCACAAACCAAAACACTATATGACATACTCATCATGGGTCTCTACTCATGAAACATCTTACCCAAAACTCTCTTATACATGCAACCACTAGATTCCTATATGGGAAACCACCAACCCGAGCATGAGGCTTCTCAGAAGCTAACATAGCTACCTCCTCCAGGGTCTTGGGCTCTCTCCCTCACCCAGATGATAGGCATTCATATTCCTACTCACATGCGCATATATCCAGCCTCTCTCTGACTCTAGGGTTTGGTCTTCCCAAGGACATCTAGGGTTCAACAAACTATAGGAATCATACATAAAGCAACTCAACTCATTCACTCAGGAGTAGTCTAGTTTAGGACGTATCATATCACATATCTCATAATTCTCATATCTTGGAGTTTAGGTTCTCTAACCTTCTCCCAACGGGTCTCACTCTCCCTGGAGTTAGCCCCGAAACTGGTCCTAACACTAGAGGTCATCCTTCGTAAAAGAGCTTGAGGCTCAGGATGATCCACATCTTGTCTTAACTTAACATATCTTATCTCATAAAAGCTTGTTTACTTGCATCATCAAAACATATCTCGAATCCTCAAAACTAAACTATGTCCTCAAAGACAATCATACATCATCTTATATCTTCTATATTAGACTTACATCGTATAATCAAACTTATTCTATCTATCACATATTCCAAACAAGGCTCTAGACATCTAATCTAGAACTACTCTCTCTTCTAGACTGATGTCATCACTTTCACTTAAGTTACATGACCACCTCCTACTCGTACATGTGTGGGGACACATTTTTGTAATACATATACATAACAAAATATTATATAGTTTTTATCCGATAAAACAAGCGTCAGAGAAAACTATCGAGGTTCGATCCGTTTGGAATCAAAAACCAAATCCTAAAAACGAGTGTCCCACACATAGTAGAGAGTACAATGTCATGAAAACTAGTGAAAAGGGTGAGAACAAGGGGTAGACTAGTGTAGCTACTCTAGACAATGTGCGCAATATGTCTAGGGTTTCTCTTCCCTTGATGCACGTCATTTCCAAACAGTGCAACGTCCCATACCGCTGCACTACAAGGAAAGAACGACATCTAAGGACTTGCTACTCAACAAGCACCAGTCTAGACCTAGTTCTCGGACATCTAGGTGCTAACCTAGAGGCTAGGTCAGATCTAGTCTCTAAAAGACGACTAATCTAACCCTAAAGATATTATTAAGTTGAAGGTTTTATTGTTTTGAGTTGCATAATGAGCAAATGTTAGGCTTTGCTATTGCTCATGCTCTGATACCACCTGTGACGTCCCCGGATTTTCTAAAACTTAATCTGATGTGAGACGTACAAATTGAAACCCTCACCTCAGCGAGCATTCCAATTTAAACATCCCACACTAGGCTAAGAAGAATAAAATCAGAGGAAGTCAGAAGGAAACACAGTAGTACATGTACATGAACAATAATAAAACCATACACACATGTTCACCATTCAACATATAATTACAACATGAATTGTTACAACATTTGGTATCACATATAGAACAGCAAACTATACATATACATGTACTACATCTAAACAACAGGATCTAAAGACAACAGGTCCACCTGAACATCAGCTCGCTACACAACTCTCCCTATCCTGGATCTTCAAGAGCATAACCACAACCTAACAAAAAGATTACATGCGGTACACGTCAGCACAATATTTCATGAATATTGTACTGAGTACGCCTACGTGTCTTTTATTTATATACCTCTCATCATATCTTGGCAATAAGATAAAACTAATACTTGGCAGTAATAGAAGAATATAAGAAAAACATATACTTGCACAAAGATATTCATTAACAAAAGAGAACACATATTTTAAGCACATTTTCCATTATATATCCATGCATTTGCCACCTGAGGGAATAATGCATCATCTCTGCTACCAACGAGAATGAGATGTAAGGCCTTATGATCTACTACCAAAGAGTTAGATCATTGTACAATGTGATCTGCTACCAAAGAGAATGATCACTTTCCAGCACTATGCTACCAAAGAGAATTAGTGCTTTCATATAATGGAAGAGATATATTATCTTTGATGTGTTCATAGCAATAAGTATGGAAAATCATGCAACATATCATACAAGAACAATCATTTCATCCAATATCATATGCCAAGTATTTTACTACACATATAACACAAGCATATTGTATAATAAGCCAAGTAAGAGGTAATGGCGTACCTTCCAAAGAGATAGATCATTTAAATCACATGTTCCTGACATCAACTATATCTTTGGTTAAACCTGATCAAGACAAGACCATATACTATCATCAGGTTCTCATCATCTATATCTCATCTTAACCCTAATCGTGTTCATTAGGGCTTTACTTAGTTCATTAGGTCATTCCCATCATTACTTGCTTTCTTGTCTTAGAATCATCTTACTGATGTCATGTTCCAGATTATGGTTCTTATCTGAATCATTAACTTCCATGTCATTTTGTGCACATATATATTAACGCTAAGTTACATCATTAACCTAGATTAGGGTTTCATAACATGTATTAAAAGCCATCTTCATATAACATGGATTTTATGCATAATCATGATCTCATAATTAATACTGAGGTTTTATATACTGATATGAGCTTACTCTGTGAGTTTCATCATTTATGGAGCATTAATGCGTTTATCACATTTAATATAGGATTATTAGCCCTAATTTGCCATATTAAGGTTTTCTTATCTCCTTAGGATATTCTCATAATTATTTCTTACCTATCTCTTCTTGTTATCTAGGATTGACATTACTGGTGTTGTATTCCAGATTATGATCAATAATCTGATTATTGCATTACATATGATTATGTGTACATATTAACTCTAGATCATATCCATTTAGCATATTAAGGTTTTATATCACATGAAGAGTCATTATCATGTTTCTATGAATTCTATATATATATAACTGATCTCAGAGTTACATATTGTCTTCTAATTACTGATATGAATGTATTCTGTAATTACCATGATTTATTGAGCATGCATCTTTTTATTGCATTTTATTTAGGGTTATAAGCCTTAATTAGACATATTAAGCAAATTACATGATTTCATACATAAACATCATGATCACTGATATTAGATGGATTATAAACATTAGTATGGAGTCACTGACATTTTCCCATAATTTTATGTCATCGTTTGCTAATTATTATCCATTAATTAAGCATTTCACTATTAATGAGATATCACTAATATCTAAGCTTCAAAAGCAGCATATTATGCATCCATCTTGTTCTACGCATTTTTCTGAGAAAAACGGTATATTATTTATATTTTTCTGAGCATCGAGCTATTTTCTATGATTTATCTACGATCTGAGTTATATCTAGGATTTTACCTTTTTCAGCGAATCACAAACGGCCACGTGGCAGGGCGCTCTTCCTTGCTGTTACGGTCGGTTCTCCCTGGTTCAGCGTCGGCTCGGCCGGTCTAGTTGGAATCGGGCCGGTTTATTGCTGCTGGACCCATCCGCCTCCCTCTCTCTTGTCTCGCGAGTCCCTAGTGGGGCTCTGTTTCACGGAGCCGCCGCCGCATGACCTGGCTCCGGTGAGCAGGCCAAGGAGCTAGAGGGCTTCTCATCGACTTCCAGGGCCACCAGTGGCTTCGTCGCAGACCCCCAAGCCTCTACGGCACCTCGCCCCCTCGGCTACCCCTCTATATCTCCATTTAGGCGGGAGCGCCGCCGCCATCCTTGGCTGCGGCGGAGACAAGGGGCAAAAAGCCTCTACTCCTTCCCGCGTCGATCCGAAAGATCCAACAGCTTCAGGGTGAGTTACGAACTCATCCATGGCCTCGATCTGTGGTGGTCTACACTCCATAGGTGCCCCCGACTTTGTCTTCCTCCTTAGACCTGTGACTGAGCTCGGTGCCTGGCGCGTCTACCATCTGAGGCCTCTTTCCATGAGGAATCTCCCTTTCAGACCTACGCCCTTCATTTCCACCTTCTTATCCTCTTTCGGACACCCCTCTAGCTCCACTTCTTCCTTCTTCGACAACCTGCTCTCCAACATGTAGGTTGCGATGGAGAGGTACAGAGATGGGGAGGGTGGAACTCCCTCGTCTGAGCTCTATCAAGCCCAAATAAGGGGTCGCCCGACTCCTCTCCTCACACTGAAGCCAACTACCTTGTTGGACTCCCCCACACATACCCACGATCAGCGAGCACCTCGACATCGTGGTTGCTACCTGGGGTCAAAGATATAACCGCAAGGTACAAGACAACCTCACTGCCCTTGATCTTCAATCCAACGATCTGGGTGAGTCCCTCGTTTGAGCCCATCCGCGACCCATTCAACTAATGGTCCCAGACGCTGGATCAGCTGTGGACGGCCTAGATTTGCCCATGCAGACGCAGCCCAACCAAGGGTGCGTGACATCTATTTAATCAAAAGACTTAGGCTAATCAACCCTAACATTGCACCTCAAATCACCAAACATCAAACCTTCATAACTTCCTCTAGGGATATCCGATTGCCACCAAATTTTAACCATAGCTCCCCTACCTCTCAAGCTTCCTTCTATTCAAATTTGGTGCAAAAACTCAATTGTTAGGTCATCCAATTAAATTCCTCAAGAAGGTGCATTCAAAGAGAGATTAATCATTAAATAAATCTCAATCAACATTCTAACTTTACCAAAACACTTAGAACTCACATTATAACTCAAGATATGGATTCTAATATGTTATTGGAGATTTATGGATTTCCAAAACCCACTCCATCACATCCTACACACCTTAAAAGATATTTCGTCCTCGAAATTAAGCTCAAGAAATCCACTTTGTCACAACCACGGTCGTGGTCTGTCTATACGGCCGTGTTGGGGTTGTTTCTTCAGTTTTCAAACTTTAAAACTTGAGCTTTCGATTTTATTTGTTCTTTTTGCCACAACTATGACTGAACGACCATGATTAACTTCTAGATCCTCTCTCTCTAATGTCTATCACCTGCCATCATCAAAACTCAAACAAAAACTGTAAAGCACAAGTGTGCGTGTGTGTATTTGTGTATAACAAAACTAAAGTATCAAAAGAAGGGTTTGAGAATCTCAAACCACGTGGGTTGCCTCCCACTAGCGCTAAATTTAACGCCTTTAGCCAGGCTTATTGATTGTTGGACTTTTTCACTTTTTCGGAATCTTCAAAAGATCCTTGTAGTAAATCCCTTTCTTATCCTCGTCCAAGCATTCTTCTTCCTCATATTCTTCTTCTATAAGCATGACAATATCGAAATCTTAGTTGGCCTTGTCCGGGCCGACCTCAACAACAGATTTTAGCCTTTGCCCATTAACAGCAAATTCCTTAGCTCCTTCTTTTGAACAAATGATCACTGCCCCGGATGGGTACACCTTGTTGACAAGGTAAGGACCTTCCCATCTAGAACGAAGCTTCCCGGGGAAGAACTTCATCCTTGAATTGTATAGCCATACCCATTTGCCGGGCTCAAACTCTTTCTTCTTTATGATCTTGTCATGTAGAAACTTGGTTCTTTCCTTGTAGCTCTTTGACAATTTCATATGCTTCATGCCGCATTTCTTCTAGCTCATGCAATTGAAACTTTCTTTTCATTCTGGCTTTCTCTTCATCGAAGTCCATCTTCTTCAAGGCCCAAAGTGCCTTGTGTTGAATCTCAACCGGCAAATGGAAACTCTTACCATAGACAAGCTTGAACGGTGTAGTGCCAATCGGGGCTTTGTATGCAGTCCTATATGCCCATAAAGCTTCATTGAGGCGAAGTGACCAATCCTTGCGGTCCGGTCGCACCGTCTTCTCCAAGATGAGCTTTATCTCCCGATTTGCCAACTCAACTTGACCACTCATTTGAGGGTGGTAAGGAGTAGCCACACGATGGTTCACTCCATGTCTCTTTAGCATCCCTTCGAAGGTGCGGTGGATGAAATGACTCCCGCCATCACTAATCATAGCCCTTGGAACACCAAAATGGCTAAAGATGTTGAATTTCACAAAATCACACACCACCTTATGATCATTTGTCCTTGTTGCCACAACCTCAATCCATTTTGATACATAGTCTACGGCGACCAAGATATAGACATACCCGAAAGAAGGAGGGAAAGGACCCATAAAGTCAATCCCCCAAACATCAAACACTTCTACCACAAGAATAGGTGATAGAGGAATCATGTCCCTCTTTGAGATGGTGCCCACTTTTTGGCACTTGAAGCAACCTTTGCAAAAGTCATGAGCATCTTTGAACAATGTCAGCCTATAGAATCCACATTGAAGAACTTTGGCGGCCGTGCGTTTCTCTTCAAAATGGCCTCCACACACTCCAGAATGGCACATAGATAAGACTTCTTACTGCTCCATCTCCGGAATGCACCTCCTAATGAGTTGGTCCGGGATATACTTAAAGAGGTGAGGGTCATCCCAAATGTAGTTCTTTACCATAGCAAATAATCTCTTACTTTCCTCTCTTATCCACATGCTCGGTATCCTCCCACTGGCTAGGAAATTCGCTATGTGCTTGTACCATGGCTTTTGGACAGATGAGACTAGGAGGAGTTGTTCATGTGGCATTGTCTCTTTGATTGGACTTGTCATATCAAAAGGTCCATCAAGGCGGGAGAGATGATCTGCAGCACCATTTTCTATTCCTTTCTTATCCACAATTTCTATGTCAAATTCTTAGAGCAACAAAATCCATCGGATCAACCTTGGCTTTGAGTCTTTCTTGGACATGATATACTTCAACGCAGCATGATCCATGTAGATTGTCACTTTGTTTTGCAAGAGATACGGCCAAAACTTGTCAAGAGTGAAGATCACCGCAAGCAACTCCTTCTCGGTAGTCGTATAGTTTCTTTGAGCATCATCTAATGTTTTGCTTGCATAATAGATAGCATGAGGAATTCAGCCAATGCATTGAACCAGCACAGCCCCCACCGCCATATCGGATGCATCCATCATGATCTCAAATGGTAGAGAGAAATCTGGGGGCTGCATGATAGGAGCAGAAATAAGCCTTTCTTTCAAATGATTGAAGGCTTCAACACATTTGTCATCAAACTGAAATTCGACATCTTTCTCTAGTAATCGATAGAGTGGTCTTGAGATTTTGCTAAAGTCCTTGATAAAGCGTCGATAAAAACCTGCATGTCCCAAGAAAGATCAAACATGTCTTACGGTGGAAGGAAGGTCGAGTGTAGAAATAAGGCCCACCTTGGCCTTGTCAACTTCAATCCCATCTTTGGAAACTCGGTGTCCCAAAACTATACCCTCAGGTACCATGAAATGGCTCTTTCCCAAGATAAAACAAAGCGGACTTTCACACATCTTTCCAGAATAGCAGCTAGATGTAGCAAGAAGTCAGCAAAGGTTTTCCCGAAAATTGAAAAATCATCCATGAAAACTTCAAGGGACGAATCAAGCATGTCAGCAAAGATCGAGGTTACACATCTCTGGAAAGTGGAAGGGGCATTACACAACCCAACTGGCATCCTCCGATAGGCAAATGTACCACTTAGACAAGTGAATGTCGTCTTTTCCTGATCCGCCGGATGCACAGCAATCTGAAAATATCCTGAGTATCCGTCAAGAAAATAGTAGAAGCTCTGCCCAACCAATCTCTCTAAAATATGATCAAGAAATGGAAGTGGGTAGTGATCCTTCTTTGTCTTTTCATTGAGCTTCCGGTAATCAACGCACATTCTCCACTTCGATTGCTCTCTCGCCGGCATAAGCTCACCATCGGCATTTTCTGCAACCGTAATCCCACCCTTCTTGGGCACAACTTGGATGGGACTCACCCACGTACTGTCAGAAATGGGATAGATGATCCCTGCATCAAGCAACTTTACAACCTCTTGAGTTACAACGTCCTTCAACTTTGGATTTAGCCTTCTTTGCATTTGGCGGGTCGGTCTCGCGTCTTCTTCTAAGTATATCCGATGCACACAAATGGAGGGGTCAATCCCTCTCAAGTCCGCAATAGACCATCCAATGGCTTGGATGTTCTTCATTAAGACTTTCATCAAGACATCTTCTTGCTCAGGAGAGAGAATGGAGGAAATGATCACCAAGAGGGTGTCATTTGAGCCAAGGAAAGCGTACTTCAATCCTTCAGGAAGTTTCTTCAACTCAAGAATGGGGGGTGCTTCAAGGGAGTTCTTCAAAGGTGCAGAAATAGAAGGAAGGTCCTCACTTACAGCCACTAGGGCTAGCTCATCCACTTCACTTTCTTCATCATCGTCGTCAGGGAACTCAACAATTGGTTCAAGACCTCTACCTTGAGTGGCAGTCTCAATCCACGCAGGCAGGCAGGAACTCTTCAACAATCTCATCTAGGCATTCCACCAAATAACAATCTTCTTCGGTGGCCCCTATCACTTCAGCTGTAGTAGAAGACTTGAAGATGTTCAACCGGATCTTCATGTGCATGAATGTAACATACATGGTACCTGTCCTCACATGGATCATGGCATCAGCTGTGGCTAGGAAAGGTCTCCCCAAGATGATTGGCACCTTTCTAGCTTCCTTTTCCATATCAAGAATGATAAAATCGGCTGGGAAGAAGGCAGAAGTATCCTCATCAAGACGGACCAGCACATCATCCACACGCCCTCTAGGCGTCTTCACAGATCGGTCGGCCAACTATAGAGTACAATGGGATGGCCTCAACTCCCCCATTTGGAGCTCAGCAAACAGATCATACGGCATCAAGTTTACGCTAGACCCCAAGTCAAGAAGAGCCTGGTCTATGCGATGTGCCCCGATGTAGCATGAGATGATGGGAGCACCGGGGTCTCTTCTTTTTCGAGGGATGGTGTGTTGGAGAATGGAGCTCACTTGCTCAGTGAGATTGATCTTCTTAGGCATCCTCCCTATTGTCTTTCTTTTGAAGGTGCACAATTCTTTAAGGAACTTCGCATAGGTCGGAATTTTCTTGACTGCATCTAGAAGAGGTACGTTGATTTTCACTTGCTTGAAGATTTCCAAAATATCATCCGCATGCTTCTTCTTTTTCTTTGCAACAGAAGGCTCCTCAAGTGCATCAGGATATGGAGGGAGTTGCGAAACCAATCGGTCCAAATCAACAGTATCATACACTGGTATCACTGGAATCACGGTATCACGACTCGGTATCATAGTATCACTGCTCGGCGTCACGGTATCAACACTTCCTCTTATCACAGTATCATCAATCTGCATCTCAGTATCAACCTGCTCTATCTCAGTGTCATCTCTGCCAACAACTGTACCATAGGGCCTCTCCAAGGTCCTGCCACTCCTCAACGTAGTCACAGCCATCACATGCTCATAGGTGGTAGGAGAGGGAGCTTGTAGAGGTGGTTGTGGCTGTTGGGGTGGTGGAGGCCTTTGGTGAGGAGAGTTGGGATTTTGAAGAATGAATTGGGGTTGCGGTTGTTGTTGTGGTGGGGGGTGGTATTGTGGAGGTGGTTGTTGGTAGGTGTGAGGTGGAGGTGGAGCATATTGATAATTGAGCGGTGCTTGAGGAGGTGGACGAGCATAGGGGTTTGGTGGGGATTGGTAAGATGGTGGAGCATAAGCACTCGAAGTGTTCCCTAGAAAACCCCCATCATTGTTCGGATTTGGTAGTGGTTGAGATGGAAGTCTACCTTCTTCCCTTCTAGCCAAAGAGAGAGAAATTTGGTCCAACCTCTGCTCAAGACGGTTTATAGACTGCCCATGTGCATTGACATCCTTTTTTACTCCATCTAGGCTCCTTAGCCTTCCTAGTACCTCGTCCTCAAACTTGGTGCTATAGCGTGGCTTTTGCTGCCCTTGCCCTTGCCCTTCCTCGTTTTGTTGTTTCCAGGAGAAGTTGGGGTGGTTCCTCCACTCGAGAGTGTAGGAACTGGACATTGGGACTTGGTTGTTGCGGCCACCAAAGGAATGTAAAGCGTTGACTTCCTCATCTATAGTATCCACAGCCATAGCGAGTTGGCTAGAAGAGCCACCCACTTGATTCTTCATCATTCACATCATATCAGCCATCATTTTCATCATATCAGGGTCGGTGGCATTGTGTGCGGGAGCCAGGGAGGAAAGGGGAGGGGTGTAGTCCGGCCGCAATGTCCACCTTTAGTGGAAGCTCGGTGGCGTGAATTCTCGGCGAGATGTTCAAACAGCGGCCATGATTCCTCAGGCGGCTTTGCCATGAACGTGCCCCCACAAGAAGAATCGACGTTGTTTTGGCTTTGCTCCTCAAGCCCGATGTAGATGGCCTGAACTAGCTGCCAAAGAGGAACCTCATGAGGAGGGCAGTCACGAAGCAGCTTCTGGAACCTCTCCCACGCCTCGTGGAAGGGCTCATTGTCTTTCTGGGCAAACGATGTGATGCACCTTCTCATGTAGGATAACTTGGCGATGGGGAAGAACTTCTTGAGAAACTCGTTCTTCACCTCATTCCAAGTGACCAACTCTGGCCTCGAGATGTACCACTCCTTGGCCTTCTCTTTGAGGGAGAAAGGAAAGAGTGTCCTCCTGATTGAGTCGTCGGTGGCGGATGGAGTGCGGAAAGTTAAGCACGTTTCAAGGAACGCGTCTATGTGGTGGTAGGGGTTCTCATTCTCCATACCAAAGTATGTAGGGAGAAGCCCCAAGAGTGCTGGCGGGATGGAGAACTGTTGACCTGGCATCTGGTCAACTAGAGTGGCGATGGGGGAGTTGTAGTTCCCCGATGTGAAGTACTCGTGAAGTGGGCGATGTGGCGGTGGAGGTGGAACCTCCGGTGGCGGGTCGTTCTGTGCCATCTCGGCCTCTCGGTGTAGGTTGCGGCGAGCTTGACGCCTTCTTCTCCCAATCTCGGGGTCGTAAACCACCAATTCGGTGCAAGTCGAGCGCGTGCTACACATGCACAACTGTCACCTGCGCAAGTCACAAACAAACAACAAGGAGCCAAGTTAGCGAACCAATATGCAAGAGTAACACAAAGAATAAATAATAGCAATAGTGAGGGCAAAAGGAAAGGCTAAGCTACACTATCTAACTAGGACGAGCACCTCTATCCCCAACAACGGTGCCAGAAAGCTTGGTGCGCTCCCGCTAGAGGCTTGCAACAAGTGCAATCCATGAGGTCGGGAGGCATGGGGTGAGATGGGATCTTTTCTTTCTATATTTGTATGGTCCCACACTAACTACCTACGTCTACTAAGACACTACACCCGCAAGCGCACGGGGTCGTGTCGTAGTATAGGTGAGGCGGCAAGTACGGGGTCGATCCGCGGAGATAGAGGGGGCGCTAGAGTTAGATGGCGTGAGCTACGTTCCTATTGCGGAGATTAAGGTTTTTAGGGTTTTAAGGTTGATTGGTTGATTACACTAATGAGCAAGTAAGAGATGCGAGAAGTAACCTAAATTATGGAAGAGCAAGCAAATTAGTAAACTAAGCTATCAAACTAACTAAGCAAGATCAAGGAGGGCTACACTAATCTAGCAAGGCAAGAATAAATTAATAACTAAACTAACCACTAGTAAGAGCAAGAGCCTAAGTTAACACTAAAGAGCAAAACTTAAGCAATTAACTAAGTTAACTAAAGCAATTGAACTATACTTGCATTAACAAGCAAATAGAGAAATTAAGGTTTTAAGCAGTTAGATGAAGGAGGTGGTCCGTTTGGGAATGTGACCTTGACATTGATTGGGGGATGTCACCATAATAAGCAATTAGCATATTTCATTCTAGATTACCAAACCAAACAACAAGGTGGGTTCTATGAGAATGTACCCTATGCTACTAGTTGGAGAACTAGGGCTAGGTGTAATTCTCATAGGACTTACCAAGTCTAGGTCTCTAGGATAAGTGGTATTAGTCAATTGAGGACCAAGGGTGAGGATGGGAGTAGAGATGAGGATATTTGACCTCATGCCACTAGCCACCTCAGCCTTTAGGAAATCCTAGGCAATTGCATTAATCACACTTATACTAGTCACTTAGAACTCACATTTGCATGTAGGAAGAAGGTGATTATGTAGGAAGATAGGGGGCTAGCTAGGGATCCAAATTAAGGACCTAGGAGCCAATCCTATGATAGCTACATAGAAACCAACACCCTAGAGGCAAATGTCTTCAAGCACCACAAGGCAAGCAATTAATGTAATTAAACAACAATCACATGCACAAGTAATGGGAAATGAGATACAAGCAAAAGCAATCATCATAGAAATGAAATATGTTCATTACAAATTATATTCCCCCAACATGGTATCAAAGTCACATTTTTGTCCCAAACAGCCCACCCAAGGGGGCTTAGCTATACATGATCAAACTAGGAACAAAGAAGAAGGGAAAGGGAGTAAGAAACGCCATGGATGCTTGATGTAGCTCGACCACCTTCACCTCCTTGCTGCTAGCCACGAACCTCCTCCTCCAAAGGTGCCCAAGAACATGGAAATGGTGGAATACATGGATAGAAACCTAGAGAAACTAGGTTTCTATGGTGGAAATGAGTGGAAAGTGGGTGGAAATGGGATTAAATGCAAGGAAGTAGTTGGATGGGAGTGATGGAGGCAAGGGAGCAGCTAGGTTGCATCCAGGGGGTCCTCTCTCTCGAGCCCTAGAAGCAGCTAGTGCTTATATAGGATCTAGGGCTAAGTGGGGGTAAAATAGGAAAAGTAGTGGAAAGTTGTATAGGGTAGGTGATCACCACGGTCGTGGTGAGGGTAGTGGGGCACGGCCGTGGGGGATGAATACGGTCTTGGTGTGAAGGAAGTGGTGAAAAAGCAAAGTATGGTGGTGGCCACGGCCGTGGCGGAGTGCCACGGTCGTGGTGGGTAACATGTACCATGGCCGTGTGGCTTAACACGACCATTTTGGAGGAGTTGGAGGAGACCGTGGGGAGGGGCCACGGGCGTCTTGACTGTCTTCGGCCACGGTCGTGGCTTTTCGGGCAAATTCCCTGTTGGCAACTAACTTCTTACAATTAATTCCCACGACCGTGGCAGGGTGCCACGACCGTGTTCTCTTCCCCTGACCACGACCATGCTGATGGCCACGGTCGTGTTGTCTTCAGTGACCACGGTCGTGGCTGGGAGGCCATGGTCGTGTGCGATCTATGGAATTCCCTGTTGCAACATGTTGGACTTTGCAAAAAAGCCACGACCGTGGCATTGTGGCCACGGCCGTGGTGAGGCTTGACTTCTTGATTTTGCTTCTTACTTTGTCAATTTTGGATGTCTTTGCTCGGGGATGATTCTTGGCCACTGGAGGTAGGTTGAGGGAGTCTTTGGGGCCTTCTTTGGGTCCCTCCTTCTCTTTATTCCATCTAAGCATGGTCCAAGTACCTGAAAAATAGTGCAAAGAACATCCATAAGCATATTTGCAATGATAATCATATTGGGGAGAATAAAATGTAATTCTAATGCATTTGAATGTGATAAAGGTACAAAATGACACAAGATACATCCCTAGAATAGGGTTGGATCAACAAGGCACCCTCCTCTTTCTCTTTCCTATAGATGATGTCAAGGAAGAGAGGAATCACTCTAGAGGTAGCAAATTTCCCTACCAAACAAGCTCAAACTTGAAACTTAAGCACACCACAAGCCCTAATTACATATCAAGAGATTAGGGAAAGGTTCTAAGCCCATAATCAAGCTAAAGCAAATAAGGTTACCCCAAAACTCAGGTCAGGGTCCTTACACTACACATAGATGATTTGGTTGAAGAGGAATGTGAGAAGACTAGGTGGGAAGCCAAATGACGAGCTCGATCACTTCTACAAAATTGAAAATGAAATTCAAAATGTGTATGGGGTATACTGGGGACAATTTAAGAAATTTCCTAAAATCATTTTAAGGAACTAGGATTTAATGTAATCGTGTGTTGATAGAGGAACTATATCTTGTACTAACTTATAATCACATGGCTTGTATGTGATTTGTTTCCTTTGCACCCTTTTGGGGTTAGAAATATATTTACCAACAATTCTAATATATATATATATATATGTATATATGTATATATGTATATATATATGTATACACACACACGCACACACACACACACACACACACACATATATATATATATCATTTTAAGGAACTAGGATTTAATGTAATCTTGTGTTTATAGAGTAACTACATCTTGTAATGACTTATAGTCACATGGATTGTATGTGACTTATTTTCTTTGCACCCTTTTGGGGTTTGACATATATTTACCAAGAACTCCAATATATATATATGTATATATATATATGTATATATATATATATATATATATATATATATATATATATACTATAAAGAGATTGAATACTTTTAACTAATTAAAACTATGCCACCAACCAATTAGATTGTAAAATTTTAAACATGCTTCTCCTTGACTCTATTCCCTCCTTTTTCCAAAGGTTTAATCCCTTCTTTTTCCTTTTCCCACCCTCTCCAAAAAGCCACAATTTGCATAACAAAATCTCCACACTAGGGTGTCCCTATAACTTCTATATGATCTTCTACTCTCTCCCCTCTTTACAATGAAGTTGTTCTGTATTTATTTCCCCCTTCTCCACAAATAACAACACATTTCATATTGATGTTAAAAACAATTTTATTAATAAATCATCTTAAAGTCAATATACTCACTCATCATCTCCCTCTATTTCTCTCTCTCTCTAAACCCATTGAATAATATTTCCAAACAAACTCTTCTTGTGAAGTTTTTCCCTAATAAACATTACACTCACTTCATCATTGCATCAATTATTTAACCCACAACGTTCAATTTAAAGTTGCATTATCTTTCCATAATCAACATTTGTCCCTTGGTGTCCCTATGAATTATATATGATTTTCTAGTCTCACACTCTCCTCTTCCAAATAAAGTCATTCCCTATTTATTTCCTCCTTCCCAGCAAAGAAAAATGTGTTCGCTATTGATTATAACAAAAAATATTATAATAAATCATCTCAAAAGTCAATAACCTCCCTCTTCATCTCCCCTTTAATTCTCTCTCTCTTTCTCTCTCTCTCTCTCTCATCCAACCCACTGAAAAATGTTTAGTAACAGACAATTCTTCCAAAATTATTTCCCCATTTAAACAATACACTCACTTATTTATTCCTGTAAATCTTTCACCCACAACCTTCAATTTTAACTTCCATTATCTTTCCTTAATCAATTTGATGATCCACATCCAACCTTCTTTTAATATTTTTATCAAACACTAATCATAAATAATTTTCAAAGTTAGATAGCCTTATGCCTAAATACATGTATAGAGACACAAGCTACAAATTGGGTTGAAAGTCCTTTCTATATGGATAACCTCACTAATTTAAAGAGAAAATTTGAGGAATTTGATGATGGCATCATCACACACTTGTTGTTGTGATTGCACCATAAGAGATAAATTTAATCATCAACTAGAAATTCAAAAGTATCGAAGACAAATGGAAGGAAATGTTGATTGTTTGCCTCACACGTTGCACCATGCTTACAAGGGTTTTAGTGGTTGTGTTAGATGCAGACCCTCATGATCTTATACTATTCAATTATTTCTTTATTCTATTAAATGTATTCACTCATATCAATAAAACTATGTGTAATAAATAATCTTTTTTCCCAACATCATGTCATAAGTAAATGAATACCACAAGTATCTTCTCCGAATATCATGGGTTATTGGTTCACATAATCTTCTACTATTTAGTTATTTCTCCCACTTTCTCTCATCCTAAAAATTAAACTCTTTCATATATGTCTAACTTTGATTAGGTATTTAAAAATATAATAACACACCTACATTACCATTATCTGAGTAGGTGCTTTCATGTTATTTTATCTCACATTTCTCTACTTTACACATTATACAATGACTGGACAACCACTCTAAATCTTCACATTGGGGAGAGCTATCGGTAGTTTTCCTACAACAACACAAGGATCCAGGTTGAAAAAAACATATCAAAGGTCACTAGTCAATTAGAATGCAACAAATTTGAAATGTTGAAATCTTCTTGATTCTCTTTCTTCTCATATTATTTGCAACATTTTTTATTCTAAATTTTTATTCTCTGAATACTATTTTCCATTCATAATAAAATAGAAGTGATATACTTGATATCCTCCCAATTTTTTGTTTAGTTCTACAAGGAAACCATGTTGTAACTGAGTTGTGAAAAGATGTCCCACTATATGTAGTTTCTAACTAAAGAAAAAGCTGACAGAAAGCCTCCCAATACAACCATACTCCCATATTTCATTTCACTACATGCATTTTCAATAATACTTTTCTTTGAAATCTAATTTACTCTTGCATGTTATCCTTTCTTAGAGTAGTTTTTCACATCAAAATATCTAGTCCAAGCAAGATCAAAGAAGAGAATGTGAGACATTTGGACCTACAACCTTGTTGAATTACGTCCTTGCAACATATCCCAATGGAAAAGGATGTTGGTCGGAAAGACATGAAAAATATCCTTCTTAGACACATGAGGTCTCTTGCTTCAACATCGTACATGATCATGACCTCAACCCCCATGGAGGATTTCTTTAATTTACGAGTAAAACACATGGAACATAGATAGTATTGTCACTATGCATGAATTGAAGTCTTGTGAGATAAGTTGAATCCATAAACATTCCATTACATGTGAGATAAAAGGACATTTAATATTTTTTTTCATTGATTTTACATATAATAAAGATTTCTAGATGTAGTACATGTGTGTTGGAAAGGAATTTTAAGAGCTTGGTATTTCTGACTATCATCAGAATAAAGTATGGTCCTAAAAAATAACCAAGAATCTTGTTGACATCCTATAAGGGAATACATGATGTAGCTGTAGCTACAACTCTACACTTTAGTGGTATGATCTATCAACAACAATAAGTGTTTTTAAACTAATGGGCATTCATTGACAAGTAATAAATCACATTGAAAGTTATGTCCATGACTTCATGTTTGGCTACACGATGTGTCTAGGATCACAATGGCATAATTCTAAATTATAGGATGAAAGTAGAGATAGATCCCACACTTACACGTGATCAAAATGTTCATTAGGTGGAAAAATATTTGAAGTATACCAAAAACAATTGTTATAAGAAAAACCCAAGAGCCAATCATTAATGGGATGTGTAGCTTGGTAGGAAGGCAACATGGATGGTGATATCTATTGTGGAGGAGGTGGAAGTGATGAAGAGGTAGATGATTGTGTGAGTAAGGAGTTAGCCAAAAGGTGTGAGTTTTTCTTCTCAATATTTAATGGAAACCTCTATGAGTATATCATATCTCATGTATATTATGATGTAAAGAATGGGTTGGAATGGCCGACCTCAAATAAATACACATTTTCCCTAGAAGGTGTTGCTTCTCTATAAATATAGATCTCACACTTCTTTTACGTCCATAGTAAAATATATAAATATGTTTTCCATATATCTCTTAACTATCTGTGAAAATATTTGGCTAAATGGACATTGCATTAACTAAAAAGATGAATATGAATCATAAACCAACATGAAATTGGAAATTTAAAGATGAAGGTAAATGAATGATATAACTAAATGTTGTAGCTCTAGATGGAGTTTGGTTATTATAATATAGTCACAAAAACTAAAAATTCAAAATAAATTTGCTTCTCCACTCCGTATCAAAAGCAAGATAAATCATTCGAGTCAACTTTTATATGTCACTAACAACGAATCCATAAATTGTAGATTCTCATTTGTTAAAATCATATATCAACAATGGTTTTATAAAATATACTCCCAAAGGATGCTTAATGTAACATCTGATGCTCTTTATAGTAGATAATGTATAATTTTCCATGTACCAAAAGATTAAGTGTTATTTGGACTCTGAGTTAGTCATTTGGTCGTATAATCATCTTAAATCATGTTTTTATCATATTTTATTTGGTGCAAGTTTTTGGACTATGGCCAAATGATACAAATCACCATTCCCAACATTTTTTTTGAAAAAAATCAATTCTTTGTAACTTTAATGAATATAAAATTTTCAAATAAATCTTTACTTCAAGATATATAATTTATGTGCAAATCATTACTACCTCAAGATGGAGGTAAAATTGTTCAAATTAACATGGTTGGGATCAAACATGCTTCAAGGGAAAGTTTCTTGATAACAATTTTGACTGGGATCACAATCCCATATTAAGAGTTTCTAGAAACAAAATAGATTTACTTACATTGGAATGAGAGGTGGATCAATATCTTTTCCAACTCCACCCTAGGATGATGTGTTTCCTTCTCAGATAAGGTTGGGTGCAGATATTCTTCCAGAATGATAAGAACCATCTACATATGAAATATTGTCAGCAATTACATATACTATTAAGCATTATTTAGAGATGCTACGGTAGGGAACTCATGTCCTAGAAAATATAATGGATTTATGTATGATGAAGAACCAGAGATGGTCAACCCAGATGACACATCTATTGTCAATGAGTGTGCTCTTGAATTGCTAACTGCACCATAATTATATCATATTACACAATTCATGGAGGTCCATTGTCATTATCAAGTTGTTTGGGAAGAACATTGACTATCTAACACAATGTTATGTCCTATGTATGATATGGAAACTAGATGGAAGGTGGAAGGCCTATAAAATTAGCATGAACCATTTTATAGTCCAACTATCATGTGAACAAGATTTCTAGAATGTACTAGTTGGTTGCCCTTGGTCCACTTTTAGATCATGTTTGATGGTATTGAAAGTGGTGGCAATTTTTGTTCCTGCCTATGGAATTCCTTCTTAGATAGTAACTTTGGTGATAATTATGGACTTGCCACTATATCTATATAACTTGATCATGTTTGGAAGGATTGGGGAAGCATTGGGTAGACTCCATAAGGTTGATTATTACAACATTAATTGTAGAAGGAGTAAGTTTGCAAGGATTGGTAAAGAGATTAATACTTTAGTCTAAGTTCATCTGCACATCATCATCAATGACTATGAATATTGTCTTGAATATAAATCATTGTCAAATATCTATAATGGATGTGGTTTAACGGGTCATGGTATTAAAGATTGCACAATATCAGCACATATTGACACCACAAATGATACACTATAAGAGATAGATGACACTGGATAAAATGTTTACCACACAAAGTTCCAATGGTAGACATGCTTCAGGCGTGACATCCACACACGGTGCCAAGTGAGGAATATCAAAAGAGGCCCAATTTATGGAGATAAAGACTGAAAAAAAATAGAATCAACAAATTCTTTTTAGAAATTATGGACATTGAAGACAATATTGACCTACCTACATGATCATTGTTATAGCATATGGTAGGATCACTTACGAACATGTGCATAGAAAATGGAAACAAACTACATCTAAATAAAATTTGGAATAGATAACTACACTGCCTCACAATAGGGATTTAGATAAGTCTAATCAGATATGAAATCTTTCTCAACACCATTGTATTTCTTTTGCATATGACGGTCATCAGTTGTAGATCCAGAGGGTGATTAGATTACATTACATAACACAAATGTTGAAGTGATTCAATTTGATATGGAAGGATTAAATGACCATGCTAATGTAAAACACAAACTTTTATTCACACTTGATTCCCATGAATCTCTTTCAAAATCCATTAACAAAAAATGGTAAAAAATTGAGAGGCAGTTGTAAGAGTATGAAACCTACTTTGTATAATACATGAAATCATGCACAAAATCTTGCAAAATACCTCATTCTAAAGAAGTTGGGATATAAGGTTCTTTAATTCAATAAGTGTGTGAAAGCAAGTACTACAATTCAACATTAGTGCTACACTCTTTACATTAAATTGTTCAGGTTGTAGATATATTTATAATTTAATGGATGTTGTTTGGTCTGTAAAGTTTCTAAATATGTCTTGATGTAATTGGGACATTTTTAACCCCTTTGTTATACTTTCTCTCATTTACACCCTCGTGAAGGGTTAAACTTAACTGTAGGTTCTACCTTTTCCAAAAAGAAGTTCTTTGACTCGCATAATCTTGTTTATATTTCCAAATAATCCTTGTTAGAATAATATTTCTTCGATAACATCATCTCCAATTTGAATACAGTTTTGATTATAACTAGATAAGTGAGGGATGTGTTAAAATGCTAGATATATGTATAAGTGTTTGGGGTAATTTAGATTTTGAATATGCTTAACAAATGGATAATAATGATATAGTTTATCCTATACTTGTGGTATGGGTTTTATATAATTTAGGGTACTTATGAAACCAAGAGTGGTATTAGAAACCATACAAATTGATTGGGTTTGTATTGAAGGTAACTTGTGCAATCTTGAAAAATTACATGAGAAAATGAGAAATAAAAATTAATTTTAAAAAATGTAATTTATCAAAGCACACCAATATGGATACAAGGTTTAAAAATGACCTTGAGCACCGAAAATCAATGTTCTACACTACATAACCTGAAATGGAATGGGAATTTAGTATTTGTATGGACATTTTTCTCTAAATTAGATGGGACTCTAGTATTTAGCTAAATTTTGTGCTAACTCGAGTAAGGAATATTACGAGTCATAATTCATATATATTTAAGTATATAACACCCTTCTGAATGAACTCCACTTCAACTTTTCTCATCACACTAACTTGTACCACTTTTCCTCTTTCTTCCTTAAATGATTGTAGATGAAATCTCTTTATTGTATGAAAATGAAAGGGAGATAACTATATCCCTAGAAAACTTGGTAATCACTCTAAATGGTCTCAATGTTTCTTGAATATGGTGGGTCAATGGTGGTGAAAACCAATCCTATTTTTCTCAAATTTGAATCTCATCATTTTCAATAATCATTCAACTAATATATTTTTGCAAAATAAGTTTTAGCTATTCAGTTAACTAACTCAACTTCATATCGTCAACCCAAGATAGTTTTAAACTAATCATTAAGTAGCCTACCTTACTCTAATTAATGACATTGAAACTATGACTGGTCTTGAAGTATTATGGTAGAAAGTTTTGTATTACTTGTAACATAGTCTTATAACTATTTATGTTTGTTAATTTTGTTCCACCTTTATTCTATGTTTTCATATTATTTTGTAAATATAGTCAAATCTTACACAAAAAAGAAGTCTATATGTGATCCAAAATGAGGTATAAAGACTTTATATGCCTTCACAAAAGATAGTGAATGTATATGACCTAAAAAATATATTAAATTTATTTTTCTATCATACATAGAATTGAGCTAGTTATTTTACCCAAAAAATTTTGATTTGATTTTTTATTCTTAATCCCTATATAAATATATATGTACTTGTCATATTTTCATGTTGATATACACTTGTGCGAGAGCAACTTTAGTAGCTAATTGAAATGGAAAACGACAAACATCATTGTTAGAATATGAAATTGTGTGTAGATTTGATGTTAAATTAACTCTCTTGAATAGTAACATTAGAAACTATCTAATAATTATCCATTGTGACATTACTACATAGTGGGTATATTATTACTCCATTACTTTTTGTACTCGATTTGGTCTCCAGTAGGTTTCGTGTAACATGATTATCAAAATAAATAGACCAAACTGTTGGGGTATACATGACTTCCATATCTTCAATGTTGGTTATTGTCGTATGGTCAATGTCTTAGTTTATCTAAATCCTAACTTGCATATATGTAAGGTATACTCATCTTTTTTTTTTTGGAACCAGCTGTGCCTCCTCCTTTTTTTATTTCCTTTATGGTTTATACGTACAAGATATATACAATAACGAGAAATAAAAACCACCTCTCTATCAACCAGCAAAATCGTTAAAGAAACTACATAGGAAATACTCGTCTATTATGTTATTTTAGGAATCTCACTTTTACTTGTATTCCTTCATGTGGGGGAAAAATAAAAAATGCTCAAGAAGCTTATTAATGTGGTTGTGGTTGAGCCGACGATTTGTACCTTGTATAATTTGATTGTCTACAAATCATCATAATGTAGATCATAGCATCAATTAAATCTTGAACATTTAGAAAGAAAGAACTTGACAACGACGATAACTTATAGTTGAAGATTTTTTTATAGAATTTCTCAAATGAAAAAATCGTATCTTGAAGTAGTTTGGCACTTACATTTGTTAGTTGGTTCGGATGATGAGCCTGATCGCTTTTGTTAGCCACAAGTAATAGGTTCAACAACCAGTTGGAGCAGCAAGAAGGAAGGTTTATAACAAAAATTAAAAGATATGTTGCACGATCTCGTGATAAGGCAAGTCCTCTCCTCCTCATAAATGAAAAATTACCAAAAAAAATGATAGGGCACATTCTATACAAAACTTTTCAAATCATATAAATGAGATAGTTGTTTCATTTATTTACTCGTCTATTAATAACCTACTTTTTCGATGGCACTAAAATTGCAATATGCAGCAACTATTTATAAAATCAAAGAAGGGGACCCTTTGTATTTCTCAATGACACCAGTCATTTCATGAGATACCTCTTAAAATTTAACGCTTTTTAATGTGAGAATTCTAGCAAGATATTCATCTTTAGATTTTTTGATGCTTAATAAGTTATAAGACTTCATACCATTTAAAATTGGATGCATGTTCACAGGGACGGATCAAGGACATTTGTACTTCATGGGGGGAGGCAAATAAACTTAAAATATGTGTTAGAATACAAAAAAATATATAATAGTTAAGAATGGAACCCATGATCACAAGTGAAATTCATTACACATCCTTTGCAATTCTAGTAGACTAGCAATCATCTATGCTTATTGCATTTGCATATAGTGGATGCAATATCATAGAAAATTTAAGGATGACTTTGCAGATTTTATTTAAAATATGCCAAAGAAGAATCAAACCTACGCTGCTAACACTGAAGTATGTTTTGTTGTGCCTACAAATCCAATGGTCTACCATACCCGTCATCTAATATTCTACTAAACACTACCACTCACCTCTGTCCTATGCTAATACCGTGAAATAACTAGACTCTGATTTCCACCCTTTTTCCCGTGAAACAACATGACTCTCATCTCCGTCCTCTTTCCCCTATAACAATTAGACTTTTGCGGCTCCATTATATACATATCCTAATTGTTCACTATCGACGTGCATGGATATGCTCTTCCTGCCGCATAGTCCAAATCAAGTGGGGGCTTTCGACTGGATGTGGTCATGGGCGTCATAAGGCCGCAGGCAGGCGGGATACTGGCAACATGTAGTTTTCATGGGAAATAGAAAAGTTGCAATGTAGATCTGTGCAATAGGCATGGAAATGGCCTCTATGAAGGCTTTCACTTTTTCAAAGAGAAGCACAAAAGTTGTTTCAATTCTCCTTCACTTGGGGATGATGGAGGGCAATCTCATCCACACTTATCTTCATTGGCATCATTGGTACAACCAAATCGCCGATAATGTTCGTCGTCCTTCTCTCTTCAATTAAACAACGTCTGTGGCAACAGTTTCCATAGGTTATGGCAACAACACCCTCAAACCCTTAATCGAAGGAGACATGCCCTTTTTCTGGGTACCCTCCATCGTCCCTTCTACAAACTTGTTGTTCACATCTAACAGTTTCGTGCCTTCAAGATCGACCTATCAAATAGAACAAGGATGCGAAGGTCAAGGATGGTCACATGTTCGGGTTCTACCCCTAGGAGAGAGAGCATGCTAAGGAGACAAGCAAACTATGACACTTGACAGATTGCAACTACAACATGTTCATATTTGGGAACCAGTGAATGTGGAAATGAACCTTGTGAAGGTGGCCATAAGGAATTGTGTGCCTTCAGCCCTATTACAATCCTTGTTTTAGCATGATAGATAGATGACACACTCCAGAACGTCATTGGACAAGCCAACATTATCACTTTGACGCTACCGTAAGATCACCATCTATCAAGAGTGTTAATATCATGGAGTGGCATGATATATGATACCCTTTGTATCAACAGTCATGTAAAAAATTCAAAGGTTAGATATGCTTTGTGAAGGTTAATATGGTATTTCTTAAACTTATCAAACAACGTAAGCACCTATATCCGCATGAACCATTTGGTTTTATTATATGAATATAAGTTTATATTAATGAGATATTGTTGACAAGGTCGCAATTAGAAGACTATCTCTTACAAAACTATGATATAAATAATATAAATCTGCAACCTTCTTATCAATGCTCTAGCCCATTATTCATGACAAATGATTCTCCACTTACCTAAAGAGCTTTGTACCACTATGATTCAAAAATGTTTCTCTATGTACCTGAAGATCATCTTACCACTAGAATACTTACTTAGTTAATGTTGATTGTTGGGTCTGGATTTTTTTTCTTCTTCTTTTGGCCATGATATCCTCATGACTTTTCATCCTTTTTAGTTTGCTTTTGACTTAATGAGATGGTCTATCCCACTGTTAGACTTCTACGGCGCATGAATGACTAAACTGTAAAGCATATGTACATGATGTCCACTTCACATACGTGTCAGTAAGATATCATTACAACTTGCAACAAGGTCTGTACGTTGTTTTAAATTATGAACATGCTTGTTGGCCTTCCTAGATGGTGCCCGAGTTGTAATGTACTTTTCTATCAATGCCATCATGTTATAGGCTGCACTTTGTCTGCATTTAACTTGCACATGAAATAGTGATGTACCTGGACAATCGATATGTTGATCTGGCTGGAGTCGTTCAACTATGTAGAGGTAAAATAAATATTTTAAGAGGCTTACTATTTTTGTCGTGTAGAGCCTAATACAATTATATAAAAGTAAATTATAATGGTTTCTTACCATTGAAATTTTCAAGACTTGGACTTTTTATTAGAAATGTTTCAAGGTTGTTGATTTCCTATAGAGTCATTATAAATAGTCTCTATTGTACAATTTTAGGGGTATTATAGTTATTCCTTAAATCACGCTCATAACAATTTTACTCAAACTAATAATTTTTGTATGTGATGCAAACTTACAAACTCATCGTTCCAACTTAATAATCGATCATCAAAAATGAACTTGTTGTGGTATGGCATATCAATAGTTGTGGATCAAAAATCATAAGTGAAGTGGTTTCAAATCTCATGTCACTATATGTACAATATTGATAATAGTTTAAAATTGGTTATTATTATGTACTTAATACATAAACTTTTCTTAATGCACATTATTTTTGAAGTATACAATTATTCATATATTGTATTATTTATTTTATGATGTGCATATGAATTCATTCATATGCACAAATAAATTGTTTATGCATTTCACACAGAATATTTTGGTCAAAACAAGTATTATGTATTATGTAGGGGTGTCAAAGTCTGTTATTTGTTGCATATGAAGATAAATAACCTTAGAGGAAAAGGTAAAAACATGAGAGAATATGATCTTTCCAGGTGGTCAATGACTTGTGTATGTATTTGACACTGAACATTCATCCAAAACAATCATTATGTACGGTTGTCTAAATCTATCATTTGTTGTAGGTATCTTATTATTCAAATGAAGGTAAAAAACTTTAGAGGAAATGGTAATAGTATGGGAGGAGGATACTTCAAGGTGGTCAATGACAATGTAGGATCAAGATATTTTAAATCAAAATACATTAATAATGGAATATAATTAAGTGATCTATTATGCTATATAGTAGTCAAAATACAATCTAGCACAACCAATGATGATAATATTACTATTAATCTATAGGTGAAATGTACTCTATTCCCAAACATTACAATGTTTTTTTAAGTAGGACTTACATATATACACATATATGCATAACACATCAATAAGAATATACAACCAAACAATAAAATACTTTTAATATAATTGGTAACAATTTCACAAACTAGATGTACATTAACTATCGAGGTCTGTTTGGAACTCAGATCAGGACAACACTATGTAAACTAAAAATAAAAAGAAGATTACATAAGTAAATGAACTACAAAAGGTTGAGTATGTCATGAATGATGTGACCCATTGTTGGATTTACACAAAAGAAGTTCAAGATAATTATGATATAAAGAAGATATTGAAGAAACTCAAACTACATCTTAAAATTAAAACAAACCTAGAAATATGATAGGAAAGACAATGAAAGTATATTATCTTAAGAAATTGGACATAAACAACACTTACTTAACACAAAGATGATGAAAAAAATAATAATGCATTTTATACATTATATGTAGATTGTTCATTTTTTCCTTCATTCAAACAACATAGTTCTTTTAAATTTATTTCACTAAATGTGAAAGTTAGTTCAGAAAATAATGGAGAGAATGTCTTCTTCCTATTATATCCAATTCTAGATGCACAAATAACATTGTGCAAAACATGGCATTTACTAGTATTTTAAATTATATATATGTATATATATATATATATATATATATATATTAGATAAAAAAGAAAAGTTAATTATAATTTTTTTGGAGGGGGGCAGCCCCCTCTACCCCTGGCTCCGTCCTTGCATGTTCATGCATGTAGTTTTATGTGACTATATCTTATAAGGACGTAGAGGTCTCGGCTTTAGGGAGGATACATATCTTGATTAGGTCGAAAAGATAGGTATCTTCTTACTAAATTAGATGTATGTCCCCCTCTTTTACGGTTGCCGCTTCAACAACTTCTATCTTTTGTGGATGCAGCTGGAGCTAAACAAAGAGAAATTGCAGTTAAAGATTGACACACAAATGAGATCTGCAACAAACATGCTCAAAAGTATAAAAAAAGTATAAATGACATGGAAATTCTCATGTTGGTGCTAATATTTATGTCATGTAGAAACCATTACTCAACATTATGGTTATCAAAGAATTTTTGGTGGGTTACTGATTCCATTTTGTTATGTGTTCTTTAGCTTTCTGTAAATCCAAGGGGCAAGGATCATTCCCATCCCATGTAAATGAATTGATCGTTGAATAAGTAAAAAACATGAGAATCAAACTTGCCAAAAGTATCCTTGGGTGTGCTAAACAATATATCTTGAATTCAAAAGATTAATGAAAAAAAGTGATGTATATATCATGTTAACAATTACTTTCGCACATTTATTTTGGTTAATGATATAAGTGATCATATAATAAGCTCGTGAAGGTTTTCATTGTCGGACTCACAATGCAATTTTTTATCATATTGCACTGCACCTTATCAACATATGAGGGTTGTAATCATCATATATGACAATAGTGATGTGTCTTGGAAGCGACACTCTGTGTGACAGTTCCTTGTATTGAGGTAGTTCCCACTGTCAGTCATTACCTTTTTTTTCTTACCAACATGTATATGACCATGTTATTGTTAGGACTATCATTCAATAGGGACCTTTTATATTTTATATCATGCCTTTGTTATAATAGCTAAAGTTGTATATAGTCAAGTTTATGGCCTTTTTCCTTTACAAAGGCCCAACCTGTATTGGCTTGTAAAATGTCTTGTATATAAGTATCCTCGTGACTGACGAGGAAAAGGAAGTTGAGCCTATTTTTCAAAATCTCTCCCACTCTTACAGTTGAAAATGGTATCAGAGCTTTCAGAGTTCCTGTACTCCGGGTCCTAGGAATGAGAAGCTTCCATCTTGTTCTATTCCCCTTTCTCATTGTCTTTCTCCTCAATTCATCGTCCTTCTTCACAATTTGTTGTCCTCCTCAAGTCAACTGATATCTTACCGCATCTCTATCTCGTTTGCAAATCTTCATCGATTCGTTCTCTGATATCTTCTGAAACATCGACGTCAGAGATAGTAGCTTCGGGAAAAGTTTAAGCTTCTTTGCTCCTTTCTGACATCCTCTTCATTTTCGTCAGAGCTCGTAGCTTTGGAAGACTTCAGGCTTATTCGATCCTTTCCAGCGTCTTCTTCGTTCTCCTCATCACAAAGGATAAAAAGGATCTAATCTATTTTAAGGGATTAACAAAGGATTTACATCAGTCTGAGTGATCTCTTTGAATCAACATCCAATAGAGCATGATTCATCTTCGTATCTACGCTGCAGCCAGAAAAGAGGTTTCTAAAGGTCAGATCTACAATTTTACTCACTACTCTTCTCAGTTCTCTACGGTTTCAGACTGCTTAAGTCTGAACAAGCGTATCTCAGTTGTTTTCGAATCAAGAAGATCTCAAAATTTATTTTTCCTAAATCTATTCATCTAAGAATCTTTGTTTACAATGGAAACTGCTTCTGCTGCTGAATCGTCTAGAAATGGATCTCAGGGATCAATTGCTAGCAATCTGAGCATCTCTCATTATCCTTTTCCATATCAAACTCAATGTTTCAAAATTTATCTCAATCAAATTAAATATGAAAAATTTCTTACTGTGGGTGTCATAAAAGCTGATTTTAGTTGAGAGTTGTTCTGTCAAAGGATTTCTCACAGGAATAGAAGAAGCACCTGCAAAAATTGTTTAGGGTGGAGATGGATTACCTGAGATGAACCATAATTACAAGTCATGGCTTAAGATAAATTGACATGTTAAGGGATGGATATGTAGATCTGTTTCAACAGAAGTGATGAGTGAGATAGTTGGATGTACTACTGTTGCTGATGTATGGTCTACTCTGTCTAAGAAATTTGTAGAATCAAGTCATTCTAGAGAATTTGAACTTCTGTCTCTACTCAGAACTTTTCAAAAGGGATCTGTAAGTCTATCAGAATATCTAAGAACTCTTAAGTCTCTCTGTGATAAACTTAGTGCCATTGGTCGAAGTATCACTGATCAGGATAAAGTCTTTACATTGCTAAATGGTTTAGATAGTCCAGAATATGAGAGTTTTGTGGTTTCAATGCTGAAACCACCTATTCCTAGTTATTCTGATCTGATATCTCTTCTTCAAGACTTTGAGAGGTGTAAAGCTAGAAAACCAAGTTTGAGCTCCAACTTATCTTTCTACACTAATAGATCTGATGAGTCTACTGGTAGACAAAATAATCCAAATTTTTCTAGAAATAGAGGAAGATCTGTAGGTTGAGGGAGAGGTAGGTTTTAGGTTCACAACCAGTACAACTCAAATAGTTCAAGTATCCTTGGCCAAGCTCCTAGTCCAACTTCTCAATTTACTCATGGTCAAGCTTCTCAATTTACTCCCAGTCAAGCTTCTAAATTTACCTCTCAAGGCTGAGGATTCTCACCTACTACTAGACAAATCCCTCTCACTCAAAATGGGTTTACTAGGAATATCTTGTTCTGTCAGATATGTGGAAAAATAGGACATGAAGCTCTAAAGTGATGGCATCAGTTTGATACAAATTATCAGGATACAGAGGTGCCTAGAATGCTTGCAAATTCAACTGCTGCTTTAGCTACTCTCAAGGTCGATGAAAATGATTTTACTGAGTAGCATGTTGATTCCGTGACTACTGACCATATTGTTCAAAACTCAGGTAACTTACATATTGTTATTCCCTATAGAGGTAATCAATATGTCATGGTCAGAAATGGAAATAACGTCAGTATTACTAAGATTGGACAAGGGACATTATCTGAATTCTCTAGTATACATCTTACAAACGTTCTCATTGTTCCTGAAATAAAGAGGAATTTGGTCTCTGTATCCGATTAACTGCTTCTTTTCCTTGCTATTTTATCTTTGCTCATGACGTTTTTCTAAGAAAGGATTTAAGGAACCACAAAATTCTGGCCAAAGGCACATGTGAGCAAGGTCTCTATCTTCTCAAAGCTACTGGACAAAGATCACATACTAAAGTTCTTGTTCGTTCAAGCATAAATAGCACAGAGGTTTCCTTCTCCAACAAAGGAATAAAGGTCTCCGATGTCACTTGGCATAGGCGCTTAGGACATCCAAATAATAAAGTTCTGTAGAAACTTGTGCAAGCCAAGTTCAATACTATAGATTAACCTAATAAAGGAGTGTGCAACAGTTGTGAGTTAAGCAAAAGTAGAAAATTGCCTGTTGTAACTAAACACTCACACGAGAAAAAACCTTTTAGTTTACTGTATTGTGATGTATGGGTAAAGGTAGCTATTCCTTCTAAACAAGGGTATAACTACTTTGCTCTTCTTGTTGTGACTATTCTCGATTCAGTTGGATGATTCCCATGAAATCTAAAGATGAATTTTGTGACTTGTTTGCTGATTTCTATTGTTTGAATAAGACTCAATTTGGGTGTGAAATAAAAGTCTTACAATCCGATGGAGGGGGTGAGTTTGTTAATAACAAACTGACTAGTTTTCTTAGCCTATATGCACAAAATTTCTTGCCCCTACGACCGTGCTCAAAATGGAGTTGTTCAACGCAAGCACATACATGTTGTTGAGTTGGGCCTTGCAATGATGTTTGAATCACAAGTTCCAAAATATTTATGGACTGATGCTTTTTCTACAGCTGTTTATTTTATAAACATGTTACCACCTACTGATTTTAGTAGTAAGAGTCTGTTTGAATTACTTTGTAATAGAATTCCTGACTATGCTATTCTGAGAGTATTTGGAACTCTATGCTATCCTTATCTAAAGGACTATGCAAAAGATAAGATTGAACCAAGGTCTCTACCATCTCTATTTCTTGGATATAGTACTCAATACAAAGGGTATAAGTGCTTGCATCTTGCCTCTGGTCATACTCATATTTCTAAACATGTTGTTTTTGATGAACTACAGTTTCCTTTGAAAACTAAGCCTCTTTTGACTGGCGTCAACAATTATCCTACAACATATCATGAATTTATCGATGATTCCTCTCCAAGTTTTGTTGAGCAACTTATGCAAAAAAACAACCACAATCCTCTGTGTCTGATATCAATAACATAGATCAAGTCAATGATGTTTCTCTTGCTTGTTCTTCTAATCCTTCAAATTTTGGATTATCTGTTCATGATAAGCATCCAACTTTTGTTCACAAAGCTAGTCTTTCTCCTATTGTTCTTGATTTTACTTCTCCTTCTACAAGTAATAGCTCACCTACTACAAGTCACTCAAGCCCTGCAAATTCGACAGATGGTCATCAATCTCCTTGTCACTCTCCTTCTAACTTTCCCTCTTCTCCTCCCCCTCCTCACCCCATGCTCACCAGGAGTCGTGCTGGTATTATTAAACCCAATCCCAAGTATGCTCTTCTGGTTAACAACACCATTCCTACTCTACCGCATACCATGAAATAAGCTTTAGCTCATTCTGGTTGGAAAGATGCAATGAGTGAAGAATTAGATGCTTTGCAGCGTAATGGCACATGGTCTCTTGTCCCCAGGACTCCTGGTCTCAATGTAGTAGGTTGTAAATGGGTGTTTAAGACTAAACTTCAACCCAATGGTTTTCTGGATAGACTCAAAGCTCGTTTGGTAGATAAGGGGTTTACTCAGGAAGAAGGAGCATGTTATATTGAGACTTTCAACCCAGTTATCAAATATCTGATAATTAAAGTTGTTCTTACAATTGTTGTTAGAAAAAAATGGGAGGTCAAACAGTTAGATGTATGCAATGCCTTCTTAAATGGAACTCTTGATATAAATGTATATATGGAACAACCACCAGGATTCATTGATAAATCTCTTCCAACACATGTCTACAAATATCATAAAGCACTATATGGCTTAAAACAGGCCCCACGAGCCTAGTATAATAAGATCAACAATCATCTTCTTGAGATGCGTTTCTGTTGCAGTTCTACTGATCCTTCCTTGTTCATATACACCACGGTTGATCATATAGTGTATTTACTCTTGTATGTTGATGATATTGTACTAACTAGAAGTGATGCTCTTTTGCTTCATTTCATTATCACTCAATTAGAAGATGCTTTTTCCATGAGAAATCATGGCAATCTTTACTACTTCCTCAGCATATAGGTTGAATATAATGCCTCAGGGATCCTACTTCATCAAGCTAAGTATGCAACTGAACTTTTGCATTGTGAGAAAATGACTGACTGTAAACCATCCGCCACTCCTATATCTCCTTCATTTTATAGAACCTATACTAAGCAAGCTGGAGAGCCTCTGCCTAATCCACAGTGAATATAAATTCATAGTTGGTTCTCTTCAATATCTTACACTATCCAGACCTCAAATTGTTTATGTTGTTAATACATCTTGTAAGTTCATGCACTCTCCAACCACGGTTCATCTCTCATTAGTAAAACACATTCTCCGTTATATGAAAGGCACAATTCATCTTGGATTACAAATTTCTGCAAGCTTGCATCTTAAATTGGCTGCGTTCTCGGATGTGGATTGGGCCAGTTGCCCTTTGACTCGGAGATCTACGAGTGGTGTTTGCACTTTTCTTGGTTCTACTTGTGTCTCATGGTTTTCTAGGAAACAACCAACCGTGGCCAAATCTAGTACATAATCTGAATACAATTCTCTTTCTCTAGCTGCTTCTAAATTAACTTGGATGGCTCATCTTCTGCATGATCTAGGAATTGCTCAACCTAATCCAACAATTCTATATTGGGATAATTTGAGTGCCTTGAATCTATTTGTGAATCCTGTATAGAGCTTGACTACCATTATGTCAGGGAAAAAGTAGCCTTAAATCACATTATCACCAAATTTGTCCCTACACATGCTCAGCTAGCAGATTTATTCACTAAAGCTCTGGACAAACATCAATTCCGACGTCTGGTCAACAAGTTGGGCATTCGCTTCTCTTCTGCTCAACTTGGGAGGGGATGTTAGGACTATCGTTCAATAGGGATTTTTTTTCCTTTATATCCTGCCTTTGTTATAATAGCTAAAGTTGTATATAGTCGAGTTTATGGCCTTTTTCCTTTACACAGGCCTATCCTGTATTGGCTTGTAAAATGACTCATATATAAGTACCCTCGTGACTGACGAGGAAAGGCAACTGAGCCAATTTTTCAAAATCTCTCCCTCTCTTATAGTTCAAAATGGTATCAAAGCTTTCAGAGTTCTAGTACTCCAGGTCCTAGGAATGAGAAGCTTCCGTCTTGTTCTATTCCCCTTTCTTATCGTCTTTCTCCTCAATTCATCATCCTTCTTCACAATTAGTTGTCCCCCTCACGTCAACTGATATCTTACTGCATCTCTATCTCATCTGTAAATCTTCATCGATCATTCTCTACTGCTTTTGAAACATCGACGTCAAAGATAGTAGCTTTGGGAAAAGTTTAGGCTTCTTTGCTCCTTTCCGACGTCCTCTTCATTTTCATCAGAGCTCGTAGCTTCAAAAGACTTCAGGGTTCTTCGCTCCTTTTTGGCATCTTCTTCGTTCTCCTCTTCATGAAGGATAAAAAGGATCTGATCTATTTCAAGGTATTAACAAAGGATTTGCATCAGTCTGAGTAATCTCTTCGAATCAACATCCAATACAACAAGATTCATCTTTATCTCTACGCTGCAGCCAGAAAAGAGGTTTCTAAAGGTCAAATATACAATTTTACTCACTACTCTTCTCGGTTCTCTACGGTTTCAGACTGCTTAAGTTTGAACAAGCAGTATCTTGTCTGTTTTCGACTCAAGAAGATCTCGGAATTTACTTTTCCTAAATCTATTCATCTAAGCATCTTTGTTTCCAATGGCAACTACTTCTACTGTTGAATCATCTAGCACCAGATCTCAGGGATCAATTTCTAGCAATCTGAGCATCTGTCCTTATCGTTTTCCTATTGGACTCAATGTTTCAAATTTTATCTCAATCAAATTAAATATGAACAATTTCTTACTGTGGGAGTCACAAATGCTGACTTTATCTGAGAGCTGTTCTGTCTAAGGATTTCTCACATGAATAGAAGAAGCACCTGCAATTTTTTTTTCCGGATGGAGATGGATTACCTGAGCTGAACCATAATAGATCGACTTGTCAAGGGGTGGATATGTGGATCTGTTTTAGAAGAAGTGATGAGTGAGATCGTTGGATGTACTACTGCTGCTGATGTATGGTCTACTCTGTCCAAGAAGTTTGTAGAATCAAGTCAATCTAGAGAATTTGAACTTCTGTCTCTACTCAGAACTTTTCAAAAGGGATCTATAAGTCTATTAGAATATCTAAGAACTCTTCATTCTCTCTGTGATAAACTTAGTGCCATTTGTAGAAGTATCATTGATTAGGAGAAAGTCTTTACATTGCTAAATGGTTTAGATAGTCCAGAATATGAGAGTCTTGTGGTTTCAATGATGAAACCACATATTCTTGGTTATTCTGATGTGATATCTCTTCTTTAAGACTTTGAGAGGTGTAAAGTTAGAAAACCAACTCTGAGCTCCAACTTCGTTTTCTACACTAATAGATCTGATGAGTCTACTGGTAGACAAAATAATCCAATTTTTTTTGGAAATAGAGGAAGATCTGTAGGTCGAGGGAGGGACAGGTTTCAGGGTCATAACCAATACAAATCAAATAGTTCAGGTATCCTTGGCCAAGCTCCTGGTCCAACTTCTCAGTTTACTCATGGTCAAGCTTCTCAATTTACTCCTAGTCAAGCTTCTCAGTTTACCTCTCAAGGCCGAGGATTCTCACCTGCTACTAGACAAAGCCCTCTCACTCAAAATGAGTTTACTAGGAATAGCTTGTTCTGTCAAATATGTGGAAAAAGAGGACATGAAGCTATTAAGTGTTGGCATTGGTTTGATACAAATTATCAAGATACAAAGGTGCCTAGAATGCTTGCTAATTCAACTGCTGCTTTAGCTACTCTCAAGGTCGATGAAAAGGATTTTACTGAGTGGCATGTTGATTTCAGGGATACTGACCATATTGTTCAAAACTTAGGTAACGTACATACTATTATTCCCTACAGAGGTAATAAGTATGTCATGGTCAGAAATGGAAATAATGTCAGTATTACTAAGATTGGACAAGGGACATTATCTGAATTCTCAAGTATACCTCTTACAAACGTTCTCATTGTTCCTGAAATAAAGAGGAATTTGCTCTATGTATCTCGATTAACTACTTCTTTTCCTTTCTATTTATCTTTGCTCATGACGTTTTTCTAATAAAGGATTTAAAGAACCACAAAATTCTAGCCAAAGGCACATGTGAGCAAGGTCTCTATCTTCTCAAAGCTACTAGACAAAGATCACATATTAAAGTTATTGTTCGTTCAAGCATAAATAGCACAAAGGTTTTCTTCTCCAATAGAGGAATAAAGGTCTCCAGTGTCACTTGGCACAAGCATTTAGGACATCCAAATAATACAATTCTGTAGAAACTTGTGCAAGCCAAGTTCATTACTATAGATGAACCTAATAAAGGAGTGTGCAACAATTGTGAGTTAAGAAAAAGTAGAAAATTTCATATTGTAACCAAACAATCTCGCGAGCAAAAACCTTTTAGTTTACTGTATTGTGATGTATGGGGAAAGGCACCTATTCCTTCTGAACAAGGGTGTAACTACTTTTCTCTTCTTATTGATGACTATTCTCGATTTAGTTGGATGATTCCCATGAAATCTAAAGATGAATTTTGTGACTTGTTTGTTGATTTCTGTTGTTTGATTAAGACTCAATTTGGGTGTGAAATAAAAGTCTTACAATCTGATGGAGGGGGTGAGTTTGTTAATAACAAACTGACTAGTTTTCTTAGCCTGAAAGGGATTATGCACATAATTTCTTGCCCCTACGACCATGCTCGGAATGGAGCTTTTGAACGCAAGCAAAGACATGTTGTTGAGTTGGGCCTTGCAATGATGTTTGAATCACAAGTTCCAAAATATTTCTTGACTGATGCTTTTTGTATAGCTATTTATCTTATAAATAGGTTACCACCTACTAATTTTAGTAGTAAGCGTCTGTTTGAATTACTTTGTAATAGAATTCCTGACTATACTATTCTGAGAGTCTTTGGAACTCTATGCTATCCTTATCTAAGGGACTATGCAAAAGACAAGCTTGAACCAAGGTCTCTACCATGCTTGTTTCTTGGATATAGTACTCAATACAAAGGGTATAAGTGCTTGCATCTTGCCTCTGGTCGTAATTATATTTCTAAACATGTTGTTTTTGATGAAATACAATTTCCTTTGAAAACTAAGCCTCTTTTGATTGGCGTCAACAATTATCCAACAACATATCATGAATTTCTCGATGATTCCTCTCCAAGTTTTGCTGAACAACTTATGCAAAAACAACAACCACAATCCTTTGTGTCTGATATCAATAACATAGATCAGGTCAATGATGTTTCTCTTACTTGTTCTTCTATTCCTTCAAATTCTAGATTTTCTGTTCCTGATAAGCATCCAACTTCTGTTCACACAGCTACTCTTTCTCCTATGATTCTTGATTTTACTTCTCCTTCTATAAGTAATAGCTCACCTACTACAAGTCACTCAAGCCCTGTGAATTCGACTGATGGTCATCAGTCTCCTTGTCACTCTTCTTCTAACATTCCCTCTTCTCCTCCCCCTCCTCACCCCATGCCCACTAGGAGCCGTGCTGGTATTATTAAACCCAATCCCAAGTATGCTCTTCTGGTTAACAACACCATCCGTACTCTACCGCGTACTGTGAAACAAGATGTAGCTCATTCTGGTTGGAAAGATGCAATGAGTGAAGAATTAGATTCTTTGGAGCGTAATGGCACATGGTCTCTTATCCCTTGGACTCTTGGTCTCAATGTAGTAGGTTGTATATGGGTGTTTAAGACTAAACTTCAACCCAATGGTTTTCTTGATAGACTCAAAGCTCGTTTGGTAGCTAAGGGGTTTACTCAGGAAGAAGGAGTGGATTATATTGAGACTTTCAGCCCAATTATCAAATCTTCGACAATTAAAGTTGTTTTTACAATTGTTGTTAGCAAAAAATGGGAGGTCAAACAGTTAGATGTATGCAGTGCCTTCTTAAATGGCACTCTTGATACACATGTATATATGGAACAACCACCATGATTCATTGATAAATCTCTTCCAACACTTGTCTGCAAATTGCATAAAGCATTATATGGCTTAAAATAGGCCCCACGAGCCTGGTATAATAAGATCAGCAATCATCTTCTTGAGATGGGTTTCTGTTGCAGTTCTGCTGATCCTTCCTTGTTCATATACACCACGGTTGATCATATAGTGTATTTACTCTTGTATGTTGATGATATTGTACTAACTGGAAGTGATGCTCTTTTGCTTAATTTCATTATCACTCAATTATAAGATGCTTTTTCAATGAGAAATCTTGGCAATCTTCACTACTTCCTCGGCATACAGGTTGAATATAATGCCTCAGGGATCCTACTTCATCAAGCTAAGTATGCAACTGAACTTTTGCATCGTGAGCAAATGACTGACTGTAAATCAGCCGCCACTCCTATATCTCCTTCATTTTATAGAACCTATACTAAGCAAGCTGGCGAGCCTCTGCCTAATCCACATGAGTATAAACGCATAGTTGGTTCTCTTCAATATCTTACACTATCCAGACCTGACATTGTTTAAGTTGTTAATACAGCTTGTCAGTTCATGCACTCTCCAACTACGGTTCATCTCTCATTAGTAAAAAGCATTTTCCATTATATTAAATGTACAGTTCATCTTGGATTACAAATTTCTGCAAGCTCGCATCTTAACTTGGCTGCGTTCTCGGATGCGGATTGGGCCGGTTGCCCTTTAACTCGGAGATCTATGAGTGGTGTTTGCACTTTTCTTGGTTCTACTTGTGTCTCATGGTTTGTCAGGAAACAACCAACCGTGGCCAAATCTAGTACATAATCTGAATACAGATCTCTTTCTCTAGCTGCTTCTGAATTAACTTGGATGGCTCATCTTCAGCGTGATCTAGGAATTACTCAATCTAATCCAGCAGTTCTATATTGTGATAATTTAAGTGCCTTGAATCTATCTGTGAATCCTGTATTTCACGTAAGAACCAAACATATAGAGCTTGACTACCATTATGTCAGGGAAAAAGTAGCCTTAAAATCACATTATCACCAAGTTTGTCCCTACACATGCTCAGCTAGCAGATTTATTCGCTTCTCTTCTTCTCAGCTTGGGAGGGGATATGATGTTAGGACTATCATTCAATAAGGACCTTTTATCTTTTATATCCTGCCTTTGTTATGATAGCTAAAGTTATATATAGTCGAGTTTATGGCCTTTTTCCTTTACACAGGCCCAGCCTGTATTGGCTTGTAAAATGACTCGTATATAAGTACCCTCATGACTGACGAGGAAAGGCAGCTGAGCCAATTTTTCAACATCTCTCCCTCTCTTACAGTTCAAAAGCTATGACACTAGATCATTTTAGAAACGTAAGACATACATGCTTGAAAGGAAACCCGGTCACAAACTTATACCACACAGCACAACCTACTAGCTGCATGTAACACTTGAACAGCAGTAGTTTCGACATGCACGCACACCACGAAAAGAAAGACAGACCGAATGGGGGCCGAAAATTCACCTTATGACAGCCCACCTTATTGATATGCTTAACAGCTATACATGTACGCATATCGCACACCACAGGGAAAGCATGCTTGTGGACCTGTGGTTGTCTCAGTTCCTTGGTCCCGGCATGTGATCTCTGGCCCAGTTCCGCAGGTCCTCCGAGTGGTGAGTCCCAGTGGTCGACGACGACGACCAGGCGATGCCAGCGTCCAGACCCGTGAGTTTAACGCCGTTCTCGGCAACTTGCTCAGGAGTAAGGGAGTCAGGCACCGATATCACCTTGTCCAGGGTGTACCGCCCACCATGGGCAGCGTCCAGCAACGCCGTTGTCACGAGGCAAGCAAAGCAAACGAGGGAGAGTGTGTTCTTCATGGCTAGTTAGTTAATAGACAATCTCCGATGAGCTCAACCAGAGGCTGATGATTCTAGGGATTGCTAGCTTGATGTTCATTGAGGAAAGATCAAAGTTTAAATAGGCGTGGCTGCGCAAGTGCAACACAACAGTAGACAAGCAAAAGTAGGGTTTCGTGGTTATTACTTTGTTTATCTTATAGGGATAGTCACCGAGCATCAATTATACCCTAGGATGCCTACCACGTGTGTGGATCTCCTTTTCAGCACCTCTACATTCTTCATCTAGCTGCATAGGCAAATGCATAGTTCATAGGAGGACAAGACACCTTATGGCTAGCTAAGCTCGGAAAAGAGCCACCAGAGTAGAGTGGGCACGAAGATTCAAACAGATCTTCTCAATAGAATGTTAGAGCGCAATTGCGTGATGGATAGTGGAGCAAGTTCTCGGTAGTGTTGGGTACTGTTCATAACGGTTGGGGGCGTCATTTGCGCAGAAGCATTCATTAAGAAATTAATCATTCAGCCACAATATATTGGTATATGTCCAATCAGAATTTGTGAGCAGTTTGCATTTGTTGATATATAAAGGAGAAATAAGCCTGTAGCATTATATCCACCGTGAAATTGTAGAATATAAAACATAGTTGATAGGATATGAAACAACGGCATACAGAGATGAGTGTACAGACATCCCAATTAATTGAATAACACAATCTAACATGAAAGCATAACTCATAAACAAACTACAAGAAGTATTAGAAGTCTTATCGAGCACACTATCAGCATTTTTCCGGAGAATGTGTTGAGTCTCTTTTATCGCTATTAAAGGATTGTCTAAAGTTACTATTCAAGCTCAAATTTAGGAGAGTATATGTTGCCTTTCTAGGGTTCCACTCAAGATCAGGGTACACCTAATTAAGGAAGTAGTCATTTAAGTTTTTCGTAGAGACCACAAATAATGTTTTCAGATAAGCTAGTAGATCGACGAATTCGTGGTTGGCAAGGCCAAGCAATACCAGATCGTTTCTCCCGTACAATTGGCAATGATACTTCTGTTACGAACGACTAGTATACTTGTGTGTGGCTGGTTTACTACTGCAAATCACATACAACAACTCTTTTACTGGTTGGGTGTAAATAGCACATGGGTTCCCTCCTCCAGCTTTGAGCACCATGTGAACAATGACTCGTGCAACTACTGGAGGATATGGACAAAGAGGACAGCTAAAAAATGCCAGGAAACAAAACACTGCCAATAAATTTTAATTTGGACTTGAAATTCTTGATGACCCAATGCCCAATGGGAGCATAAACATTGATGTTTATCACTATCTCTAGGGTTTCTCGTCAGGTGCATCGAGAGCACTACAAGCTCTTGTCACCTCGTCTAAATATTACATGTGCAAGAACCTAGTGTCACCAATAAAAAAAAAAACAATCAAATATAGTTGTATATATCTAGCTCATCATTCTAAACAATTAAAGATGACACATCCATCTTGTCTGGACTTGAGAAAATACTCCTAACAAACAATATTTCTACACTAATCATTTTTTGTTTGAAATAATTTTTCTTGTTGAAATTAGATAAAAACAATTAACAAATTGGTTCCCTTGACTTACTTTAAGTTTGGGTATGCTTCTTGAATATTCATGACAAATGAGAAGAACATCAATACTTCAAATATGTTTGGCATTTCCCTTACAATGAATAAAACTTTCAACTATTACGAAACCATATATCATCTAATAGGTTGAGTGCACTTGATACAAAACAATATCTAAATAAACCAGAAAATAGGATCCAAAAAATTATATCTTATCAACAATGATCCGGTAAGAAATAAATGAAGAAATTTAATACAAAATCATACTTTATCATAAAATTCTAAATAAGTCATTGCCTTTAACCTAAGGGTTGTGGATGGCATGCACTTGTGAACTAGATATGATAAATCCTCCACTATTTTCACTGCATGCTCCGCTTAGCATCACACTTATCCTTCTTAATGGTATGTGATCCTTTGTTATCTATTTCACCTTTCTTCCCTTATTTGTCCCATGTGCCTTTGTGTTAAGAAAAGGCAACAAAATTATGATGCAACAACTCTGGCAACATTTTAGAGGGTAAGAGGAATAGGGAATGTTTGATAATCGAAAGACTCGTTAGAGTTTAGAAATAGTTTTAGCATTCATTGTATCATTGGTTTCATATTAATCTATCCTCACGATCAATCATGGTTTACTATTGTACGTGTCTTGTCAATTTTTCTTATGTAAGGATTCATTAGAAAAGAATAATTCATCATTTCTATTACTATATCTATATATTTCCTGACATTGTTTTATTTTTTCATCAAATAAAGTTATTATTTATATCTTTTCTAGCCAACAGGGTGGAAAAAAGTGAATAGTACTTCTCAAAAAATAGAATCAACGTGAAAAAGGTACTTATAAAAGTCATATTTCATCTAAAATTGCAATCATTACTATAAATATATAGTTACCTCATCATTGTGCATTAAGAGTATATGCCATATAATTAGCGTAAGAAGATGCTCTAGGAGTGGTTTTAGGGAAGAAGCCTTGTTTATATGTTTGTACATGAGACGATCGAATCACGAAAACAAGACCAACGAATGCGGAAGCGATTAGCAGCGGAATTATCAAAAATCACTAAAAATTAAAACTTTTGTAAAGAGACCATCATACGATAAAACTCTTTCATAAAGAACCCGATAAGTTGTTTACAACATGTTCCATCATTACCTCTTTGTAACAAATACATCTCGAGAATTACAACACCAACCACCTTGTTAACTGTACAAGGTGAGATACAAAATCTTGAGGCATCATGCCAAAATCTCAGATATACTGACTCCTAGGACCTGAGAGTACAGAGACGACACAGGACATACTATCTACACAACTTGACAGTCAGTGTCTCCACCTGAGGATCACTGCTGTCCCTGAGATTGCTGCTGCTGCTGCTGCTCACCCACTGATGGGTTCCTTTGCCATCGGCGTCTACCTAAAAAGTAATCCCACGGGGGTGAGACAATTGAATAATTGTCCCAGCGAGAGTTATAACTCTCCTCCAGAAGCTTTGTTATTGCATTAAAGGAATAACATAAAGCAGAAGAAATATAATTATTCAATAGCAGGTAACATTGTATAAACTATGTAAAGCAACATCCTTATAAGTAATCATTTCAATTATAACATAATTGAATGACAAGACACATACCAATAAGGAATATGAAGAACATGTATACTAGTTACTTAACTAAAGCACTATGAACAATGTATCATCAATCATTGTTTCTCATAGTTTAACCTAAGCAATATGCTATACAGATGATTACATTTTACAAACATATTTATGCCCTGAGGAGATGAGTTACACCTCTCATACTCCAACCGACCATCCTTAGATCGCAATCGGTACCATACCTAGGTCATCAGGAGAGCCGGATTCCTATTACCTCATCACTCCTCAGTTAGTATGAGGATCAACATGCAGGACATCTCGTGTCTCTGCTATAAAAGCTTTCCAGGGTATTCTGGCAACTTCGCTATTTATAGCTACAGTGGCATTCTTTACTCTCTTCACCATCGAGGGATTTCTTGTTTATCTCTCATCGATGCGGCATTAACAACATCATCCGCAGATTAGTGATACATCATCCCGGCATAAACAAGTAATGAAGGATTGAGAGATTAATGATACATCTTCTATCAAATCCAACATTAGGATGTAAGGTTATTCGCGGCCATAACCCCCACATACTCAAAAGTATGTGCTCCAGGAGTTCCCTTAGGAAAACCTATTTCACCATCATGTATTTTCTGACAATGATGGATCTATGGTCAGGGCTCTACTTGATATCATTGTATTTGATTATTTGAGTACATTATGGCATTCCTTAGCATCATACATGTTTTCAAACATAAAAAAATAAAATAAATGCTATAAAGAAAGAGTACTATTTGTATCAAGTTTACATGACATACTTTCAACATTGTGATATCAATCCCTAACCATTTCATCATTGTGATTCAGGAATGTGGGTATTCAAACCCTTGAATCATCATAACACTTGTTACCAAGTAACATCTTATTATCCATTCATTTTAACAGTATGACTATTGAATATAATAATGCATATATTTCTCATGGCTCATTCAGCCTATCAAGCTCATATGTTACCACTCACCAGGTAACATAGCATATCATTATACTTGAAACATGTAAAGTATTTTCAATGCATATAACAACATAACCCTTACCTGGATATGATCACCTCTTTATGAAAACCTGCATGGTTAACTTTTACTAATAACATGCACATTGTAACTATATCAGCACAATACAAGTTCTTTTCAAATTATATATAGGATACCAAGGCTGTGCTATTATGCACGGTCATGAAAGAGTAAGCCACCACGACCGTACTTCATTACATGGCCGTGAAACAAAGGATTCACCACGACCGTGTCATATTACCATGGCTGGTTTCTAGGTTTAGGATGCTTATTCAATCCAAATAGAGTTATTCAACCTCTTAACTTGATTAGGAATAGTGATTCCTTATCTCATACTTTAATCATTGAGTTTCATGCTTAAAAGCATAACTCAGAATTAAGGTTTACCTGTTCATATTATCACATCACCCTAGATTAGGGTTTACTATTCACATTACATCTCATTACCCTAGATTAGGGTTTACTATTCACGTTACATCACATTTTATTTGAATTGAGGTCATTCCATTATCATATATGAAGATTACTCTCATTCATGCCCTTAATAGCGTTAAGATTCATTAATCATTATGATTAGGGTTTCCATGATGTCCTAATGAAGGATCATACCCTAATTATGTGTATTCATATATGTTGGAAGCATATTACTTGATTCTCATTCATATTAGGGAGTCTTCTCTCTCCTCTTTCTATTAGATGATGTTCACATCACTCTTGATTAGGTTAGGTCAATCCAACCCTAATAACATAAGTCATATCATCACTATAATGGTCATTAGGGTTTTCTTGATCAAGAGGTAATTACTACTTAAACCCATCAAGGGTACTTTGGTAATGCTCACCATTGGTCATAACATGCATCAACCAACTAAGAATTCTTGTCCTTAAAAGACCCCAAACAGTTTTGCACTTCCAACCTCCAAACGGTTTTGAAACCGCATGGAGTGGTTGATCGTTTGGTACCTTTGACTTTTAAGACCGCATGAAAAAATACACCATCAAGACCGTTTGCCCAAAAGTGTGGTGAAGACCATTTGGTCACGTTGACCGTTTGGCCAAGTTTAACTTTGAAACCATTTGGGAAAATCGTTCTTGAAACCCCATGGTCACCGATCGGTTTTGAAACCGCATGAATACAAACAGTTTTGAAACCGTTTGGTTCCAAACGGTCTTGAGACCATTTTCCCCCAAACGGTCTTGAGACCATTTGGTCCAAACACCTCAAAACCGCATGGACCAAAAAGTGTGTCAACCCTTCAAATTGAGTTAGGGTTTTCAATGTTGAACCCCTCAATTGTTCATGCCATGGTTAACTACTTATCAATTAGGTTAATTAGGTCAATCCTCTACTGATTTGACACTCAATTGATCACCAATTAGGGTTTGGATTGATTGGATGAGGATTTGGAGTCAATCACTCTTCAATCATGTATCAACATGAGCCTAATTGATGTTGAACCCATTGAACCATCACTCAATTGGGACATGACCTGACCCCAAACGGTCTTGGGATCGTTTGGACATCCTCCAAACGGTCTTGAGACTTTTTTCTCAAAGTCACATAAAAAACTAAATCAACCTATTAAGGTTTGAACCATAGATTTGATCATTAGGTCACTAATCGATTATATATCAACTTATTACCTTTCAATCTTCAACCACTTATCCATAGTCAACCCTAGACCTCCAAACGGTCTTGGGTGACCACCAAACGGTTTTGTAACCGTTTGGACATCCTCCAAATGGTCTTGAGACCGTTTGCTCATGATGTCATCAAAAACCAAGTCAATTACTTAAGGGTTGAACCCTAGGTTTAGTCACCAAATCAACACTTAATTTCTCAACAACTTGATATGATTGGACCCTCAATTGATCAAACCAACTTAACCCTAGACCTACAAACGGTCTTGGGTGGTCACCAAACAGTCTTGAGACCGTTTGGGTGATCCCTAAACAGTTTTGAAACCATTTGGGTCACTCAACCCAAACTTCAACATGATTGGTCCATTGAAATCAGCAATGAACCCGATTAGGGTTTAGGTGATTGAAGCGCCTTCAACTTGAGATTTACTTGGAATTAGTTAATGATTCTTGGTGGGTAATTAGTTCACAATGTGTACAAAAGCCCTCCAAACGGTCAACGCCTAGTCAACCCATCCAAATGGTCTTGGAGACCGTTTGCTCCAAACGGTTTTGTGAAACCGTTTGCCACCAAATGGTTTTGAAACCGTTTGCTTCCAAACGGTTTTGCAAACCGTTTGGGCAAAGGGTGGACACCGTTTGATAAAGTAAGATAAGGATTAACATAGGTATTAACACCACCTTCTTCTACCTCAAGAAACTGATCTGTTCTTCACGGATTTAGTTGCAAGAACACTTAGAACTATGGAAGAAAGGAGAATAAGCAACATTTTCTAGGAGAAGAAAGTGCAAAAATAAAGCATAAGGTTTAGAGTTATAAAACCCGCCTTTGGTCTGATATAGAGCTCCAAGCTCCATGCCTTTAATGGTGACTTGAGATCCAGAGGTCGTCCAAGGTTCTTTCTTCAATAATTGGATGGAGAAGATGGCTAGAAACAAGAGTTGTGCAAGGAAAACTAGTAAACCAACCTTGTAGCATGGTTTCCTCCATAAATCCGAGCTAGAAGATGACCAAACTTACCTAGATGAACTTGGTCGTCCTCCTCTACTCCTGAGCACCTCCTAAGTCGGTCCAAGCAATAAGATGAGAAGAGGAAGTGAAGGAAACAATCCTTTGCCTTGAAAAAGGGATGTGCTTATATATTTTGGGCTTATTTTCAAGATAATGATAATTACTTCCTTATTTTTCATATGGGTCCTTCTCCATTTATTTTACACGTTTCTCCCTTCTCATCACATGCAAAGCTCTTCTTTATCCACTTTTTAGAGGAAAAGAAACTAATCATCTTATTTAAGTTGAACATATAAAAGGGTCATTTTGCATACATCTTGATTATTTAGATATAAGGACTATCTTTCTTATTTGATTACTCAAATGAGGTGCCCTCCTCATTTTATTTACTCTAATTGATGCCAAGGTGTATGAGAGATACTCTAGAGGGTATATTTTACATTTTGCACCCTATGTTTTGGGTAAATTGCACTTTACATCAAAACTAGGTTTTAAAGCACAAAGATTACTCTACAAGCTATATCTTGGTGCCCAAGCTTGGAGAATCCATATCACCACATCATATTCTTTCTTATGATGTATCAACATTAGAGTAACATTTTAACATGTGCAATTTGCAAGTTAACCCCTCTAATTGGGTAATTTGCACATAGGTCCCTATTTAACAAAACAATATTACAACATTGTTCAAAAAGGACAGAAATGGAAATATAAGTTCCCCTGGAGCTTTAATTACATATCAAAATATAACCACAAGCATTTAATCATATGTCTTAAGCAAAACACCTAGGGTTAGTTCATAACCCAGTTCAGGGATGTTACAAATTATCCACCCCTTACAAGGATTTCGTCCATGAAATCAACAAAACATATTAACAAACATATTATGAGAAAAGAGCAGGGTATTTCCTTCTCATCTCTTCCTCTAGTTCTCATGTGGCTTCTTTAACACCATGATGATTCCAGAGAACTTTCACAAGACTTATGTCTTTCTTTTTCAACTTTTTAATTCTTTTATCAAGGATAGACACTGGTCCTTCTTCATAAGATATGTCTTCATTCAATTCTACCTCCATAGGTTCTAAAACTGATTCTGTATCAGGGTGACATTTCCTCAGCATAGAAATGTGAAACACAGGGTGTAACCTCTGTAACTCTGGTGGCAACTCTAGTCTATAGGCTACATTTCCAACCCGTTCAATGATTGGATAAGGCCCCATAAATCTAGGAGCTAATTTCCCTTTCCTTCCAAAATGAAGGACTCCTTTCCAAGGTGAGACTTTGAGATACACTCTGTCTCCAACCTGGAACTCTAACAGTCTACGATGTTTATCAGCATAAGATTTCTGTCTATCTTGTGCAGTCTTTATATGTTGTTGTATTATTTTAATCTTTTCTGTGGTTTGCTGCACAAGATCAGGACCTAACAGTTGATATTCACCAGTCTCATACCAACACAGGGGTGATCTACAACGTCTACCATATAAATATTCATAAGGTGCCATGTCAATGCTATGCTGATAGATATTATTATAGGCAAACTCTATCAAGCTTAGATGTAGATCCCAACTCCCCGTAAACTGAAGAACACATGCTCTTAGCAAGTCTTCTAAGGTTTGTATAGTCCTTTATGACTGTCCATCAGTCTGAGGATGAAAGGTTGTACTAAACCTTAACTGGGTGCCTAAGGCCTTGTGAAGTCTCTCCCAGAAACGACTTGTAAACTGGGGACCTCTGACAGAAACGATAGTAACTGGGACTCCGTGTAGTCATACTATCTCTTCAACATACAACTGTGCTAATTTCTCAGTAGAATAGGTTGTTTTGATAGGAAGGAAATGTGCTGTCTTTGTCAACCTATCAACTATTACCCAAATGGAATCATGCCCTTTTCTTGTCTTGGGTAGGCCAACAATAAACTCCATCCAGCGGCGTTGCCTCATGTTAAGCTCATGCTGAGAAAAGATATACTTAAGGTTCTTATGATCAGTGAAAATATGGAATGTCTCTCCATAGAGATAGTGTCTCCAGATTTTCAAGGCATGAACCACAATAGCTAGCTCCAGATCGTGTGTCGGATAATTCTCCTCCTATTTCTTAAGCTGTCGGGAAGCAAAAGAAATCACTTGTTTATCCTGCATCAACATACATCCAAGTCCATTCTTGGAGGCATCACATAAAACTACATATCCTTTTCCTTGCTCAGGTAGCACAAGCACAGGTGCACTTGTCAACCTTTCCTTCAACACCTGGAAAGATTGCTAACACTTGTTACTCCAGGTAAAAGGAACATCCTTCCGGGTCAACTTAGTCAAAGGTAAGGCTATGGAACTGAAGTTCTTAATGAACCTCCGGTAATAGCCAGCCAATCCTAAGAAACTTCGAATCTCTGTCGGTGTCTTCGGCTGCTCCCATTGCAGGGCAGATTCTAACTTTTTAGGGTCAACACGTATACCTAAAGCAGATATCATGTGTCCAAGGAAAGATAATTCTGATAGCCAGAATTCACACTTGCTAAACTTATCGTATAACTTATGCTTTCTTAGCAAAGTTAGAGTCTGTCGAAGATGTTGTTCGTGCTGTTGAGCATCTCTACTATAGATTAGGATGTCATCTATAAAGACAAAAACACACTGATCGAGAAAAGGTCAGAAAATTCTATTCATGAGTTCCATAAATGTAGCTAGTGCATTTGTTAGTCCAAACGACATAACTGTGAACTCATAGTGACCATACCTTGTCCTAAAGGCAGACTTGGGTATGTCACCATCTTTAATACGGAGTTGGTGATATCCTGATCTCAAATCTATCTTTGAGAAGACGGTTGCACCATGCAACTGGTCAAAGAGATCATCAATCCTCGGCAGAGGATACTTGTTCTTTATTGTTACTTTATTTAACTGTCTGTAATCAATGCATAACCGCATTGATCCATCTTTCTTTTTAACAAAGAGCACCGGAGCACCCCAAGGTGAAGTACTCAGTCAGATGAAACCCTTCTCAAGCAACTCCTGCAGTTGTTTCTTGAGTTCTGCCATCTCAGCAGGTGCCTCAGCAGGCGCCATCCTATATGGTGTTTGTGCTATAGGTTTCGTGTCTGGAACTAGATTGATCTCAAAATCAATCTCCCGGGGCGGTGGCACACCTGGAAGTTCTTCAGGAAATACATCTACAAATTCCCTGACTATAGGAACTTCAGCAGGGTTAGGACTATGCATGGTAGTATCTACCACATGGGCCAAGAATGCATAACATCCTTGCCTCATCAGCTTTTCAGAAACCATAGCTGACACAAGACAAGTGGGTAGAATCTTTCTCTCTCCTTGAAAGATCCATGTATCACTATCATCAGCAAACACAACATGCTTGGACTCACAATCCAAGACAACCTTATACCTTTCTAAGGTATCCATCCCAAGGATTATATCAAATCCATGCATCTCAAGTGGTATAAGATCCACTTGAATGCGATGTTCAGAAAAGAAGAGGATGCAAGGAGAACATACCTCCTGCAACACAGCAGATCCCATCAAGGGAGTTTCTAACAACAAACTATCTACTCTATGACTTATAGTCAATTTGCAGTTAAAAATCACTCTTCGAGTGATAAAGGAGTGCGTAGTACCCGGATCAATCAAAACAGATACAACATAAGATGTAGACATATCATAATATAACAACTCCATCTGACCTGCTACAACCTGAGGGTTGATAACTGCATCAGGTGGATTCATCGCGTAAAATCTCGTCGTCGCCTGTGGTTGATTCAGTGCTTGATGACCAGATGCCGATGATCCAGCTTAGGACGCTTGTCCACATCCTCTAGCTCCTCCTGGAAACTGTCTCCATTATAATCCTTGCTGATTCTGCCTATGAGGTTGAGTCGCACTCACTTCTCTAGCTCTGCAGTCTTTCATCAGATGTCCCATCTTTCTACATATATAACAACTTCTATTCAGTTGTTGTGGTTTGGGTGGTCCTGTAACCGACATAGATGCTGAACTACGAGCTCCTCCTAGTGATAGGCTTCATCCTCTACCCCTATTTGGCATCCACTGTGTCTGGGTATTGGATCTAGGTGGTGGTGTAGGCACAGAAAACCTAGGTTTCTTGAAACCTTTGGATGAAGATCCTTGGAACTGGGGATACATCCTCTTGTTCTGGGTCTGTATCTTCTCTATTACAGACCTTTCTACCCTTCTGACAGACTCCACGAAGGTAGCAAACCTTTCTCTGTTCTCTAGGGTAGACACGAGAGTAGTCAACTCAGCATTCATCCCTTTCTCGAACCGCCTAATCCTTTCTTCCTCTGTAGCTTCCATGTGCGGATAGAACCGCAACAACTCCATGAACTTAGATTCGTATTCTCTAATGTTCATTAGACCTTGCCTTAACCTCTCAAACTGAGAGATTTTCTCATCCAGAAACATCTTAGGGAAATATCTATTGTTAAATTCCCGTCGGAAGTCTTCCCAGGCAACCTCCACACCAGGCCTTTTCTGCTCCTCCATGGTTCACCAATGACCAGCATTCCCCTTGAGAAGGTACACAACATGTCTAACCTTCTCAGCTTCTGGGATGTTCAGGATTCTAAAGGCCTTCTCTAGTTCAGTTAACCATAAGTCAGCATCTGCGGGATCAGTTGTTCCAAAATACTCCGTAGCTCCAACTCGGAGAAGTCATTCAAATGTCTTGCCGATTCCTTGTCCTTCAGGATGGGCATGTGCCCTAGGTGTAGGCATAGGTATCCTATGAGTTATGTGTGTCATGGAAGTCATAAACTATCCAAACATGGTCTGGACAGCTCAGTTTCCCATGTCAACAGGATCAAACTGGGGTGGTTCAGGCACAGGTTGCTCTATCTCTGGGTTTCTTGCACCTTCTCTGGGTGCAGCAACACTACTCTCTGCGACATATTCCTCGTGTGGTCCAGATATCCTTAGTCTTATCTTCTCCTCATGAGGAGAAGAAGACACTATTAGACATACTGGAAAGCAGTATAACTGACTCAATATCCTAAGTCCTATGTCTCTGTAGACTTAGCGAACCTAGAGCTCTGATACGACTAAATTGAGATGATCGAATCACGAAAACAAGATCAACGAATGCGGAAGCGATTAGCCGCGGAATTATCAAAAATCACTAAAAATTAAAACTTTTGTAAAGATACCATCAAACGATAAAACTCTTTCATAAAGAACCCGATAAGTTGTTTACAACATGTTCCATCATTACCTCTCTGTAACAAATACATCTCGAGAATTACAACACCAACCACCTTGTTAACTGTACAAGGTGAGATACAAAATCTCGAGGCATCATGCCAAAATCTCAGATATACTGACTCCTAGGACCTGAGAGTACAGAGAAGACACAAGACATACTATCTACATATCTTGACAGTCAGTGTCTCCACCTGAGGATCACTACTGTCCCTGAGATTGCTGCTGCTGCTGCTCATCCACTGTTGGGTGCCTTCGCCCTCAGCGTCTACCTAAAAAGTAATCCCATGGGGGTGAGACAATTGAATAATTGTCCCAGTGAGAGTTATAACTGTCCGCCAGAAGCTTTGTTATTGCATTAAGGGAATAACATAAAGCAAAAGAAATATAATTATTCAATAGCAGGTAACATTGTATAAACTATGTAAAGCAACATCCTTATAAGTAATCATTTCAATTATAACATAATTGAATGACAAGACATATAACAATAAGGAATATGAAGAACATGTATACTAGTTACTTAACTAAAGCACTATGAACAATGTATCATCAATCATTGTTTCTCGTAGTTTAACCTAAGCAATATGCTATACGGCTGATTACATTTTACAAACATATTTATGCCCTGAGGAGATGAGTTACACCTCTCATACTCCAACCGACCATCCTTAGATCACAATCGGTACCATACCTAGGTCATCAGGAGAGCCGAATTCCTATGACCTCATCACTCCTCAGTTAGTATGAGGATCAACATGCAGGACATCTCGTGTCTCTGCTATAAAATCTTTCCAGGGTATTCTGGCAACTTCGCTATTTAGAGCTACAGTGGCATTCTGTACTCTCTTCACCATCGAGGGATTTCTTGTTTATCTCTCATCGATGCGGCATTAACAACATCATCGGGAGATTAGTGATACATCATCCTGAAATAAACAAGTAATGAAGGATTGAGAGATTAATGATACATCTCACATCAAATCCAACATTAGGACGTAAGGTTATTCACGTCCATAACCCCCACATACTCAAAAGTATGTGCTCCAGGAGTTCCCTTAGGAAAACCTATTTCACCATCATGTATTTTCTGACAATGATGGATCTATGGTCAGGGCTCTACTTGATATCATTGTATTTGATTAGTTGAGTACATTATGGCATTCCTTAGCATCAGACATGTTTTCAAACATAAACAAATAAAATAAATGCTATAAAGAAAGAGTACTATTTGTATCAAGTTCACATGACATACTTTCAACATTGGGATATCAATCCCTAACCATTTCATCATTGTGATTCAGGAATGTGGGTATTCAAACCCTTGAATCATCATAACACTTGTTACCAAGTAACATCTTATTATCCAGTCATTTTAACAATATGACTATTGAATAAAACAATGCATATATTTCTCATGGCTCATTCAGCCTATCAAGCTCATATGTTACCACTCACCAGGTAACATAGCATATCATTATACTTGAAGCATGTAAAGTATTTTCAATGCATATAACATCATAACCCTTACCTGGATATGATCACCTCTTTATGAAAACCTGCATGGTTAACTTTTACTAATAACATGCACATTGTAAATATATTAGCACAATACAAGTTCTTTTCAAATTATATATAGGATACCACGGCCGTGCTATTCTGCACGGTCGTGCAAGAGTAAGCCACCACGGCCGTGCTTCATTACATGGCCGTGCAACAAAGGATTCACCACGACCGTGTCATATTACCACGACTGGTTTCTAGGTTTAGGATGCTTATTCAATCCAAATAGAGTTATTCAGCCTCTTAACTTGATTAGGAATAGTGATTCCTTATCTCATACTTTAATCATGGAGTTTCATGCTTAAAAGCATAACTCAGAATTAAGGTTTACCTGTTCATATTATCACATCACCCTAGATTAGGGTTTACTATTCACATTACATCTCATTACCCTAGATTAGGGTTTACTATTCACGTTACATCACATTTTATTTGAATTGAGGTCATTCCATTATCATATATGAAGATTACTCTCATTCATGCCCTTAATAGGGTTAAGATTCATTAATCATTATGATTAGGGTTTCCATGATCTCATAATGAAGGATCATACCCTAATTATGTGTATTCATATATGTTGGAAGCATATTACTTGATTCTCATTCATATTAGGGAGTCTTCTCTCTCCTCTTTCTATTAGATGATGTTCACATCACTCTTGATTAGGTTAGGTCAATCCAACCCTGATAATATAAGTCATATCATCACTACAATGGTCATTAGGGTTTTCTTGATCAAGTGGTAATGACTACTTAAACCCATCAAGGGTACTTTGGTAATGCTCACCATTGGTCATAACATGCATCAACCAACTAATTACTTGTTCCCTTAATGTCTTTAGGTATCATTAGGGTTTATATTAATCAACCATTGAACCATTTAAGCCTTTAAAGCATTAAGCATTCTTGTCCTTAAAAGACCCCAAACGGTTTTGCACTTCCAACCTCCAAACGGTTTTGAAACCGCATGGAGTGGTTGACCGTTTGGTACCTTTGACTTTTAAGACCGCATGAAAAAATACACCATCAAGACTGTTTGCCCAAAAGTGTGGTGAAGACCATTTGGTCACGTTGACCGTTTGGCCAAGTTTGACTTTGAAACCGTTTGGGCAAATTGTTCTTGAAACCCCATGGTCACCAATCGGTTTTGAAACCACATGAATCCAAACGGTTTTGAAACTGTTTGGTTCCAAATGGTCTTGAGACCGTTTGGCCCCAAACGGTCTTGATACCGTTTGGACTCAAACGGTCTTGAGTCCATTTGGTCCAAACCCCTCAAAACCGCATGGACCAAAAAGTGTGTCAACCCTTCAAATTGAGTTAGGGTTTTCAATGTTGAACCCCTCAATTGTTCATGCCATGGTTAACTACTTATCAATTAGGTTAATTAGGTCAATACTCTACTGATTTGACACTCAATTGTCCCTCAATTGATCACCAACTAGGGTATTGATTGATTGGATAAGGATTTGGAGTCAATCACTCTTCAATCATGTATCAACATGAGCCTAATTAATGTTGAACCCATTGAACCATCACTCAATTGGGACATGACCTGACCCCAAATGGTCTTGGGATCGTTTGGACATCCTCCAAACAGTCTTGAGACCGTTTTCTCAAAGTCACATAAAAAATTAACTCAACCTATTAAGGTTTGAACCATAGATTTGATCATTAGGTCACTAATCGATTATATATCAACTTATTACCTTTCAATCTTCAACCACTTATCCATAGTCAACCCTAGACCTCCAAACAGTCTTGGGTGACCACCAAACAGTTTTGAAACCATTTGGACATCCTCCAAACTGTCTTGAGACCGTTTTGCTCATGATGTCATCAAAAACCAAGTCAATTTCTTAAGGGTTGAACCCTAGGTTTAGTCACCAAATCAGCACTTAATTGCTCAACAACTTGATATGATTGGACCCTCAATTGATCAACCCCACTTAACCCTAGACCTCGAAACGGTCTTGGGTGGTCACAAAACGGTCTTGAGACCGTTTGGGTGATCCCTAAACAGTTTTGAAACCGTTTGGGTCACTCAACCCAAACTTCAACATGATTGGTCCATTGAAATCAGCAATGAACCCGATTAGGGTTTAGGTGATTGAAGTGCCTTCAACTTGAGATTTACTTGGAATTAGTTAATGATTCTTGGTGGGTAATTAGTTCACAATATGTATAGAAGCCCTCCAAATGGTCAACGCCTGGTCAACCCATCCAAATGGTCTTGGAGACCGTTTGCTCCAAACGGTTTTGTGAAACCGTTTGCCACCAAATGGTTTTGAAACCGTTTGTTTCCAAACGGTATTGCAAACCGTTTGGGTAAAGGGTGGAGACCGTTTGATAAAGTAAGATAAGGATTAACATAGGTATTAACGCCACCTTCTTCTACCTCAAGAAACTGATCTATTCTTCACGGATTTAGTTGCAAGAACACTTAGAACTATGGAAGAAAGGAGAACAAGCAACGTTTTCTAGGAGAAGAAAGTGCAAAAACAAAGCGTAAGGTTTAGAGTTATAAAACCCGCCTTTGGTCTGATCTAGAGCTCCAAGCTCTGTGCCTTTAATCGTGACTTGAGCTCCAGAGGTCGTCCAAGGTTCTTTCTTCAAGAATTGGATGGAGAAGATGGCTAGAAACAAGAGTTGTGCAAGGAAAACTAGTAAACCAACCTTGTAGCATGATTTCCTCCATAAATCCGAGCTAGAAGATGACCAAACTTACCTAGATGAACTTGGTCATCATCCTCTGCTCCTGATCTCCTCCTAAGTTGGTCCAAGCAAGAAGATGAGAAGAGGAAGTGAAGGAAACGATCCTTTGCCTTGAAAAAGGGATGTGCTTATATATTTTGAGCTTATTTTCAAGATAATGATAATTACTTCCTTATTTTTCATATGGGTACTTCTCCATTTCTTCTCCACGTTTCTCCCTTCTCATCACATGCAAAGCTCTTCTTTATCCACGTTTTAGAGGAAAAGAAACCAATCATCTTATTTAAGTTGTACATATAAAAGGGTCATTTTGCATACATCTTGATTATTTAGATATAAGGACTATCTTTCTTATTTGATTACTCAAATGAGGTGCCCTACTCATTTTCTTTACTCTACTTGATGCCAAGGTGTATGAGAGATACGCTAGAGGGTATATTTTACATGTTGCACCCTATGTTTTAGGTAAATTGCACTTTACATCAAAACTAGGTTTTAAAGCACAAAAAATACTCTACAAGCTATATCTTGGTGCCCAAGCTTGGAGAATCCATATCACCACATCATATTCATTCTTATGATGTTTCAACATTAGAGGAACATTTTAACATGTGCAATTTGCAAGTTAACCCCTCTAATTGGGTAATTTGCACATAGGTCCCTATTTAACAAAACAATATTACAACATTGTTCAAAAAGGACAGAAATGGAAATAAAAGTTCCTCAGGAGCTTTAATTACATATCAAAAGATAACCACAAGAATTTAATCGTATGTCTTAAGAAAAACACCTAGGGTTAGTTCATAACCAAGGTCAGGGATGTTACAGTACATGACTCCACCAACGTCAAATATATATGTGTGTCTGTGTGTGTGTGTGTGTTTCTACAAGTGATTTATCCTCCCCATGGAAGCATGTGTTAGGAGGCAAAATGACATTCTATATAATAACCTCCCTCCCCCCCTTAAAGCTCAAGAAAACTTCCTTCAACAATAGTCCTCAATCTTCTTTCTATTTACCAAATATACAATGGTTTATGTTGAAGTGGTTTGCTTTGAATACTTCTTTATTCAGCTACACCAAAATATCTACATATATATTCCAAATATAATTGTCACCATACTACACTTGTAGGGATATCCTAGGATATCTGCAAAAAAGGAAATCATTTCGAGATCCTGATGTCATTCTTTTTTACTAGTATATAGGTTAACTTTAACGTTGGTTATTTACAAAATGTAATGTCGATTTTGGGGCAAAATATTGGTGGGAGACACTGCGCATTAAAAACTATGACATTGGTTTATAGAGAAATATGAATCTGATGATGTACCATAGCAGTGGTTCCCAGAACTGACGTCTGGGAAGGAAAAAGCAACAGTAAAAAATCTCTATAAGAAAATTTGTCTCAATAGGTAGTCTATCATATTGGTTTTATTTGAAAACAAAAGTGATAAGAATTCTACAATGTTGATTTTATGACTAAACCAACATAGTAGGAAGATGATGTTTTATATTGTTGAAATGGTTCAATGTTTTTTATTTTTGTATGCAATCGGTGTTAGACATGTTCCACATCGATTTTTATTAACAAAACCAACATAATAGACTGGTTTATCACTTTTGTTATGTAATGTAAGTTTTGACTTTCAAAACGACTATTTTGACATTGATTTTCCTTTAATAAATGATGTTGAAATTTGTATGTTCAATAACAGCTCTACCAACCCATTGTCTAGCTATTCAGTAGGATGTAGAACATTTTATTCTAATAACAACATGTTTTATCCTACATTCAGCTTAACAACTGGACATTTTGAACCTGTAATAACAAATACATATTGTAACATCCCAATTTTCTAAAACATATGTCATAGAGCAAAAACATAATCTTATTGGGAATGTCACAAATATGATAATGATTGCATCAAAATAAAGTTTAAATAAACCAACACATGATACATTGCATAGTTTCTCATATCTCAAACTTGTAACATAAAACTCACACTCTAAACTAACACATGTCTCATAAGAATAAATAAAATCTAATCTATTGATAATTGGAAACCCACTAGGCCTGGTCTCATAAGTCCTTGAACACTTTCTTCAACTAGTCCTTAGATGACTCTATCCTTGACGTAGCTCCTTTCCTACGGGCATCACATCCCCAATCATGCATAAAATAGTTTGTAAGTGTAATTGAACATATTACAAAACTAAATAACATATATTTTAAAAATAAAACATTTAACATCATGAAAATAAACTTTGCCTTTTTATCATTTTCTTTTATCTAACTTAGACATGAATCCTCAAGTTTTGCACTGAACTACCTCTTCTCTTTGCACCAAAGTAATTTGTATGCTAGCAAAACCCATGATTTGTACCGAAGTACACTGTATGCTAGGAAAGACCATGATTTGTACCGAAGTACATTGTATGCTAGGAAAACCAATGAAGATGATCTTATATTAGATTCATTCATTATCTTTACTCTTTAGTCTTGAATACTCTTTATTGTTGCTCGTAAACATGAATATGATGTACTACAATGATTATTGAAATTAAACAACAAAAATGATTTCATTTATCAATTGACTTTTAACTTTAATCAATGAATCCATAGTATGAATAATACGTTCACATAATAACATGTACATTGTACATAATCACATATAAACATCCAATAATTATGTTCAACATACATAGACCACTTACAAAGGTTGCAGAAACCCTAATCACACTATTTAGGCTGATGAAATCCTATATACCTTGTTGGAACAAAATAGAATTCATTAATATTTAATATCAACTTGATATCTAGGGTTTTAGGTTTCCTTAGGGATTGACAGAAATTCCAGGTCAAAATAGGCTTTGAAACCACTTTAGTATTATTCTTTATTACATTATCTTTCCAACGAGTATTTTTATGAAAATTTCTGAGATAGTATGAATTAGTTATGCATTTCTCAGTATTGGACCAATCAGATAACAAAGAAAAGCCACATAGGAAAGTCAATACCTGCCAAAGGCAAGGTGTAACTAAGATGAGATGGGCCAACGAAATTGGTCCACTTAGACTGGGCCTGCTCATACAACCACACAGTCAACACAAAAATCAAAGGACATAAATGTCCATAGCAGTGTGGCACCGTAATATTGAAAATAGAGGCAAGAATGGAAAAACACTGCATGGGATCTTCGTTCCCAAATGAGTAGTGAAGAATAGGGGACATACCCCAAAAAACATTAACTACGATCATGAACTACGATGGATACTAACCCACTTCGATGTCAGGTGAGGGGTTCCCTGGGTCAAGGCAGTCTTGATGACCCCAGACTTAGGATTGGCGGTGGAGAGATGACTGGGAAGTACCTCCGGTGATGGAAGTAGAAGCTACTGTAGAGGAAAAATAGAGAAGAGTGAAATCGTGTAGAAAACCTAGAGTTTACAGAACCAAAATGAAGAAAAAAAACTTGAACCATCTTGACCGATGTGAGGAATGCCTTTTATGGATGCACAAAATGCAGATTAAGCAAGAAAAGAAGGAAAAAACAATACCTACAAGATTGGAAGGAAAAAGAGTCACAAAACCTTCTTTGACTCTTGGGGAATTGTGTGACAGTATCCCCTGGCATCGCCGTGGTCTGAGTCATTTCGACGATGAAAAAACCTCCTCTGAGTCAATGGGTCCGAGTTCTGGAGATGTCTGGGACTTTTTTTGGCTAACAGTGCCTTCCTCGTGATACACAGGTGTACCCAAATGTTCTAGGATGTTTTCTTATATAAGGAATGGGTAGGGGAACCACAAGTGATTGAAGGAGTTCAAGTAATGATAGAACTAGGAATGTTTTGTCGAGTGGGGATTCTAGGGAACCAAACTCTATGTAGATTGGTATGGATTTGATAAAAAAGATATAAGGATGGTGTAAAAATGAATTAGTTTCTTGAAATATTAATTGGATAGGGGGATCGGGAGGAAAGAGGACTGTTGACATTATTTCACTCCAAATAGGACTCAGATGGGTGGGAGAGATGACCCCCATCCGTCCGATGGATCCATGAACCAGGGAGAGAGATCCCGTCTATCTAACCTGATCTGGGGTCAAACGGAAGTGCATGACACATATTTCATTTAATTAGAGCTCGTGACCAAAGTCCAGTTACATTAGAATCAGGTTTATAAAATTTTTGTTTATTTTATCTCTCATGCTAATTGGGGCATCAAAGGGAGTCCAAACCTAATAGATGCAAGGATTCCTAAAATCAAAATAGTTTTTAGTTTTAAGACTTCCTACTATAGGTTATTTTCTTTCTAAGTTTAATATTATTTTAATTATCCAAGGCAATCTAAATATATTTAGAGGTTGATCTTTTAAGGAAAGTTATATATCATTGTTTCAAGTTCAAGAAATTTTTTTAGGTCAAAATATAATTATTGAAAAGGTCCATTTACATTATCCCCCTAAATACTACTAATGTGCTAATTATGGCTATATTTAATGAAATTAAGCTTCAATTAAGTTAATAATGAAAAAAAAAATTCATGAACATGAGTTAGACATTATAATTGGGTATCTAAGTTTCAATGGGTTTTATATGAAGCATCAAGATCTTAAATTCGAAATTAGGGTATTCTAATTTAGGACTATTTATATAAAAAATGGGTTTTACAATTCTACCCACCTTAAATGAATCTTGTTCTTGATATTCTACAAGTCTACCCACCTTAGGGTTTTCCTTATCAGTAACATGAAATTCTAACACGCTATAATTATCATGCAATCATACATATTCCTATATCTAGGGCAAGACTAACCATAATGATAGTGCATGAAAAGGTACTAAAGGGACTTCATAACTAGATCAAAGCTTGTTCATTCTCATCATCTTCAACATCATCCACCATGGTGAAGATCCTAGCTTGTTGGTTCTCCTTAGGCTCTTGGTTGGCTTCAGAAGCTTTCTTCTATAGGAGATAGGGGTTGTTGGATCTGATATGGTCAACCCCTCCACAATAGTATCAAACTCTAGTTCTATATCCGCACTCCTCTATATGATATCTATTACACTTGGTGCACAAAATATTTGCATGAGGGTTTGGATCGGGTTCCTCTTGTACCTTTCTCTTCTTGTCATTGTGGCTTTTGTGCTCTTTCTTGATGCCTGAGGATCCTCCATTCTTCTAGTATCATCCAGGGTGGTGCTCCAACTCCAAGGCAGACTCGAGTGTGTCCTGCACTATCCTAATGCCACGCCCAGTTAGAGCATAGCCCAAAATAGGTTTCAGGCCATGCATGAACTTCTTTCCTAGACACATCTCATCTAGACCATACTTGTACTTCTTCAACATACAAAACTTCATTGCGTATTGGCTCATAGTTGAGTTGTACTGTTACAAGTGCTTGAAATCCATCTCCTTCTTATTGATCATGGCTTCAAAGATGTAATGGTTTTGAAAGGTTGTCATAAACTCCTCCCAGGTCAACGTCTCAACATTGGGTCCTCAAGCATTGGTGAAGTTCTCCCACCAGGTGCGGGTTGCACTCTTCAACATGTGTATCCCAAAGAGAACTTTAGAATGTTTAGGAAATCCCATATCATGGAAACAATATTGACATTGATTAGCCACTCTTCGGCATTACCAATTACATTGCTCGCAGCTTCTCTTGAGAACGTCTTTGGCTTAATCTTTAGGAAGTCTACTAAGGTCAACTTTTAGGTCCTTGGTTGATGTGGCCTTCCATGTTGACCGGTCAGGATATTAGTAAGAGCCTAGATGAGAACATCTAAAGGTTAATTAGGGTTACCCTTATGGTTAACCCCTCCAGAAGTACCTAGATCACTTCCCCCACCGGTAGAACTTTCATCTCCATCTATGTGCTCCTTACACTTATCGAATTTTCTCTTGGGAGCCATCTACAAAAGGGAACATAAACTATATCATATTTTGAGAAAAAAAACTAGTAGAACACTATATGTTTTTCTATGATACCACATTCTAAGATCCCAATTTTCTTAAACATATAATTAATTGATCGGAAGCATAATTTTATTAGGAATGTCACAATTATGGTAATAATTACATTTAAATAATGTTTAAATAAACCAATGCAGGATGCATTGCATAGTTTCTCATATCTCAAACTCATAACACAATACTCACACTCTAAACTAAAACACATGTCTCATATGCATAAAGAAAATATAATCTATTGATATTTGGCACCCCCATGTCTGGTCTTAGAAGTCCTTGAGCTTCTTCTTCAACTGGTCCTCAAATAGCTTTATCTTTGACGTTGCTCCTTTCCTGCAGGCATCGTGCCCCCAAATATGCATAAAACAATTTGTAAGTGGAATTGAACGTATTATAAAATTGAAATAACTTATATCTTGAAAAGAAAACATGTAACATAATGAAAATAAACTTTGCATTTTTATCATTTTCTTTTATCTAACTTATATAAGAATCCTCAAGTTTTGCACCGAAGTGCCTCTTCTCTTTGCACTAAAGTGCTCTATATGCTAGTAAAACCCATGATTTGTATCGAAGTATATTGTATGCTAGGAAAGCCCATGATTTGTACTGAAGTACATTGTATGCTATGAAATCCCATGAGATCTTATATAAGGTTCATTCATTGTCTTTACTCTTTACTCTTGAATACTCTTTACTCGTGCTCTTAAACAAGAATGTGATGTATTGTGATGATTCTTGAAATTAAGTAATAAAAAGGAATTTATTTATCCATTAACTTTTAACTTGATTCAATGAAACCATAGTATACATTCACATAATAAAATATACGTTGTACATAATAACATATAAACATCCAATAATTATGTTCAAAGTGCATGGTCCACTTACAGAGATTGGAGAAACTCCTAATCTCCATATTTAGTCTGATGAAACCCTAGATAACCTATTGGAACAATTTAGAATTCGTTAATATTTAATATCAACTTGATTTATAGGGTTTTAGGGTTCTTTAGGGATTGACAAAAATCAGGGTCAAAATAGGCATTGAAACTACTTTAGTATTATTCTTTATTTCATTATCTTTTTGAGGAGTATTTTTATGAAAATTTCTTAGATATCATATATTAATTATGTATTTATCCGTATTGGACCAATAAAAAAATAAAGAATATCCACGTAGGAAAGTTAGCACATGCCAAAGGTAGGGCACGGACATGCTGAGAGGGGCTAATAAAATTAGTCCACCTAGACTGGGCCTGCTCGTACAACTCCATTGTCAGCACAAAAATCAAATGACATAAATTTCCATGGTAGTGTGACATAGTAATATCGAAAACATGGGCACGAGTGGAAAAAGACTACATGGGATCTTCGTTCCCAGATGAGAAGCAAAGAACAGGGGACAAACCCCAAAATGATAACTACAATCGTGAACTGCGATGGATACTAGCCCTGTTCGACATCGGTGATGGGTTCCCTAAGTCAAGACGGTCTTCAAGACCCTAGACTAAGTTCTAGTGGTGGTGAGATGACCGAGAAGTTCTACCGGCTACAGAAGCAAAATCTTCTATGGAGGATAAATGGAGGAAAACCTTGATTCTGGGCGAGTTTGCGGCACCCAATCGAAAAAAAAACTTGAACAATCTCAACCGAGGTGAGGTATTTCTTTGTGGATGCATGAAACATAGATCAAGAAAGAAAAGGGAAACAAGACAATACCTACAAGATCTGAAGGAAAAAGAGTTGCAAAACCTTTTTTGACTCTTAGGGAACTGCACAACGGTATCTGCTGACTTCACGGGTGTTTGAGTGGCTTTAGCGATGAACAAAACTCCACTGAGACAAGGAAACCGAGGTCCAGAGATGTTAAGGACTTTTCTGGGCTAACGATGCCTTTCTCACGATGCACAAGTGTACCCAAAAGTTCAATGGTGGATTCTTATATAAGGGATGGGTCGGGGAAGCACATGTGATCAAAGAATTTCAAGTAGCAATAGAACTGGGAATGTTTTATCGATCGAGGATTCTGGTGAACCAAACCCTATCTTGATTGGTATGGATTTGATAAGGAAGATAGATGGTGAAAAACAAATTGGTTTCTCAAGATATTAATCAGAGAGGGGGATCAGGAGGAAAGAGGGCTATTGGCACTATTTCAGTCCAACTTGGATTCATACAGGTGGGAGAGATGACCCACAACTGTAAGATGCATCCACAAACTAGGCCAAAAGATCTCATCTGTCCGATCTGATCTAAGGTCAAAATGGAGTGTGTGACATATAATTCATTTAATTAAAGCATGTGACTGAAGTTCAATTACATTAGAATTAGGTTTCTTTAAATTTTTGTTTATTTTCTCTCTCATTCCAATTGGGGCATCAAAAGGAGTCCAAACCTGACCCAAAATTGGTGTGATACCAAATTTGGATGTAAGGATTCAAAAAAATAGATTAGTTTTTAATTTTGAGACTTCCTACTATATGTTATTTCCTTTCTAAGTTAAATATTATTTACTTATCCAAGGCCATCTAAATATATTTAGAGGTTGAAATCTTTAGGAAAGCTATATATCATTGTTTCAAGTTCACGTCAAAATTGTTAGGTCAAAATATTATTAATAAAATGGTAAATTTACAATATCCCCCCTAAATACTACTAATGTGGTGATTAGGGCTACTTTTTGTGGGATTAAGTTTCAATTAAGTTGATAATGAAAAAATATCCATGAACACAATTTAGACATTATAATTAGGTCCCTATGTTTCAATGGGTTTTATATGAAGTATCAAGATTTGAAATTTGAAATTAGGGTTTTCAAATTTAGGATTATTCATACAAAAAGATTAGGGTGTTACACATATATACACAACTACATCCACATCCACATCTTTTGTTTCCCCATTGCATAATCTTTAAAATGCCCTTGTGCACACACATTCATCATTCACATGTATGCATCCACATTACATTTACATATTAAACTTCCCAATTGGAAGAAAATCAAATCAAATGTACCTTGCATTCAATATGATTTGAGTTCAAATACAAAGTTTTAAGTACTTGTGATCCACCACATATATAATCACACAAAGAGTCAGATTTGAAGTCTCATACATAATCAATCCCAATAAAATTCAAATTTAACCTCTTCAATGAAGTACTTTTCCCACAATTCTTGTAACTCATCTAGAGTGTATCATGCATAAGGTATTTGGATTAAATGCCTACAAAAAGAATGATATAATCATACGATAATAATTATATCAAGTATGATTGTTATTTAAATTCGACTATGCACTTGATGTCAAGGTATATATACATGTTGTAGATTCTAGATGTCATGTGACATTGTCCTGATGATGAAATCTATATACTACATCACATAGTATCTGGGCACACTAAAATTATCTTATGTAGGGAAATACAATTTGACAGTTATGCGAGAAGTTAATAAATAAAAATTAGTTCAGTAAGCATTAGATTTGAATCACAAAACTACCTTAAAATTCCTATAGGATAATGCTTTGTTTTGTCCATCTACAACTCCTCTGGTGCTGTGGGCTACTTTTATCTCCATATAAGTTAAAGTAATAAATGTTGCATGAATAAGTATCTGTATAATGATGCAGCCATTACTAAATATGTTGACAGATAAAAATTTATTCTTACCCTACAATTGGGAATTTTAGTTGGATTTTCTTTGCTGTGAATTTTTTACCTAATGATTCAAGGTAATACATTGTCACCGTTCTTGTGATGATCATCGATAATTTCTAATGACTAATGTTGAATATAGAACAAGGTAAAGACAAAAATAATCAAATGTCAGGCCAATAAAGGTGGTTCAGAAGTTCAATTATAAGAAATGAAATGGAAACATACCTAACATTGAATGGAGCCAAAATGGCATCCTTCTTGAGGTAGTAAAATACTTGAATGTGGTAGAAAAATAATCTAATAGTTTTGTTTGTTCTTTATCTACACTTCCAATCAATGAGAAATTATGAATGCTACATTGACTAACTCAAATGTTGTAGTCTCAATATTCAAGTCATTTTAAGAGCGTATGTAATGGTTTAATACAAAGAAATTCAATATATAATTTCACATAGAATAAGGTATTTAGTCGTAATATATAACCATATCAAACTTCTATTACAGAGGTATATATTCATCCATGCTTACATAGCACCTTAATATATTGAATGAAGAAGCTACTACTTATGATTTTTTCCAATGGCATCATCTAACATATGAATCAAGATATTCGACCCTTTTGAATACTCTCTAACCATTGACATAGGCCCCTATACTAAGGAACTAACAATTCGAATGGTTCCTATGGGATCAGAGTAGGTGTAGTTATATTTATAGAAGGAATGGTAGGGGTCTTATTAGGTGTTGTGGTTTGTTAATACCCTTATAGTAGTTGAAAACATATATATAGACAAGTAAAAGATTTGCAAATAAATATGTGGTATACATTTCTCATACCTTCCCATAGACAACCCACTTTTTGGACTACCAATATCCCTCAACCTTTTGCATCCCCTAATGTGTTATATTCTTCATGAGGTATAGGTAGTGGACTGTCTTCATAAATGAATAGTCAAGTTGGGGAACCACATGAACCACATCATATTTCATCAATGCAGTGTCCCATCTCCATGTGGCAAAACCTCACCCTCAACCATGATGAACAATACACGATCATGAACTACAAAACGATATGATCTAGCCTCCTATTTTTTTTAAAGTTTATATATACCATGATACAACATATATAATGAATTGGAAATTTTTTGTATAAAAAATAAAGTTAAATCACCAGACAAGCTTGGAGGGTCCATGTGAGTACTCATGATACCCTCATGTACCTTGTTAGAAGGTAGTGTACGACAGTCTGAGCATGTAATTGAGTTTGAGATTGAGATGGGTGAAAGGTTCTCAATGCTTCTTGTATTCTCTATTGTATTAGCTCATCTATCTCCTTTGGTGATATACCCTACTCTTAGAAGATTTGTGTGGTTATTCTGATGATACAAAATAATATTTTAGCCCAACACCAAATCCTAAGCCCCAAACACAACTAGGATGCTCTTGAGTACCAAATAAACTATCAGTTCATCCATTAGACCCTCATGGATGAACTTTACTTCTTTTATATAACTCGTGGAGATCATGCATAATCAATGGAATTAGTCAGTAAACCCTACATAACTATCAGAATGAAAATAAACAAGCATTGCGAGAGTTGAACTTTACCATTTTGTTATCCATCTCAGTAGTTGAGGGGTTGGCAATTTCTCCGCATTTGTTTGTTCTAGAATTTATCCGCTCCTCATGTCATTGTACTAGATGTGGAATTAGAGTTGTGCTTGACTCTTCCCGAGACAATTGCACTTTTTCCATGTGTTGGTGCCAAAACGCATAACCAAGACCTAACCAACGGTCAAGCATGTTATTTGTGTACCTTTCTTTTTTAGGTTCATGTGTAGTATGATTAACCCAAAATATATGTGAATTACTTAATACCTTGAAGTCATTTATTCAATCATAAGTGAATATTAAGTTACCTAATACATTGTACTCAATATATTTCCTCAAAGCACAAAACTGCTCCACACAACAACATCAAGTTACATGTATTGCTTAGTAGCACTCTTCTTCCTTGTAACATACCAAAGCCTAGTATCTTGACTCTGGAAACCTAATCCCATGGATGTGGTGCTTGTATACTTGGATCTTTAGAATTGACCAAACAAGTATTAATAGTATCACCTAATACACTTGTTTGTAACCCAAATGAACATTTAAAGTACATAACATGACATGTATAGTATCACCTAATACACTTGTTTGTAACCCAAATGAACATTTAAAGTACATAACGTGAGATCACTAGTACAGAAACAACGTTCAATGTCACTTTTCTGGGCATCGGTTATTTAGGAAATCCGACTCCTATAACATTCAACGTCGGTGATGTAGGTCATCTGACGTCTATAGTCAGGACACGGGTACCGCTTTGTATTCAGCGTCGGTTGGATAACAAAGAACCGACACCTAAAATAGCCCGCGAAATCCAATCTTCAAGCAAAATTTTTTTGGCACATACAGTGTCAGTTTTTTTACCAATGAAGCGACGCCTATATAGGCTGAAAATTTGTGCAAAAAGTTCCATCTTAGGTGTCGGTTATCCTTGGGTAACCGACGCTGATAATGGTTCCCACCAAATTATTTAGGGTAAAATTTGTCTAATTGGACGTCGGTTGTTTAAGTAGAACCGACGCCGAAGACGTTAGGTGTCGGTTGTATTTTATAACCGACGCCTTTGACCAACTTAATAGACCCTCGAACGGCCACTGTCCCCTTTCTCTGTTTCATCGTCTTCTGTTTCATCGCCCGCAAGCTGCTGCTCGCTGCCTGGTACCTGCTGCTTCTCGCTCGCCGCCGACGCTCCCTGTTGCTGCTCTGCATCGCCGCTGCCGCCCTCCGCCTTCCTCCTTGTGTCACTGCCGCACCGCCTTTCTCCTTGCTCACGCCCTACTGCGACACACTCCTTCCTCCCTGCTCACACCCTACTACGGCGCCTTCCTCCTTGCCCGCCACCGATGCCGCCCGCTGCTTGCTGCTATGCTCTCTAGGTATTAGCCGTAGCCTCTGTTCTTCTTTCTCCCTAGCTCTTTACCTACAGCAAACTAGGCCGTGGTAGGCCAACACAGCCACGACTGTGTTTTCTATTGGTAAGGATATGAACAAATCTATATGTAATGCTTTATGTAAATTCTAGGATACGAACAAATCTTTTGCTTGCATATATTTGTGCTTCTAATCCTAATGCTTGACCTAATTCAGTAAATTTTGATGCATGTTGAAATAAGATTTAAACTTGTCCATTCTAGCATCCTAATTTGATTTGATTAAACCCTAACATTGATGAAACCCTAACATCAATTGTGATGAAACCCTAACATGTACATATCTATTATTGTGTTTGTTGGCCTAGAAACCCGTCCAAGATTTACTCATTAGGAGTAAATCTTGGATAGTCCCCAGTTTGGGACTGTTCTTGAAGATGTAAGTGTATAATGTGTATTGGGTTTTTGAGAAAATTTCAGTAGCATTTCCCCGTTTGTTCTCTAAGTACATATGTACTTAGAGAATAGCGGGGAAATGCTGCCGAAATTTTCTTGAAAACCCAATACACATTATACACTTACTAGTGAGATTAGGTGTTCAAGGATGGGATAGGTGGTACACATGTGTTTGTTAACCGTACACATATCTATTATTGTGTTTGTTGGCCTAGAAACCCATCCAAGATTTACTCATTAGGAGTAAATCTTGGATAGTCCCCGGTTTGGGACTGTTCTTGAACACCTAATCTCACTTAGGATGTAAGTGTATAATGTGTATTGGGTTTTTGAGAAACTTTCGGTAGCATTTCCTCGTTTTTTCTTTAAGTACATATGTACTTAGAGAACAATGGGGAAATGCTGCCAAATTTTTTTTGAAAACCCAATACACATTATACACTTACTAGTGAGATTAGGTGTTCAAGGATGGAATAGGTGGTACACATTTATTATATATAAGAATGACATCACATGTGTTTGTTGGCCTAGAAAGTGAACAATCTTGGATAGGATGTAAGTGTATACCCTAATCTTGTCCTAATATATACTTGTTTTCTCTTTGATCATAGAATGGATAGATCATGGAGTCCATTCGCAATTGCTGAACCCCAGAGTTTATATCTGGTCTTGATCAATTTATTAGATTTGCTGAGGAACATAGGAAAAAACCTACAGATAGGTTCTACTATCCATGTAGGCATTGCGGTAACAACTTGAAAGTCAGCACTGGTGAGGAAATCAAAAGTCATGTCATGTGCAACGGGATTGTACAAGGCTATACAGAATGGCACTGGCATGGAGAGATTTCAAACTCGAAACCAGTAGATGTCGATAGAAGTGCTTGGGTGGAAGAAGAAATTGCCTCCGATGACGTAGATGTGAACGAACCAGTTCCAGTAGACATCGTTGATGCGATGCTGGATAGTTGTAGGGTAGAGCACACCGATCCACCTCCTATATTTAGAAACATTATGCATGATGCTGAGATACTGTTATACACAGGCTGTGCTAAATTTATGAAGCTTAGCGCTGTGTTGAGATTGTATAAGTTGAAAGCTAAGAATTGATGGAGTGACAAAAGCTTCACTTCATTGTTGACTTTGTTGAAAGAAATGCTTCCTGAAGGAAACGAGCTGCCAATCTCAACATACCGGGTAAAGAAAATGTTGTGCCCAATGGTAATGGAGGCCAAGAAGATACACGCATGCCCGAATGATTGTGTATTATTTCAAAAGGAATATGTAGATTTGAAATATTATCCAAAATGTGGTGCGTCACGGTATAAATTGATGACTTCGGGGGAGTCCAAAACTGGTACTCCTGCCAAGGTGTTGTGGTATCTACCTATAATATCACGGTTTCAACACTTGTTTTCAAATCCGAAAGATGCGAAGAATTTGAGGTGGCATGCAGATGCTAAGAAAAATAATGATGGGATCTTACGACATGCGTCTGATTCCCCACAGTGGAAGAAGATTGATCTATTGTACCCCAAATTTGGTGTAGAAGATAGGAATCTAAGACTTGGGCTTTGTACAAATGGGATGAATCCGTACGGGACATTGAGCAGCCAATATAGAACTTGGCCAGTCATGCTTGTTATATACAATCTTCATCCTTGGCTGTGTATGAAAAATAAGTATGTTATGCTGTCGTTGTTGATATCGGGCCCTAAACAACCCAGAAATGATATCGATGTTTATCTTGAACCTCTAATTGATGACTTAAAGAAACTTTGGGCTAAAGGTGTGATGACCTATGATGCTTCAGGAAGAGAGACATTTCATTTGCACGCTATGTTGTTTTGCACTATTAATGACTTTCCGGCATATGAGAATTTGTCTGGATATAGTGTCAAAGGAGCTAAAGAGTGTCCTATATGTGAAGAAAACACTGATTCAATAAGACTAAAATATGGCGGCAAGACTGTATATCTTGGTCATCGAAGGTTTCTTTCAAAATTCCATCCGTATCATAGGAAGCGCAAAGCATTCAATGGATGGAATGATGAACGGAGTGCACCTAAACCTATACCAGGGGATGTTGTTTATGAAAGAGTAAAAGACATTGTCAATGAATTTGGTAAGAAATCACAATGTAGTATGGCCACACGGAGTGACAATTCTTCATTCAAGAAGAAGTCAATATTTTGGTATCTTCCTTATTGGAGTTGTTTGACAGTCAGGCATTGTATCGATGTAATGCATGTTGAGAAAAATGTCTGTGATTGCATCATTGGTACTCTGTTAAATATACCAGGTAAGACTAAAGATGCGATAAAATCTAGACTGGACCTACGTGAAATGGGTAATAAAAGAACATACTTACCTCCCGCTTGTTACACGTTGTCTAGAAAGGAGAAGAAATATTTTTGTGAATGCTTGGTAAATGCTAAGGTGCCACATGGTTACTCATCCAACATCCGTAGATTGGTATCAATGAAAGATCTGAAGTTGATAGGTCTTAAATCTCATGATTGTCACACTCTAATGCAACAAATAGTGCCCGTGGAAATTCGATCTATATTGCCGAAGCATGTAAGGTTTGCAATCACCAGACTTTGTTTCTTTTTCAATAGTCTATGCAGCAAACTTATTGACCCTGATACTCTCGATAATTTGCAAAGAGAAGTGGTTGTTACCCTATGTCAGCTTGGGATGTATTTCCCTCCTTCGTTCTTTGATATCATGGTACATCTTGTTGTCCACTTGACTAGGGAAATGAATATGTTGGGACTAGTTTTCTTGCATTGGATGTATCCCTTTGAACGATACATGAGCTTTTTTAAAGGTGATGTTTGAAACTGTTATCGGCCTGAAGGGAGTATTATTGAAGGTTATGTGGCGAGAGAGGTTATGAATTTTTGCAATGACTTTCTGAGTGGTAATAGCACTCCTGTTAATGACAAGAATATTGAGGAGGGCAAAGGAATTTTGGGATCACGGGTGAAAGTAATCAGCCGTGAGCAGTTGGAACAAGCTCACTTGTATATTTTACACAACATGGATGAAGTGAGTGTTTATATCGAGGAACATACCAATTTCATCAAGAGACAACATCCTCGAGCAAGTTCAATGTGGCTTGCTAGAGAGCATAATAAGACCTTTACTAAGTGGTTTGAAGATAAAGTCTTACATCAACTATCTCAAACACCAAATGATATTACAGAAACTATCAAATGCCTCGCCTTTAAACCAAAACCGAATGTTATGTATTATGAAGGGTTTGACATTAATGGGTTCACATATTACACAAAGTGCCAAGATGATAAGAGTGTCGTCCAAAATAGTGGGGTCACTCTTCAAGCGTCGACTATGTATTTTGCAAGTGCTAATGATAAGAGTCCACGTGAAGCTAAAATGTCATATTACGGTGTCATTGAAGACATATGGGAGTTTGACTACATAGATTTCAGAATTCCGCTCTTTAAATGTAATTGGGTTGATAACACCAAATGAGTTATAGTGGATGAATTGGGTTTCACTTTGGTGAACTTTGAAAAGATTGGCGAGAAGGGTGAACCATTCATATTGGCATCACAGGCGAAAAAAATATTCTATATCGATGATCCTGCAAATGATAAATGGTCGGTTGTTCTTCATGGTAAAAGACAGTTCATTGAAGATCCTATAGATGAAGAAGAGTACTATGATAAGTATGATGACTCCAGTCCATTCTCAGTTGGGTTGCCAACTCCACAAAATATTGAAGCTAATGATGACTTATATGTGCGCGGAGATCACAATGAAGGATTGTTAATTGATAAAAGATCACAATTTTAGAGGCATGCATGTTTATATTTTTTTATTGGAGCTAAATGTTAGCTTTTTTAATATCAATATCATTTTCAGATTTGATATTTCATTATCTTCTAGATAATACAAATGCTAAATGTTTGCCTTTTTCTAGTTAATACAAATGCTAAATGTTTGCCTTTTTAATGACATTTTCAAATGGCTGACCATGATGAGCATGATGTCCATGATGAGCATGAAGTCCATGATGAGCATGCTGTCCATGACGAGCATGGCGAGGATACCAATGTAAGTTCTAAAAACAAATCCTATATTTCTATAAAATTCATTATCTTCTAGTTATGTCATATATCCCATATTTCTATATTTTGCTAATTCAGTGTGTTTATTTTTGTCAAATTTTAGGTTGATGATGCACATGTACCCACTGAAGCACTAGAGCAACTTGATGCGCAACACCAAACACTTAACAAGAAAAGGGGCATCACTCTGTTGAAGAAGTTAATAGCGCTAAGTGGCAGTGGATCCAAATTGGTTGTGGAGTTTGATAATGGAGGAAATGCAATTGGAGTAAACCGCAATACTTTTGTAAACTATCTTGGGTGTGTCACTCGAAGCCATTGTGGTGTTAAGTATGATAATTGGCATAAAGTTCCTCAGGCGAAGAAAGACTTGATATGGAAGGATTTATGTGTGAGTTATTATTATTTGCAACTCTATTTTGTAGATTACAAATTATATTATTTGCAATTCTATTTTTAGATACTAGTTAATAAGAATTCTATTTTACAGAATCTGTTTGCATTGGATGAGAAGCTGCATCGTAAAAGCATGATGCAACACGCTGGAAAGATGCTTAGGAACTATAGGACAAATCTCAACAGAGAATACATAAAATATGGTGATAAGAAGAAGAAGTCAGCCCTTGAACAGTGGAACTTCTTGGAAAAAGAAGATTGGGACAATTTTGTTGCTTCAAGCAAATCTGAATAATTCAAGGTATTAGGCGTCACTCCCAATTTAATTAATATACATTGTATTCACCTATTCAAGATTAACATTTAGTGCTACTAACCAAATCATTAATGTGCATACTAACTAGGCCCTCAGTGACGTGCAAAAAGCAAGGCGTGCACTAAATGTGCATGACCACACTATGGGTCCAAAGGGCTATGCAAGCATTTGCCAAAGACTACAGGCAGAGTCTGCGGCTACTCAGGAGTATGCTGCTACTCAGGAGTCTGCCACACCCATGCCTCGCCATGATATCTGGATAGCTGGGAGGCAAAACAAGAAGGGTGAAATAAAGAAGCCCGTAACTGCTGAGGCGGCTGCAAAAATGGTAAAATACAACTCTTAGAGCAATCGCTTGAATATTGATGTTAACTTACCAATTTCTGTTGATGGTGTTAACTTACCAATTTCTGTTGATGGTGATTAGCGGGAGCTGCACGAGCAGAGGAAACAAGGCACGTTCATCCCTCAGGGCACAAGGGATGAATTGACAGTTGCTCTGGGTAACCCAGAGCATCCTGGACATGTTAGGGGTGCAGGCGCTGGTGTGGGCATCAAAGCATTCTTTGGGCCATCCCAACGCAAACCCAGAGCGGGACTTTCACAAGAAGAGGTAACCTATTCTTTTTTAAGAATGTTACTGCAAAAGGGAATTCAATAATAAGAAGCTAATGTTTCTTTTATCCATGTATAGGAGAATAAGAGAGTCGAGGATATAGTTGCCAAGAAGGTCAATGATATAGTTGCTGAGAAGGTCAAGGAAGAATTGCTACGATGGCAGGCATCTCAGGCTTCCAATCAGCCTATGGTGACCCACTCTTCTCCTGATGTACAGACTACAAGTAATCCTGTAGACCCACCGCCTAACACATCTGCTGTAAGTATTGTTTATGACATTGTAGCTAGTCTTTTCAAGATGATATGTTTTCAAGATGATATGTTTTCAAGATGATATGTATATATGTATAATATTCTTTACGTAAATTTGTAGGCATTGAAGCCATGGCGCTTAAGAATGCAAGACTATGTTGTTGCAGAGGCGTAGGCTGACCCGTCCCTTCCTGGGGCAATATTTCACGGGACTCCAATGCCATAGGGCTACGTTCGTGTGAGCCCGATACGTGTGTTACCCGATTGGAGGGAAGCTACATTGCCATATCCCCACGCAGATATTGATACACTTGCTGAGGCAGAAGGCGGGGTGATATTGTGGCCCAAAGCAGATGTCGTCTACACTACTGAAATTGTAAGATAAATTTACATTACTTTAGATTATTAATGTGTATATATGAGGTCAACTGATCTGAAATTATATATACAGGTTAAAAAGAAGACACCCGCAACACCTAGGCCTCCACCTCCTCTTCCTGCATTACCAAGTTGGGTTCCAACTGACCTAAAATACCCGTTAGGTCCTGCTTGTAGGGGAATGGCATGTTGGCTACGGTCACATAATATACATTGCCCTATAATTGTTTCTTTAGAAGCAGATTATGCAGGTCAATCATACGATAGCTCTTTATTTATACAAGATATTATTGAGATGTTTATGTATGATTGGCTGAATACATCAATGATAGAGACATGGATAAGGTGAGATCTTGTTTATACGTCCATATACCTTGTGTAAGATCCGATGATCTGGTTTCTTATATATTAATGCATACGTAATACATGTTTTGCAGCTACTTAGTCGAAGATCAATGCAAACAATTTGCATTTGATCATGTGGGATTTTTGATTCCATCATTGATTAGTATGGTAGCTAAAGATCCTGATAGTGTTCAACAATACTGTATAGATGCTTTTACAATTTTCGGTCAGCAAAAGAAGACGATAATAATAGCTCCATTAAATGTCAAGTAAGTTTACTTTATTTATAATTTGGACTTAAGAAAATTCCATTTTTATTGTGCATTTTTAGTTATTAATTTTTAACTTTTTTACCTCTAGCGGTAGACATTGAGAGTTACTAGTTATTATCCCCGAGATGTTCACTGTTTATTATCTAGATCCTATGGGAAGTACATTGAACACTAAAATTGGATACGTAATGAGAATGCCATTATTCTGGTGAGAAATATTTCATTTTTATATCTGTTAACATCCGTTATTACATTACTATTTAATTATGCAATTTACTGTGTTACATTAACATGTAGGGGTTTAGATGCATTCAAAAATGCTAGAGGAAATGTCCCAAGGAGAAAGAACCAGCCAATAATTTGGGAGAATGTAAAAGTAAGTTCCCGACTCCAATGTATATATTATTTATGTGAACTGTGCTTAGTTGTATTTTTTAATATTTTGTATGTTTCAATTTATAGTGCGCTACACAAGACAACGGCTGGGCATGCGCATACTATGTGATGTGATTTATGCAGATGATTATCCGACATGCCGCATTGGATATTAATACCATACATGAGGTATTATATATAGTCTCATTAGTTAGTATGAAATATATCAATCTTATTTTTATATTATTACTTATATATACATCATTCTCTTTGCAGGTGTTTAAAACTGACCACACTATAGGTAAACGCTTAAAAATGTACATTCTCCATATACGATGGAAGCATTAAATGAAGTAAGAGAAGAATGGGCAAAAGCCATACAAGTAGTGGAGATTGTAATATATAATTGGGATGTTGATAGCGATGCTGAATGATATTTTGTAAATGAATATTTCTGAATGTTTCTACATGTGTGAATGTGAGAATTGAATTGTTGTCTGAATGTATCTACTTGTGTGAAAAAATATTTGTTGATTTTGCAGGTTTGTGGCCTGTTTGTAGGCTGATATCAATGGATGTCGTAAACCTGCAGTTCAGAAAACTGAACTGCAGGTTCTCATCTTGCTGACCAGCCACAGCAGGCCTACAAACTGATAAGAAAAAAACAATTAAAATATAGACGTCGGTTATTTATAGAACACCTTCATCATAGGCCTACAGCGTCGGTTATTCGATAAAAACCGACGCCTAATATGACAAACAACCCGACCGTGCAGGAAAGCACGACCGTGGTGGAAAAGGCGTCGCTTATTCGTATAAAACCGACTCCTATAGTACTAAACACGGTCGTGCAGCGAAGCACGGCCGTGTCGTCTGGGAGTAAGGCGTCGGTTGTTCAGTTGTTAACCGACGCAGAAAGTGTCCTATAGGTGGTGCCTATAGTACTAAACACGGCCGTGCAGCGAAGCACGGCCGTTTCGTCTGGGAGTATGTCGTCGGTTGTTCAGTTGTTAACTGACACAAAAAGTGTCCTAGGAGGTGCCCTTTTTTGTGGTGCGAACCCTATAGACGTCGGCCAACTATATATAACCGACGCCTATAGATCAAATAGGAGTCGGTTAGAAAACCGACGCCGAAGAGTTCGACCTTTAGAGGTGCCCACATAGGCGTCGCTGGAAAACCATCGCCAAAGGGGGTTAAACAACCGACGCCAAAGGCTTGTTCTGTAGTAGTGGATGTAAATCCTAAGTATGGATACTTGTGACCCTAACCATGCTTTTCTATATGTAAACACTTATAATAAGATGACTTGTATATTTGGAACTAACCATGGCCTAGTATGTAAATGAGTTAATGACATATGTAACATATGTCACCTAGTTCACTAATAAGAACTAATATCTTAAATGTGCATAAATCAATAACATAAGGTGGATGAATATAAATAAATAATCCATGTGGAAAATAATGTGACTAATGTGATAATAACTGGGTATTTTGATGTAAATGGAAACACTATGTGCCATCATATAAGTTAACGTTGATTCAATTAACTCAATGGATGAATCAATAAACAATGGAAAATTAGGCAATATAATGCATCCAAACCTGTTTAATAGTGATATCAAGATAATAGGACTAGAAACAATGAATTTTGATGATAAATATGTAATATTACAATACATATAAAGATAATGAGTCGAAACTCCAATTTTAATGGAGCTTATACAATTAAGTCTCAAAAGGTAAATCTAATATTACAATTGGATTCCTGTGATCCCATGTTTGAGACTAAATCAATAACCCTAGATGTCTTAGTTTTGTTAAGGAAATAAAAGACACAATTCACTCTAAAATATTCAAAAGTATACGAATGACTCCAAAAGTGAATGTTCATAAAAAAATTAAAATGTACATGTCTTAGTTAGACTAGATGCAAAGTTTTGTGTTAATTGACTAATGCTTGAGTCCTCAAATAGATAAAGGAAGAATAATAGATTTTAAGTAAAAAATATTCAATAGATCACCTAGTTTCCTAATGTTTCTTAGATTAATCTATGTCACATGCATCTATTATTATCATGCTTGTGGTTTCCTATTCGTGTTAAAGAAAGGCTTCTTTTAGGATTGTCGGATTTGGATTGGGTAGTTTCAACCTTTTCTCCTACCTCTGACTCCTCATCTCTATTTTTATGCCATAACCTTGAAACCCTGCAAATAATTTTCTTTATCTCTAGTCTTCCTTTCTTTTTATTTCTTTCCCATTATCTTGGAATCAAATTTCCGTGTCAATTCCTCCTATATATTTTAGGGTTTTGACACTCTCAGTTGGCGTAGAGGCTTCCCCATCTGGTGCTCCTGCAAAAACAAGGCTTCACACCCATACTCAAGCCTCCCAAAATAATGAGCACACCTACATAAACACAACCCCTTCCCCAAAGTCTCCTGGTTAGGTCCCTTCTTATGCTCCTAAACTCTAACATCTTTGGTTGGATGCTAGAGTTTGTCAGGGATCTTCCATGTCTTGAAACCTTATGAAGACATTATAGGATTCATCCTTGGCCACTTACGAAGATTTTTTGTCATTCAATTTCAAGACACTGAGGGTATAGAGACAATGTGTCTTTTACTCTTCAGTTCTCATTCATATGCTCCCTAAGACCCAATGCCCTGGTATAGTTTACTTTTTCTTTCATTTTTTTCAATGCCAGTCTCACGGTCCTTGCAGATTCCATCAAGGTGGCAAAAGAAACTTTGTTTCCTCTAGCCTTTCCCCGTCCCCTAGGATCCAGGTATCGAGTTTATTTATTCCATGGGTTTAGAGGGATAAGGAGGAAGAAGGGTGATGATGTTTTATAGTTGTGCCCTAGGGTTGTTTGATCAGTAAAAAATCATTTCAGTGTATTTGGGTCCTTGAGGTCGAGTTTTATACTTTTGTCTATGCTTAGGTTTGATCAGAAATGGGGCCACATGTTAATATTTTACAGGTCCACCTTAGTTGTGTTTGTAAATAGATAATGTATTATATGTAATTTATTGAAAATTTTAGTTGGTTTGATATTTTTAAAATTCATAATAAATTATTTGCATATTTAAAAAAATATGTTTTGAATCAGGAAAATATTCTCCATATATTGGTATCACTTTGATCACCTAAATCAGGTATAATATATATGTTATTTCCAAGGATTTTTGAAATTATTTGGAATTTAAAAAATTTACAAATAATTATATATAAGTCAAAAAATAAAGTGAAACATGTTATGGTCTCAAGAAAATGTAATTAAAAAAATAATACAGTTTTGATAACCTAATTCACTAATAAATAAATAGACAATTTTCAGGGTTTATATAATTAATGGAAACCTACCCCTAATTTCATATACATGTTTAATAGTTGGCTTGGAACCCTGGCCTATATTTATGATTTAACTCATATTTTAGTAGATTGTATATAAGGTATGTTGCATTCTCTCAAATCTATATTGAATAGCTAATCCAATTTCTCTCTCTGGGAGGATGTTGCATCTCCTAAATTATATATTGAGTAATTGATCTAATTTCTCTCTCCTCATGTATGTTGCATTCTCTATGATTCATATTGAGCAATGAATTCTCTACAGTCTCTCTTGGGCCTCTTTGGGGTATTTTGGAAATGGAATTTATCTTTCATGTCTTGGTGACGTATTTGGGTCTAATGTTATGAATTTGAGTCCCTAATATTATTAAACTATCTATATTTCATGTTGGACTCTAAAACTATACATTGTTCATCTTATGTCATTGTGAAGCCCAAATTGTGAAATTCAACTAAATTGTTTCTTATTGTGACGTGGAAACCCTACTTTGGCCTCTCATGATTTGTTGATGATCTTTCATTGTGTATATGTTTGGATATTTATTTATTGGTCCACTGGTCTTACTTGATAATAATTGAGTGTGCTCACCCCTTCTTGAGGATGACTACACTTTATCTTGCATTTCTTAGTTGGATGTGTGGTTGATTAGTCATAACTAGAAGTAGGAACACCATATTTTAGTGATTAGGTTTTATTCCCCTACCATATTTGATATTCATCACTTTGTTTTATTCCCCTTTCATTTATGATGTTTTAGGCACTAGGTTTTATTCCCCTATAAGGCATTGAGTTTTATTCCCCGACAATGTCTAATATCAGGCAATAGGTTTTATACCCCTGCCACCCAATGAGGTTTTAGTCCACTTACAAAATCTCTATTTATTTGGCACTGAGGCTTTAGTCCTCTTTCCCCTTGGTATGGAATATATGGGTTCCTACCCTACTTTTTAGTATATGCTAGTATACTTTTTACTCACCATGCAACTATTTATGTTTGTGGTATTATTAATGAGGCATTGTTAAAAGGCAAGAAACTCTCTTACTATTTTTCTTATTTAAATAAATTATCTTTTGGTTATAATTATTCTTTTGATCATCCACTTGGATGCTTTGATGGCTATATCTTGACTTGGGAATCCTTGAATAGGTTATTGGTGTTCCATTCCATATTATTGATTAGTTGATATTGATGAGAACATGTCAGCTTTTATTTTGAGAACATGCAATACATCTTCTCTTGTGGGGGTATACTTCCAAACCCTTAGATGAAGGACATGGAGGACTTGACTTGGTGACCAGGATTTGGGATAGTGGATCTGAGTCATGGGATATGGGCTTGAAATAGCTTGGACATCCTCTACCTAGTGAACAAGTTTTTTCTTTCATGTAAACCCAAAGTGGGAGATTATAATGAAGACTTGTGAAATTAAATATAGTCATGACATTTATTTCCACTATTATATTTTTGTCTTGTATACCATTCATTAAGAAAAGAAAATGCACATATTCCAACATACTTGTTAGTGTGTTTGGATTGTGTGATTTTATTTCTGAAATTAAGTAAGGAGTGGATCCCCTCTCTGATCCTACTCCTTGCATTCCTCTACCTGCTATTAATGTACTCTCTTGTCATTGAGACCTAACTAATGGTTTTCCATATTATTTGCATGCCTTTCTTTTTGAGCCTTGTGTGTAATCTAGTCGATCAAAAAGTTTTATTAATTACTATATACTTAAACTCACCTAATTAATAATAAGTGTATATAAAATAATACAATACCTTGAACTCACCAGAATTCCTCAAAGCACAAAATTGCTCCCACACAGAAACATCAAGATACCCATATTTCTGAGTGGTATCCTTCTTCCTTTTGTTACTATTTATATATTCTCTTATTAGATTGATCTTAAAATTTCTCCACATCTTCCCGTAACAATGTAGCACATTTTACAATGAGCTTTTTCATCAAGGTGCAACCATCCTGCAAAAGTAGTTATACTATTTTTGGAAATGAGAAATGAATGTTTAAGTAATAATTGAGAAACTTAGCATAAATGCATATAACTGACAACTAGTCCTTCCATAGAGGTATTTAATGGAAGAATAAACTTTATGCCAAGATTTGAATAGTATTGTCACTTTACTGCGAGTAGTAACCCTACAAAATTGCATGAAAGAACTATTATTATCCCCTACATGATTTCTATTAGCATCAAAAGCAATGACCAACTTATCACCTTTGGCGCTAAGTATTTTTAACTTGCACATGATTGTGATGCCTTTACTATGTGAGGCACAAGACTCAAGAACCACCTCCTCAACAACCTCCTCCTCATGGTGCTCAACATCCTCACTATATTCAACATCCTCACAGTTCCCGACATCCTCGTGGTCAAAAGCCATGTTGTAACAATCTACAAAATAGAAAATAAATAGAACGTGTATGAAACATTAACATCTGAGCACATAAAACATATACAATTGATCGAGAAACATGGATAGTTTTCAATGTCTAGAAAAATATATTGTTTGCATTATAAAAGGCATGCCTCTAGTATTGGTTGTATCACTTATCAATTTAAATTTCTTCTATGTGGTTTTGATGCATATAGTATTCATTAGTGTTAGCTTCAACATTTACACTTGGCAAGCTCATTGAGAATAGTTCAATTCAACATACTTTTCATAGTACTCTAATTCTTCTATTGAATCTACAATGAACTACCTTTTTCCATGAAGAATGATAGACCAATTTGCATGTGTAGGGTCATCAATTTATAATACGTGCTTCACATGTGATGACATGATGAATCGATCATTCTTCTTATTAATGTTTTCAAAATGCACAGTTCTAAAACTAACTCATCAATCTGAACTCCTTTGTTGTTATCAACCCAATTATACCTAAATATGAGAACTTTGAAGTCTATGTAGTCAAATTCCCATATTTCTTTAATGACACCATGATAAGATATCTTACCTTTTAGTGGACTCTTATCCTATGCACTTGAAAAATACAATGAATAAACTTAAAGGGTGACCCCACTATTTTGGATGACATTCTTATCATCTTGAAATATTGTGTAGAGCAAAAATTCATTCATGTCAAAGTCTTCTTAACATATAACATTTATTTTTGGATTTAAAGCTGAGCCATTTGATATTGTCAGCAAAATCATTTGGTGTTTGAGATAGTTGACGGAAGATTTTTGTCTTCAAAACACCTAATAAATGTTTGATTATGCTCCCAGACAAGCAAAATTGAATAGACTTGAGCATATTTTATCCTGACAATTTTTTTTGTTTTGTGATATATATGTTGGGTTTTAGGTGAGGGAGAAGGCAGCGGAAACAAAAAAATTCTCTCACCACAAAACCATAACCATGGATCGCATCAAAGACTATGAAATAGGAAGGATGGTTTTAGCAAGTCATACCTAGTCCTGAGGCTTGCTCAATGACAATGCCTCACAACAAGTGCGGTCTTCACCCACCTATCTTCGATGGCATCTGTGCAACTCTTGGTCTTTACCCGGACTGTGGTTGACAATCTTCCTCCTGAGCGGTGGAAACCTCCCGCCTCTGTACATACTCCACTCGGACCACTGGGAACTCTAGTCATTCTGTCCCACAGGACACTAGATGGAGTCATCCCCTTCTGTCGGCCTACTAGTCACCGACACACTCTCCCACAACCAGTTGATGTTATGTAGTTGTCTTTCCCTTGCTGTTCCTCCATGGATGGGTAGAACTTGCTTGGGCTCTCTCAGTTACCACAAACAGAGAGGACAACTTTGCAGAGCAACTGATGTTCTGAGTTGTGCTATCTGAGAAGCCCCCAGTACCCCTCTATATATAGGAGGGGTCAGGGCTCTCAGCCCCGAGCAATACGGGACTAAAGTGAGAGTAGAAGGGTACAAAATTTCCATGAACTGATTACACTGCGACAGCCGAACCGGTTGTTTCACAAATGAACCGGTCGGTTGGGAGTGTGATACGGCCAGTTCACTTAGTGAACCAGTCAATTCACTTCCTAGACTTGCCTCCAATTGACTTTCCTTGTCCATTTCTAATTAATACAAAAATCAATCCTTGTCCCAATTGAATTGTACAAGTGAAATGAAAATCTTTTCTCACAAATCGGGATAACCGAACACTGCTCGTTTGGACACAAGAACCGATCAGTTCACCAGTGTGAACCAGTCATCTCACTGGCCATGAGCCGATTGGTTCACCCAGTGAACCAGTCAGTTGGTTGTTGTGACAACCTCAATTTCCTCTCTCCTTTATGATATTCTTTTACACTCTCATCAAGTGGTCTTTTACTGAATTTAATGTTAATTTCATAATTGGATAATTGTGATATTTCTTTTAGCCACTACGATGGTCAATTTGACAATGAGTGACTTTTGAACCTAAGTATCTGCCCATTATGTGTCACCAACTTGTAATCAAAATTGAACCTACTTCATTAAACTCTCCTTGGCACAAATTGTGTATCATGTTCTAGAGGACTCGAATACAAATCTAGTGGCCCAAAAATCACATAAATCGGGGTTATAAATCATTAGATATGGCTATTTGAATGCCTCCATCTAATCTATTATGTTATTTGGATTTTGGAACCTTATTGGGCCCAAATACAAATCGAGGCATGATTTCTTGCCCCTTCTTCCCCTTCCGTTTTGGACAAAAATCACAAGAACTGGGAAGCATGTCTGCCGCCTTTAGCCTAATTGAGCAACAAGGGAAAGCTCATAAATGCTTGGAGTCTAAACCCTAGCGCTTTTACTTTGGTTATAAACCCTTTTCGCTAGCCCTCGTGTCCATCGTCTTCTTGTTTCCTTCTCCTTTCCTCTAATTCCATAGCAGCGATAGAGTGCTTGCCTACCCCTAACACTCCTGACACCAAGCAAGTTACTAGTTGCCCTCATGCCAATGGCATACCCAGAGGTAGGCACAATGGGGGAGCCTCAAGCGAGGACAGCAACGCCGCCCCTACATCTAGGAAAGTTTTGATGTTCGCCCTCCATGCCTTCCTCTCCCCCTCTCTTCCGTATCACCAGGTCCGACTGGGAGGAAACCAGCGGCATCCAATAGATGCCGCTAACAACCGAAAGGGGTCCAATAGGCCGTGAAGGTCAGGGGGGATACCGTGGGAATCTACCACCCTTGCCGCACACACCGCCAAGTCGCCTCCCCGTGGCTATTGCAGAAGGTGCAACGTCGGCGGGCAGTAGGAGCAGAGGTGCTTTGTTCGTCCCCTGCTCTGCACAGGAATCACGAGAAAGAGGAGTGCTGGTGTATCCGCGTGTGTGGGAGAAAGCTGGGTCCAGGAGAGCCCAACCCTCGTGGGCTAAGGCCATCCAGGCGTGAGGCCCAGTGAGCCGCTGCCAAGGCCCAATCCAAATCGCAAGGTGACATCCTAGTTGTTCATAATGTGGTATAATGATGATAACTTTACTTTCCTTTGGCCAAATATCAGATATAATATATGCAAATTCATCTACTCAACGAGATCTACACTTTGGGATTGGTCCTAGACTCTAATTCTAATGTTTGTTTTCCTGATTACCTAAAAATGATAGGTTTAGTCATGTTGAGTACATTCAATGCATCTATGTGATAAAACTTGAACCTTTGATGACCATCTATCAGCCTAGTCATGAAATCAGAATCCTTAATACATCTTTGACCTTGATTACTCTATTATGAGTCTTTGATCCTTTAATGTGCTAAGGAACTTGAACCTTGAAATGGTCATTTATAATCCATGGAACCTTAGAATGATATGAAACTAGAACCACACCATCATGATGACCTCTAGATCAGTACAATATCATATAATGAACCAATAAGAAACTTGGAACCCATCTTGGCCAAAACCCTAAAATGCATCTAATTAGGGTTAATGATGAGAATCTAATGCATATATGTAATCTTGTTGTTAATCAGGTTGGCTTATGATCTAGATGGTAATGGACGTGTTAAGTTAAGAATCTCTAAATCAGGTATGGGCCTTATCTAGTTATATGAATATCACTTTCTTGCTTGAAAAGACATATATTGTATGCTTGTTTGTTTACTTGCTCAAATATTGCCATGTAGTATTGCTATGTCTTACTCGATGTTTGCCTCGTCAGTTTTGTAACTTGAACACATATATAGATAGAACTCCATTATAATATTGTTGATAAAGGGTTATCTCTTGGCTATGTCCTTGAGGTCCCTTTCGTATAAAAGGGTTAGCTAATCTTGAGCACCCTTACAGACCCTTCCGACGGGAAGATGGTCAAAGGCCTTAAACATGCTTGATATTGTTGGTATATTGGAGTGAAATGATATAAAATATGGTTTTGCATTTGTTAAACAATTAACATGTTTATTCTTGTTCGTTTAGTCTTGAAATCTTTTCAAAATTATGCAAATCTTATACATATATGTATCTTTCTGCCCCATACTCAACACCTCGTGTGTTGACCCATTTCTCGTATTTTGTTTTTAGGTGCAGAGATGGCTAGAAGGTTGATGGGCTTGGTGAGCTATGCTAGGTGTAATTGTTGTAAAATCTAGATTTTAGTGCACATGAATGACTTGTATCTTGACTCTAGAAATATGTAACTAAATTCATGAATATAATGCATTTTGTATAATTTATACTTATTGAATGTTGAGACTATGTTGGTGCCTTTCTCTTGTTACTTGTTCATGTGTGCTAAGCTTTACACTTCCGCATGTCACCTTTGGTATTTGTTTGGTTCATGGGACTGGGATTCTAGTTTCGTGACAGATGGTATCAGAGCATGAACAATAACTACACAAAATATTGCTCACATGAAACACAAACTAAACTCACTTTACATCTCAACCCTAGAAACTTAATAAGATATTCGTTGTGGATTAGGTAGACTTAGCCTCTAGGTTAGAACCTAGATGTTCTAGAACTAGGTGTAGACTTGTGTAAATTACCTCCCTTGAAATGATTCGCGACATGTGCTTAGGATGTCTACACAAGTGTGCACCATGTTCTTCCTAGTTCTCTAGGTATCATGATAATAGACTGCCTAATGAGTGTGGTAACTCATTTTGGTTTTGGTTTTATTCGGATGGAGTATGGTGGTTTTCATCGCCATTTTAAACATTGGAGAAAACATATTTCAAGTATTATTATATGTACATATGGAAAATGTTACCACACACAGAAAGGTAGTGAGTTTCCATGCAACCTAGGAGAAAGGGATGTAACATCAAGTTTGGATGAGAGAGTTTAGATGATAGTGATAGTCTCTAGAGTTGTCTAGAGCCATGATATAGGTTAGGCAAGTGATTAACCTAGAAACCTAAGATGATGATAATGATATTGATGATGATGTTGATATTGATAAGACCCAAGTCAGTCCTTGAGAGGGTCAAGTAGTTTGATGATATGATATGAGTTTGACCATGCAACCCTAGCTAAACCTAAGCACCTTGTATGATACATATGACTTGGTTGATGTGCTAGATATAGCTAGTGGGTTGGCATGTTTTCTTGTACCTAGGCTTGTGCGTGTTAAGATACGACATGTGACATATAGTTTGAGACCAACATGGGCCTCAATTTCTTTACAAAGAAGGACCTCTAGCATGGGGCATATGAATAGGGTGACCTGTTGATATGAGTTGACCCGTATCGGGAGAAGGTTAGAGTACCTAAACTCCAAAATATTTGAAATGTTGAATAATATGAATGATGAAATACTTGATGATGAGTCCCTTGCTAGAATACTTCTAAGTATATGAGTTGAGCGACCTAGTGTGTGGCTTCCTTGAAAATGTTGAACCCGAGATGTCCTATGGAAATATTTAACCCTAGAGAAAGAGGCAATTGAATATTTGATGCTTGATATATAGGTGAGGGAGATGTCCCAAGACCCAAGATGATGTATATGATGTGTGATATCCATGATGAGCCTCATACTCGGGTTAGTAGTTGCATATAAAGGAATCTAGTGGTTATCCTTAATTCTCAGAAGATGGGTAGAAATCTATGTTACAAGTAGAATATTGTGGTTAACATGTCTTGTTGGACACATATATGTCTTAGATTGAGTGGCTTGAGATTGTGAAGCTCTTTCTAGATACAAGTGAGAAAGTTACAAAACCTTGATATTGATGATAATGTTGTTCCTCAAATGATGCTTGATACATGAAATATCTCACTTATGTTTAAAAACTGATATATGCTAGATGAGTCACTCACATAAGCTAGACCTAACATGAAATCATACTATACATAAAAGATGTAACTTTTAAATCATGGACTTGATCGAGGATGCCTACAAATCTTAGCTTGTATAATCAGTGGCAACATGCCTAATCTCATACCTAAGTGTAAAATGATCAACTCGATATGATGATTCTCTTTGGGTAACAACTCCAATTAACAAGATGAATAAATTGCTAATTTTAGATCCAAAAATAAGAAATGATGAACATAATCGATTACATTTGGTAGAAATCTAAAGAAAAGATGAGATACACACTCGACGATAGTCTTGTTTGAAATTCATGACCATGAAGATGTTCGTTGAGAATTGATAACATAGGTTTTGAAAATATGGTTTTGCATTTGTTAAACAATTAACATGTTTATTCTTGTTCGTTTAGTCTTGAAATATTTTCAAAATTATGCAAAGCTTATACATATATGTATCTTTCTGCCCCATACTCAACACCTCATGTGTTGACCCGTTTCTCGTATTTTGTTTTTAGGTGCAAAGATGGCTAGAAGGTTGATGGGCTTGGTGAGATATGCTAGCTGTACTGGTTGTAAGATCTAGATTTTAGTGCACATGAATGACTTGTACCTTGACTCTGGAAATATGTAACTGAATTCATGAATATAATGCATTTTGTATAATTTATACTTGTTGAATGTTGAGACTATGTTGGTGCCTTTCTCTTGTTACTTGTTCATGTATGCTAAGCTTTATGCTTCCGCATGTCGCCTTTGGTATTTGTTTGGTTCATGGGACTGGGATTGTAGTTCCGTGACAGTTGTCCAGATTGTGCAAAACACAGTCACTGTAGTTCTCAATCAATCCGACACTCAAATCAGTTAGTTCAAAACTTGAACTTGATGATTCTGAGTCAAGTCAATTGATTGAATGTTTGATTGAGTACCTAAACACCTTTAGTAATCAATACAAACATCATTCATGGATAAACTCCTGTTCTAGGTAAATCCTTTATGTGTGACCCTATAGGCCCCATTTCACATTGGTAGTGAATGTCCATAACTATCTTATGACATCACAAGCAAGGAGAGGTGCCTAGTCCCACATCAGTGCTACTCAACTGAAAAGGAAAGTTGGAGAACAACTTTCAATCCTACATTCTGTGATTGGTTTTCCAGTGAATGTATAATTCCTTTGTCTCTGATATCCTGAATGAACTCAAGGCATGGAGCTGTCATCCTTTCAACGTTCATTCATGTTCCTTGATCCAAAGCAGACTGTCTGAGATATGTGTGCCATCAATATCACATATTGACTCACACGTGCATGCACATGCCTTTCTCAGTCTCACTTATCAAGTGGCCATGGACTTCATACTCCCTCAAGAGGGACAAATCCCATATCCATCACTCACAGTCAAAACCCCATGTGTCAAAGTCATCCAACCATCACCTTTATAACAATCCATATTTCAGGACTACGTTTGATGATGTCAAAGTGTACCCAATGACATGTGATGAGTGAAGTGATTTCAGGTCTAAGAATCACAATCACCACCATCATTGTGAGAGTTAACTGTGACTACCATGTCATGGTTCCATTTGTCACTCTCACGGTGGGTCTGTCCGATACACTATTCTCTAACATGTATCTATGTGCTTGGTTTGATATCACATATCATGACTAATGAGACTCTATCATCAACCAACACACACTCTAGTCTTGTTGTGTCATTGTTGTCTATCAACCTTCCACAATGACATCTGACTAGGGAAAAAACAAGAATGTACAAACTCTTAGCATCCATATGATCTCATTCTTTGGGTCCTCAACTCGAAGACATACATCATTGAGTACTGTCATTCTCTAGACATTCATTTTGTTCTATCATTATCTCATAACTGATTGAACCAGAATAAATTGGAAGCTTGTCTTTGATATTTATAAAATAAATCATAATGTATCCCATTCCAATCATCATATGATTGGCTCTCATGGCATACATACCAACAGACTCCCACTTGCACTACAAAACAATCACCTTTGAATCATATTCTTAGTGATCTCCAAACATGTCCCACATGTTTCTGCTGCTCCAGTGCTAACACAGTGAGTTAGGAACACTTTCTTTTGTCAGTATATTACATTTCTCACATCTCCTTGCTGTACGACATATCGTATGAGATGGAGTTGCCATAATATGTGATTTGATATTCCTTGCCTAACACTTAGCTCCATTGTTTGACTCAGTATTCCTACTTGTCATTAATGGTTGGAATATCTATATCTATATGAACTTCTAAATCCATATAGTGTACTCTGTTGTTCACAACACAAGGATATTCGACATTCCCTTTTAGAATTAAACGACTTTAAAATCGGAACGTTTCCATTTATCAACTCATATTCACTTTTATATTTTATATTTTGCGATCATTTTCTGTCATTTTGGAAGCTTGCATCAGTGTAACTCTTTACACCCAACTCTTCCTTTCTTTACCATAGAAATAGTACTTCATAAGTACCAAACAAGTTCTTCATGGTATTCCAGTGACCCTCACTGGTAGTAGAAAAACATCCACTCTTCATATGAGTTAACATGATGAGCATATCATATTGTCATATCCAATACATACAAGATGATGAATGCATATTTTCTTGTCAGGTCCAATACATACAAGATAATTGGATGATTACATACATGATATGTCCATATCTATCTATGTGTTCCTATTCTTCATAAGAATTTGGGACACTTGGCATCTGAGATACGAACTCTATGTAACATGGACACGTTTTCTCCCACTGAATCTGTGCATACTGAACCCTTCAGTATAGATTGCCAATGTATGCTCTCTCTTTACCAGGTCAAGAGGTTTTTGAGAACTATCTCTATAGATCTATATTCCTATCACATAAGACATTTCTCTATCTTCCCTTAAAGATAGCATTTCCACTAGTTTCCATTTTAGAACATTTCATTCTTCATTATCATGTGGAATGTGAATACACTCCCACTAAACTTTTGTAATCACATATCCCTTCTTTATTTTGATATATTAGTCAAACCTTTTGACTATATAATCAAAGTAAAGACTTCAACTTTGAGTTTCTTGCACTTAATCAATCACATTGATTAATATCTTGTAACTTATAAACTGCATTTGCATTAATGGGATTATAAAATCCTTCAGGATGTGTCACGTACACAACCTCATGTTATTCCTACTAGTAATCTGGTTTTAATATCCATATGCCACATCTCATAGTCTTCAAGTTCCAATAGCAAGCTTGATCCTTTCTCTAAATGTCATCCATGTCAGTCTTAACTCTTAAGACCCAATTGCACTTATGGGTTTTATCCCAATCATGTGCTACCATAAGGTCATACATTAATTGGTTCACATTGAAGTCATTTTCGATCTTATGGCCTCAATCCATGACTCAAAATCAGGTCCCTCAACATCATCTATATTATTGGCTCATCACATGACCAATTCATCACCTGGATATATGAGGTGTATCTATTATATAAGGAATTTGAGAACCCACAACATTTGTGATTCTAAATCTCCTTTATTTAGTGTAAAGCATGTTCTTTAGAAGAATTGTAGAAGGTTAGTTATTTGATGATCATTCTCTAACTCTTTAGAGTATGATTCCTTCTTTGATTTATACATCACTATGCCTTAATCATGAGTTCTCTATGATGTTCTCTATGATACATTATCATAACTACTCACAAGGTCCTCAAACATTTGGTTTACATTAACCCTACTCAACCAATGCTAACTAACAAACTTGGAGAGAAATTGAACTATTAAACCAATCAACAATAATAGAGAGAGAGTAAGCCATTAATTAATTAACCTAGACTAGAAGTTTTAGTTAGATAGAAAGCTAGGAACTACTCTAAGATAAACTAGCACAAGCATCTAAACAAGAACTAATCACTCTAGATAGAACCAATTAACATGAACAAGAAAGTATGTTAAGCCTGTAAGAGACACTAACTTGAAAGGGAGAAAACTTGGATTTAAGAAGTTAGATGGGGTAGTGGGTTTAGGGGGATATGTAACAATAAACCATGCAATGGGGTTATATTCATACACAAACATCTAAAAAGTATCTATCATACCAATTAATAAGGATTAATGTATAATATGCATACTACTCTATTAGTTGATATTGGATGTCATGGTGGTGTATTAGTTGATATTGGATGGCATGGTGGTGTATTAGTTGATATTGGATGGCATGGTGGTGTATAGGGGAACTAGTCCCTATAAGTTCCCATCTATCATTATGAGGCTCTTTAAACTAAGTTTTTGATAGGCATAGATATAGATTATCCAAGTCTAGGCTTCAAGACATGGTCTTCCTAATACACTTAGGGCCATGCAATGGTATAGAGTATAGGTGAAGGGTATTTCACCTCCCACTCTCTCCATCTAACCACAAAGCAATCCTTTTTGCTAAGTGCATATGGAAGAATACATATAGTGACCTATATGCTTCACATAAGGCTAGTGGAATAGGTAGATAAAGGGGAAGGGGGAGACTAGCTATGTTTCCTATAGGGAGCCTAAAAAATTTTCCACCAAAAAGCCCAAAACCAATCATTTCCATATACCTTTGGTTATTCCATAGATAAAAAAAGCATAGGAAGAGATAGGGAAAGAGAAATAACAATAATATAGCTTCACACAACAAAATAGGTGTATGATGCATATATATTTCCTAACTTGGTACATTGTTACATATTTTAGCCCCCAAATAATCCACAAACTGGGACTTATCTACTCATGATCAAGGAATTAACAAAAGAAAGGGAAACATAGCTAGAGTCTCCATTGGCATGGATGAAGGAGCTTCACTCATCACCTCTAGTAGCATCAAGCTCATTCTCCTCCTCCAAGCAGGTGGGATAGCATGAAAAATGGAAGAGATATGACCAAAACCCTAGAAGACTAGGATTTTTAGGGTGGAAAGTGGATGGAGTGGGGTGCACGTAGAGGATAGGAGTGGGTAGAGACTATGAAGGCTAGAAGCAGATAGCCTTAGTACTAACAACCACTAGTAAATATGTAGTGGCCTTCGGGTCTTGGGTTAAGTGTGGCTAAATTAGTAAAATTATGGGTATAAAAAAACAGGGTTAGATGGTAACACAGACATGGCAGGAATCACGATTGAGGTGTATAGGTGAGGGAATGATTTTAGTGGCAGGAGAAGATCATGTTGTGAGGTAAACATGTCAAATAAAATTTTAGTGAAATGAAGTGAGGCAGCTGACCTAGTGGGCACCAAGATGATGGTGGTGGTCGTAGTGCCTTGAGGGTATCATGACCATGGAGGGTGCCACATATATGGTGGAGGAGGTAGAAGGAGAGTTGTGAACAATAGAATGCACATCTTGGACTAATCTTGGCACAATTGTATTAGGTGACATGCCATGTTGGTCTTTGGGAAGCACTATCGTGCTGACAAAAATGGTTGTGGTGGTTGTTTCACTTTATATTTCTTAGAGCATGTGATTTTAACTCAAGATGAATAGTTGTGTCAAAGTAGTACGACCATTTTGGGGGCTTTGACTTGAATTATGATCTTCTAAGTGTCCATTTGTGGTTCTCCTTTCTTTAAATTCATTTCTTTGTCACTAGGGGGTAGGTTGTGGTAGCTTTAGGGCTCACTTATTTTCCTCCATGACTGGGGATGTCCTAGATTCATCCTTCTTCCCTTACTTCATCAATAAGTTTCAAAATGTCTATACGCTCATGCAAGAGAAACCATAAGTGTATTTATTTAAAATGGTATATATTTGGAAATAACATGCATTCTACATATCATGTTGTGAATGAGGGATACAATAACACAAGATCGAGACCCGAACTAGGGCTCCATCACCTACAAGTCCCCCTTCACCCTCATTAAACTATTTCCCCCTCTTCCTTTCACCCCTCTATGGTGGAGGGCACTAATACAGTCTAAGATATGTTGTCACCCCAATCACCTCAAGATCTCGCTCTGCACGCCATTTTATCTTTTGTAACTACATTGTGTGATGATCACTAAACTTTGTTGAATACATTGAGGACAAGAAATCTTGTTTTTAGATTTTTTCTCATTATATTAAATGATAAGATTGTTTCCCATAGAATATATATAGAAAAAATCTATCATGATGATTTAATATAATATTTTCATCCTGACTTTGCTAATATTTGTTTTTTTCAAATCGAGCAAATATAGAAATGAAACTACATTCCAAATATCACAACTTTATTTTTCACTTGAGATGAATTTTTTTTATATTTCCATTTATTTGTTATTATAAATTAATAAAACTTGATGTGAAGATAGCACAAAAATTCCTTATATTGTACATTCAAAGCCACAAGGATCAATCCTTTTCATGAGAAAATGATTAGAGAAAAATTATAAAAATTGGTTTTGAGGTCATTAAGTACATATTTAATTGAATAGTAACTTCAACTAAGATAGTGTTTGATTGAACTCTCAGTATATCAGGAATGATTTTATAGTCATAATAACCTTGGATTATTATTGATGAACTGTATGTTTGACCTAGCACCTTGAAAACTAAAATGTAATTCTACCAATGTGATGGACAAGCAAAATGAATACAATATCAATTAGATTGAATGACTCTTTTATTAAGAAGTGACCATGCTATTCATCTGGTAGACTGAGGTTGAACCTAAGACCTCTTGGTAACAAACTGAGCTTCTTAACCAATTGGGCATCCTCTCTTTGGGAGGGTTTAACTACTACTAATATTCATGCATTTTCTCATAGTTAAGTTTGATTGAACTACATTTCGGTCAGAGTCATTGTTTGAGAAGTATGACTTTTGGATGTGTTACTAGTCATATGAATATAAATTTGACATCCTATAATGACTATATTTTGTAAGATGGTCCTCCATGAACCTATATAACAAACCTAATCCATTATTATAAATAGGACCTCCACAAAAATACTTGGGCCAAACCTAATCTATTATTTTTTTGTATATTAATGTTTTCTATCTTGAGAAAAGTTATATCCTAAAGTCTATTATATCTATAATCAAGGCCCTACATTCTTTATGTATTTTGGAGTGTATTGAATGCAATTTTGTATTTATACAATTATAGAAATACCTTGTATTAGATAGAAATATGTGAAAAAAGTATACATAATATGAACATCAAACCAAGCTGACAGTTCTCGATCATGTTGAAACCTACATAGCGTAACTCAAATATGACTCATAACTTACATGGATAGACTAGGATAAGTTTTACATTATTTTTTTATGGGCCAGGTCTAACCCTAGGTAAACACATCCCAAATCATCTATTTACTTGTATTTATTCCACATATACTTATATATATTTATGCACTCATCTATGTGATGTATGTATATTAGACAAGCATCTTTCATATGATTAAGTTTTGTAACAAATTCCTAATTATAAATTTACATAAAGTATCTTTGATTGGCTTTGTAATATTTTATTTTATGTGCAATATGGACCATAACGAAACCTAGATATAATTCTTACATTGGATGAGTGCAGGAAAACTTTTTAGTGTTTTTTGGCCTAAATACTACCAAAGAGCAAGTTAGCTAAAAAAGAGCAAATTAGAAAATAACAACATGAATTTGAGAATGATTTGACCATGACATGAAATAAGTTAACCTAATGATCATAGAAAGATATGCACAGAGCAATGAAAATTTTGTTATAATCTACATGTTCTTATACCTCTAATGGAATTTACAACTTGGGTCCATGATACAAGTATAGACAATGACAACCACTTATATGCACACTGGTCATTTAATACCCTCATACTTATTACAAAGTATTGGTACTGTTAGGTTTTAGGATATATTCTTTTGTACTTACAATTTGAACACCATTATGAAAATACTCATTTATTTTAATAATTAGAAAAAATCAAACAACCATTTTTCAGTTTGATGTTTGTCTTGAATGTGGATTATGAAATGACTCAAAAAATATAAGTTGTAGTGAAAGTCCATGTTCATGAATGTTTTCAAGGTCACTTCACCACATTAATATAATCCTAGTAGTCTAATCAGTCAATAAATTACATCTTATATATAAAATATAACATGAGTTTTGGGAGACTCTATCTTAAGACAGATAAATCTGCGTTACATATTAATTACATAGATGGTTCAACTGTAAATGTAATAATATGCTTATTAATGTTTTTGAGCATGTGTCTACCTCGACACAAGCATGGCCATTGTAATTTTTTTTTCCAGAGCCACATGTAAGAAATGTGACATGTTTTGGAGTGGGCTATGTGGGTCTGTAATAAAACCTATGCAAATATTATTTTCCATACCCACCTATATAAGTAATATGGTAAGTTTTGGGTTGAGAAAACACAATTCTAATGGTATTCATTCATCTTCATATTCATTTACAAACATGTATATATTCATCATTCACATATGCACCAATAATTCACTTACATCAAATTTGAAGTTACAAGAAGTCATAAGAACCACATCTATATAGAAATAATTCCATAAAATTTCAGAAAACTCATATTTTATCCCAATAAAAATCAAATTTTACTTCCTTAACAAAGGTGTGTACCCGTTGTTCTCATATCCCATCTACCTCTTCTTTCGTAAAGGGCTTTTTTGTGTCAAACAACTACAAAGATAATGACATAATTAAAGAGTTTGATTTGATATTTTCGTATTATCAAGTGAGACTATTTACTTATGATGATTAAAACTACATATAGATTGTATTTTTTTATAGTGGATGTCTACTGCCACATGTCTAACAATCATGTCCATATACCACATCATATATTATCTGCATGCCCAACCATTGTCTTATACAAAGCACTATAAATTTACCACCATACATAATGTTAATAAATAAAATTAAGCATAGTTGGCATAAATATGTGTTGGATTCATAAAACTACCTCATCATTCTTCCAACTTAACACATTATTTTTCTTATCCACCTTTCCTCCACCCTTATGGAATTCTTTTATACCCATGTAAGTTAGTGTGACACATTGAATTTAATTAGTAAATAGTCATGTAATTAATGATGTAGACATAAATATATGTTAACAAATATAGTTTTTTATTCACATGAGTAATACCATTTTCATTTCGTGTCCCCCACTATCTATTTTGTCACCTTGTGGATCTCAATAATACGTAGTTAGCATCTTAGAGATAATTACCTATAACACCCAATGCTTATTCCTAAATGAAAAGAAGGCAAACAAAAGAAAACTCAAAATCCATAATGAAATGTAATTCTTAAGTTCTATCACAACTGTATTCAACCAAGAATAAGTAAATATCTCCATAACATCTTGCAAAAAAACACTAGTACCATGAGCTTGACCTACAACATCCTCCTTAATATAGACCATCATGGGAAACTGTTCTTCTAAGTCACTTAGACATAGTGACAACCCCCTACAATTAGGATCTAGTGAGTCAAATAGGTCCTTTGCAATCCAAGCAGGTAATTGAATATCTTTAGGAGGATGTGAAGGACAAACTATAGGGGTTTTGAAGGTGCTATGTACTGCACACACACACACAAACACACACTCTCTCTCTCTCTCTCACACACACACACATATATATATATATATATATATATACATATATATTTATATTCACCTATCAATTGTCAATTATATACAAATAGAAACACAATATAAATTTAGCATTCATCAATTTAGGTAACTCATGCTTTAGGGAACACAACCATGTTGCCTTCCGCATCACCTATCATTCATGTCTATATCCAAGAGTCATAGACAAGCCTTGGCATCACGTGAACCGCATCAGTGGGCATTGAAACACCATGAATCTTGTCACCTGGAAGGTGTGGGTAAGCCTCTCCCAATGCAACGACATATCATTCTAGTAAAAGATGGCATGGACTCAACCCCTACAAATTTATATAAAGTGTTATATATATACCTAAACAAAAACATATTGTACAAACATATCTCAAAGACTACTATATCACAAAAAACTTACAGCGAGTGTGCTAGTTGGCGGGTCCATGGGACTACTTACAACCACCTCTATCGTATGAGGGTCCACCTCATATGAAGAGAGTGGTGCCACATGTATTGTTTTGAGGAGCTTAATGAGAAGCATGATAGTGTCTCGTTGCTTCCTCTACAATCATTTCTTGTACCTTATCGTTTGAGAATCCTCCTTTCTAAATAGATTTACGTTTATGGTCTAATGTCCCAAAGAAGGATGTTATACTGAAACTAGTGCTAGTATACCTAACACATCTAGGTTGATCTGGATTACCTAGAGCAACAATCAATTCATCCATTGTCCCCTCAGGGATGAACTTGCCTTCTTTTCTTTGGTTGTAGAGCTCCTACTAATCATTATCAATAGTAATTCGTAAGTAAAACATAACAATCAAGGTCAAGGTAAAACATAACAATCATCAATAGTAATTGCTCTTAAAGTTGAATTTTACCATTTTTGCGGCCACCTGAACGGTTGCGGGGTTGGGTATTTCTCTAGATTGGGTTTTCCCCATAGCTATCCACTCCTTGTGGTGAGGTAGAGGTGCAATTGTAGTAGAGGACTCAATAGTCCTAGGAGTAGGTTGCTAAGAAGAAAATGCCTCAAGTCTCTTTTGGTGAAGCCTTCTGTAGCCACCTTGACCCAACTTGTAGATGTGCACATTGTTTGCATGCCTTTCTCTTTGAGCATCACCTAAATCTTAGTTAATCCAAAATATATGTTAAATACGTAATATAATGGATTCATAAGAATGTATTCTAAATGAGGAGGCTTAATACCTTGAATTTATCATTTTTTTCTTGAAGCAATAAACGTATCCCACACCTAGTGGTTGATTTCTTCTATTTCTTCTTCTCTTTCATTATGAATTCTCTTGTTAGATTTGTCCTACAATTCCTTATTATCCTCCCACAATGTTGTAGCACCTTTTTATGATGTATTTTTTCATCAAGGTCTAATATGTTATGCAAAAGTTCATATACATAATATGATATTCTTAAAAATAGAGTTGTAAATATATTTAAAAACCATAACATCTCACACATAGTACCTTCCATATTAAGTCTTTTGTGCCTTGATCAATTTTATTCCAAGATTCTACTATTATACCTAATTTTCTATGAGTAAGAATGCCTAGATATTGCACAAAAGAACTAGAAATCTTCCAAGTAGGATTTCTTGCATCATCAAACTCAATGACCAACTTCGGCCCTTTACTCCTTTTCTCAACTATCTTTTTCATCACAGTGATGCCTCTTTTTTTTACATGCTCATGATGCTCCTTAGCAATCTCAGCAATATCCTCAAGGTGCACATCATCAAGATGCTAAAATTGACAAGAAACACATATAAGTTAAAAAATTTAATCTATAAATGTGATTGACATTATAAAATGTACATCTATGTAATAAAAGAATACAACTTACACCAATTTCATCCTCACGGTGCACATCGTCATGGTGCTGATCCTCATGGTAATCATCATTACAATCATCATACACCATCTAAAATGTGTCATATAAAGAATAGTCAAACAATGAAATATAAGTGACAAAGAATGTAAAATGCACATCTAACATTTTAAAAAGTAAAATTCATGCCACTGGTATTGATTGGATCTTAAATCGATTAACATTCCTTTGGTGTGATCTCCACACATATATAAGTCTATGTTATCTTTAACATTTTGTGTTGGCAAGCCAACTGAGAATGGACTGGAGTCATCATACTTATCATTGTACTCTTCTTCATCTATAGGATCTGTAATGAACTACCTTTTACCTTGTAGAACAACTGACCATTTCATTGCAGGATCATTGATATAAAATACTTGCTTTAGGTGTGATGCCATTATAGATGGTTCACCCTTCTTTCCAATGTTTTCAAAATACACTAATGTGGAACTTGATTCATCCACTACAACTCCTTTGGTGTTATGAACCCAATAACACTAAAAGAATTGAACCCTGAAATTTATGTTGTCAAGCTCCAATATGTTGTCAATGACACCATAATATGAAATTTTAGCTTCATGTAGACTCTTATCCTTTGCACTAGAAATATACAACGAAGACACTTGAAGGGTGACCCCACTATTACTGATGATAATTTTATCATCTTGACATTATGTGTAATATGAAAATCCATTTATGTCAAACCCTTCATAATACATAATATTAATTTTTGGTTTACAAGCGAGCCATTTGATATTTTCAACAACTTTATTTGATGTTTGATATTGTTGATGTAGGAATTTATCTTTAAACCACCTAATAAATGTCTTATTATGCTATCTAGCAAGCCACATTGAATTAGATCGAGGATATTTTGTCTTAATGAAATTGGTATGTTCAGTGATATAAATACTCACTTTTTTGATGTTGTTGAAAATATACATGTGTGCTTATTCATACAACTCACAACTGATTACTTTCACTCATGATCCTAAAGTACCTTTGCTGCAATAGGTATCAATATTCTTGTCATTGCTAGGAGCTTCATTACAAGTCAGAAAGTCATTACAAAAGTCCATAACCTCCCTAGACACATAACCCTCAATAATACTTCCTTCAGGCTGATAACAATTTCAAACATCACCTTTAAAAACACTCATGTATCATTCAAAAGGATACATCCATTGCAAGAAAATTGGCCTGAACCTTTTCACTTCCCTAGTCAAATGGACAACACAGTGTACCATGAAATCAAAGAATGAAGGAGGAAAATACATATCAAGCTGGCATAGGGAAAAAACCACGTCTCTTTGAAACTTATAGAGATTATTAGGATCAATAACTTTGTTGCATAGAGTGTTGAAGAAGAAATAGAGCCTAGTGATTTCAAACCTTCCATTCTTGGACATTATAGATCGAATAGCCACATGCTTTATTTGCTACATTAGAGTGTGACAATCATGAGATTCAAGACCTATTAGCTTCAGATCCTTCATTGATAGCAATATAGAAATATTTAAAGAGTATCCTTGTGGTACCTTAACATTAAGAAAGCATGTCAAAAAGTTTTATTTTCCTATCTAGATAACATGTAACATGAAGGAGGTAAATATGTTTTTGATCACTACTAACTTCTGTTGTTAATTATTTCATTATGCCCATTTCACATAGGTCCATTTTGGATTTGATGCCATCTTTAGTCTTACCTGGTATATTCAACAAAGTACCAGTGACTCTATCGTAGATATTTTTCTCAACATGCATGACATTGAAATAATGCCTAACTGCCAAAGAAATCTAATAAGGAAGATCCCAGAATATTGACCTCTTTTATATAAATATTTGCACTCTGTGTGGAAATAGTATATTGTGATCTCTTACCAAATGCATTGACAAAGTCTTTTACTCTTTCATAAACAACTTCTGCTAATATATGTTTTGGGGCACTCTATTCCTCATTTGATCGATTGAATGCTTTACACAACCTTCTTTAAGGATGAAGTTTTAAAAGGAATATTTGATGACCAAGATATACAATCTTGATGCCAAGTTTTAGTCATAATGAGTCTGTGTTCTCCTCATATATAGGGCATGCTTTGAATCCTTTTATGTTGTATCCAAAAAAATTCTCAATTGTTGGAAATTCATTAATAGTGCAAAACAACATAGCATGCAAACAAAACATCTCTCTACGTGAAGCATCATTGGGAAACACACCTTATCCCAAAATTTATTTAAGTCATCAATAAGAGGTTCAAGATAAACATTGATGTCATTGCCAGGTTGTTTAGGACTCAATATCTAAAATGACAACATGACATATTTATTTTTCATAAACATCCAGGGAGGAAAATTGTATATAATAATCATAATAGGACAAGTTCTATGGTGTCTGCTCAATGTGTTGTATAGATTCATCCCATCGGTACAAAGCCCAAGCCGTAGATTCTTGAATTCTTCACCAAATTCAGGGTACAATAAATCAATCTTCTTCCATTGTAGAGAATAAGATGCAAGCTATAGGATCCCATCATAATTTTTCTTTGCCTCTACATTCCACATTAAATTCTTTGTATCGATGGTATTGACAAGCAAGCATCAAAACTATGGTATTATAAGTAGATACCACATCACCTTGGGAAGAGAGCCAGTTTTGGACTTCCCCAAAATCATCATTTTATAATTTGATGCCCCATTGACCGACCTAAATCGCGCGTCCAAAAAGTGGTGCGGATTTGATGTAGTCGGACTTTTAAATTTATAACCCGAAACCTTCTAGACCCCGCAACTTTGTTTACGGGGTCGAAGTAGATATACGGGGTCGAACACACGGACAAGGGTGGTAGTGTTGAGAACACTGAATCGACACGTTACACTCCGGTAAGGGCAAGGAGATGATAAAATTCCCCAAGGGAACAACAAGCTAAGATCGATAAAACAAAAGAGAACTATCTCCAACTGGAGCTACAAGAAAAAATTAAGGTTTTAAGCATTTATCAGTTTTTAGGGTTTTCGTGCAACGGAAACAGGGAGGATAACACTATCGCTTTAGTAAGGAATGAAGGAGAAAACTTCGGTAAAACAAGCGACAGCAGAAACATCCTGTACCCCTCCTCTCAGAGTGGGTACCTCTAACCAAGCTTCAACACCCCTCTCGAGGATGCTAGATGTAACGTCCCAAGATTTGAGGTCTCGGATAACATGATCTTAAAAGGAATGATTGGACTACCCATATCACCAAGGTGCACCTCCTTTTTCGGGAGCCCATCACTAAGAACTCCATAGTTAAGTGTGCTCAGCTTGGAGTAGTACAGGGATGGGTGACATGTCGGGAAGTTGATCCTGGCATGCGCGTGACTGAGGACAAAGCTAAGGTTAGTGGTGGTTTATGGGGACCGTCGTCATTCCTAAAACTCTACTAGAGCCTTGGACATTGGGCTCGGGCATTACAAATGGTATTAGAGCCATAACCCCTCTAGTAGGTGGGGCCCACATGGGCATGTGACATGCCAGTCTTGAGTTGTGCGGTCCAGGCATGTAGGAAATGGATGTCTATGGTTGATGTATCCACCCTTGCGCTGGTATTCCGTGATCGGGAGTTGGGTGTCCATGGGCCATTGTAGGTCTGCACTGAAATGGGGTCAGATTATGAGGCCATATAGATGAACCTTGATGAGGACGTCAAGAGTCTAAGTGGGGGAGATTGTAACGTCCCAGGATTTGAGGTCTCGGATAACATGATCTTAAAAGGAATGATTGGACTACCCATATCACCAAGGTGCACCTCCTTTTCCGGGAGCCCATCACTAAGAACTCCATAGTTAAGTGTGCTCAGATTGGAGTAGTACTGGGATGGGTGACATGTCGGGAAGTTGATCCTGGCATGCGCGTGACTGAGGAAAAAGCTAAGGTTAGTGGTGGTTTATGGGGACCGTCGTCATTCCTAAAACTCTACTAGAGCCTTGGACATTGGGCCCGGGCATTACACTAGACTTAAGTTAGAGTGAAAAGATTACTATAGCAACTCCAATCCTGGGTACTCTCGTGCTCCAGTATCGGACCAAACACTAGAGCCACAACACCTCTCTTGAGGCTGTTGCAATGGGAAAACATGATTCGGTAGCTAATCGAAATGCGATCCAAACGTACAAGCTAGAGTTCAGATGTTAAACATAGCAATCATCCAACAAAGGTACCAAATATAAAGCAGCAGATAATTAAAACTCTGCTAATTCCATTAACATAAAAGGGTCTGATTACATTGCATAAGTAAAGGAAGTAAATGACTGAAATAAGTAAAGATAAATGCTGCCTTCTTGATTTAGAAGGGCGACAGGCAACAACAGGCTCTCCAGCCCGATACCGGGCAGGAGCCTTGCCCGATACGCCCGTGTCGGGCGGCACACCCTCTCGGGCGACACACTCCTGACGGGCAATCGTATCGTGCGAGGTGCCCTTTCCCGATACGATCATGTCGGGCGGCACCCTCTCGGGCGTCACACTGTGACTGGCGATGTGTATTGGGGTTCGGTATCGTGTCGGGCTAGAGTGTTGCTTCCAGTATCGGTCACTCATATCGGGTGTCCTTGTTGGCCGATATCGGCCTACAGCGGCGCCTGGGCCGATCCTAAGTGAACCGTTCCCTCCCTCTCGGGATGGGGAAGTGCTCACCTAGAAACGCCTGACACACCGCTGAGGCACGACACGCTAGCTCCAGATGCTTTCCTTCGTTAGCTCTCAAGGGGTTCCGACCCGTCCCATCGGAGTCTTGTAGTTGCTAATTATAGGCAGCGGTTGGAGGAAGTTATGGTGCTTCGGGTGCCACGTGTCTCCCTTCAGCTCCATTATTGCGGCTGTTGGCATGCCCGATATGCGTATCGGGTGGTACAAGGACGTCGGGCTGTCGGTCATCGTGACGAGTGGTGCCTGTCGGTGGGTGGCTTGTATCGTGCGACACGCTACAACAGTCGTGGCGAGTCCGGCTCCCTATCGGGTAAATGGCGTATCGCTCGTCCGTTTCTTCTTGCGCGGTGCCCTTGTGTCGCGTGTCAGTGTATCGCGCTGCCGTGTCGGGTAGTGAGCGTATCGGCCAACTTCCTGGGGAAAAAGGCCGATGCAGGTAGAGCACATTTATGGGCCGAGATGGGCCTTTTTGCTGCTAAATGAGTTAAAAATGGAGGAAAACTCTGGAAAAGATGGAAATATTGAGTTAAAAGCGTAGCATGGCCTGTTATTGGAAAAACACATATAAAAAGAAAGGAAAACAGTTGAAAAGGGCAGTTTTGATAACGAAATAAGGGCCAAAAACATCACAAAATTTGGTGTTATCTATTGGATCGATGAGCTCTAGAGGGGAGGGGGGTGAATAGAGCTACACACACTTTACAAAATCGATTAGACCACCAATTTAAATGAAGTGTAAAAACTAGTGCAAGCAACAATTTGATATTCTATTCTAGCATACAAAGCAAGAATAAGAGATAATGAATATCATGCACTTGGATAGGTGGTTTAGAGTGGTTCCACGTCCTAAACTTAGGAGCTATGTCAGTCCACTACCTAGATTTGGTTAGACTCTAGGATTTGCAACTTGGTCCTCTTATTTATCACGATAAGATTACAAGAAACATAAACCACACAACCAAGGGATTATTTACACAAGCTAAGATCTTCAACCTATCCAAGAACTTACCCACAAAGCGAGATTCTTCAGCCTTCTATAAAGGACTTACCCAATCTCACCTTTATCTTCAGCCTTGCAGGAATTACCTATCTTACTTGAGCTTGCCTTGCACTTCTCCTTCACTTGGAGAGCTTGCCCACGTTTTCCCTTCACCAAGGGAGCTCGAGCAAAGATCAATCTTCACTCTTGAAGATCAGCAACACATCTTCCCCTTCACTCGGAGAAGAACAACATCAACTCCTCTTTCACTCGGAGAAGAAGCTTCAATCAATCTTCTATTTGATTTTGAGGTGGGAAGAAAGAAGGGAGAGCTTTACATAGCACAAAGGATAGCTCTCATACAAAGGAACCTATCTCACTCACGAATTTGTCTTGAAGGTAGAGAGAAAAAGGGGCTCAAGGGCTTGGAATACTCTCAACTAAGCTAGAACCAAGTTTGCAATGGAAGAGCATCTTAGAATGAAGTCCAAGGGGTTCTATATATAGTTGAGGGTGGCCCTTTATGTTGTGGGACACTTGGGTGCAAAAGTGATTGTTTTTCCTTCAAGAAAATGGTCATATTTTTGCCCAAAACAATTCACCAAAGGTCATATTACTTTTTCTGCAAACTCCGTACAGTGCATTCGGTCGAGTATCAATGGGTGTAACTCGACCGATCAGGTAGCAGGAAATCCGATATTGAATTGATCGGTCGAGTTTGTCCTGAGGAAACTCGACCGACCATTTCAACTGGAAATGGCCTACTACCCAATCGGTCGAGTTCTGTGAGTGCACAACTTGACCAATTAAAATCTTCAGCAAATCGACTCAGGATGATCGGTCGAGTTCCAGGGTGGGAAACTCGACCGACCAAGTGCCTGAAATGGATTTTCTAATTTGCAATAAAAGTGATTAGCACTTGGTGAATTTTGTCCCAAACAATTTTCTCTTCTAAGTTACAAGCATATACATCGTTACAAGTGATTATATTTATGTTCTAAGGTGATTTACATGGAAATCCTAAATTGCACACTTGTAGTCAATTTAGCTTGCACTTGGCCCATTCTAGGGCTTGTATATGTGATCCTTTTCATGTACCTAATGTCTGCAAACACTCTTTAACGCATATGTTAGATACATATGAATGGAATGGTTAAGTCATTATCAAAATATAGGTAATGTACAACCTCTAGGTCAACATTCTCCCCCTTTTTGACAATGACAAACCATTCCTCAAACATATTGAAAAGGATAAAAAATTAAACCTTTGCCTTGTGAATTAGGGGGATTCATGATAAGAACAATTTTAATTTGCTCCCCCTCAAACTATGCTTCCTCTCACCTGCATGTTAGGTTTTCTATACATGGGAAAACCAATATCCATATAATATGTAATCCTTTGCATGTCATATGATCAACAACAAATTAACAAGAAAAGGATCACTTAAGCAAGAAAGTGATAGTATAATCACAAGAAACAATATGATTGAGTCTCAAACCATGAGGTATTTCTCCCCCTTTTGACATTAGCAAAAAGGTAGGGGGGGTAGAAGAGCAAAAACTAGGTCTTCTCCAAGACTCAACCACACATATATGCTAAGTAATAAGCAATGTAAAAGCATATAACATACAACCACTGAGAATCATACAATCCAAGTCAGAATCAAAATATAGCTCAACCAACACCAAGCATAAGATAACACAGAGTAAATAGTCAAAGTGCATAGTAATGATATTCCAACTCAGACATATGTTCTCATAAGCGACTACAACCATAAAAAGCGAGAAAACATAGAATAAGAAAATAGTACAACTCAGACTAATGTGCCAGGATGTTGCTTATACAAAAGAGTCTAGAAAGATATATAATAGACATGCTAGACTATAATCTAAGACAACCTCCTAGACATCTAAGCTATCTATGTCAACTGTGTCCTCGTCATCACCGGGGTTGTAGTACTTGAAAACCTCTAGAGGGGGGGTGAATAGAGTTTTATAGAGATTTTAAAATAATTTAAACTCAAGCAACCACAAAGACAATATTGGACAAGGAGACACAAGGGTTTAGAGTGGTTCCTAGCCTTAGCAAATACTAAGGTAGTCAGTCCACTACCCGGTTGCTTACCCAACCGGGATTTGAAAAGAAATCTATTTTATTACCTCGCAAGGACTTTACATAAAATACAATTTCTTTTCCCAAACCCTTCAAGCAGCCTTCACCTAGAAGTAATCGCCCAACCTTGAAGCAGCCTTCCCTTGAAGTAGATGCACCAACACCCGTTGCACCAGCCTTCTGAAGTAGCTTCCCGTGCGATAGCCTTCTTGAAGTAGCTTGAAGTCCCCTTCTCCACCTGAGAAGTCAACCCTCTCCAATCCACAGCCTCCAACCCTAGGAGTAGCAAGGAGAGTACAAAAGATAACAAAGAACAAGAAGGAAAACAGAAATTACAACTTATCCTTTTAAGCACAAGGCTTGATTTGCCTATATCAAGCGTATAAATCTCCTAACCAATGTGTATGACAATGTGATTGTAGTGGATAGGAGATACTAGCCTATACGGCACGAAATGGGAGCAATAGGAATGAATGGCAAGTGTAGGAATTGCTCTATTGCTCTAAAACAGATTGCAAGTGTGTATTCAAGCTCAAGTATAGCACAAGTATATCTTAGATGTTCTTTGGTGACCTAAGGCATGTCCTATTTATAGGAGTGACCTATGTATGCTTAAGGACGTTCTAGACAACTTCTAGGGGGTTCCTAGTGCTTAACTAGCCGTTAGGAATAAGTTAGGCGCATTAGCAACGGCTAGTTAATTAATTCTGCAGTTGCTGTCAGAGACCATCTCGGTCGAGGACTCGTCGACCGAGATGCCCAGTCGGTCGAGGATTCGTCGACCGACAGGCTCTCTGGATTAACGTTTATTTGCAACTATCAACTGCTGTGTCTAACGGCTACTTTTGGTCAATCTCGGTCGAGAAGTTTGTCGACCGAGAGTGTCTCGGTCGAGGAGTGTGGTCGACCGAGATTGACTCTGTTTCAATCTTTTAATTAAACCACTAAGTGTGTTTATGAGTGTGCATAATGTGATCCTTTTGGAAGGGATGACTTGTCTAACTATGGTGTGTAGCTAGGGAAGATCTAACGCTTGATTTACATGCAATCTAAGTACTTGTACATTATATAACTGTACAAGTTTTTACAATAGTGATTACATTGAATGAAAGTAAATATGTAAGCTCGTGATTTCCCTAGTTGCTTTGTCATCCACCATAATCCTACACACTCAAGTAGCTCGTTAGAATAATAAGAATGAAATGTTTGTCATCATCGAAACAAAAGGGATTTATCATAATGTCCAATTTATCCAACAATCTCCCCCTTTTTGAAGATGACAAACATTTCCTAAAATATGAAATAAGGAAATATAAAGCATGTGAGTTTCATACCTGAAGATTACCTTTTGTAGCCATTCTTGTTTTACAGGTGTGAGTGCTGGCAATCAGGATGAAACTCATATATATTTATATTTTTGATTTTATATTCTTTCTCCCCCTTTGTCATTTCAAAAAGATATCCAATTTGAATATTTTATTTTCTTTTCCCTTTTAATTTTATATTTTGCTCCCCCTTAAATAGATATCCTTTTAGAAACATGGATTTGTGTCTAATTTATCCACTATTTGTTTCTCAATCATTTGCAAAGGATATTAAGCCTTGAAATGATATGAGATCATGTTAGGTTCATGGCATATGTATATAGATTTCTCACCCATTTTACAAGGGATGTTAAGCCCTGAAAAGGATATGAGATTCCCTTAAGCTCATGACAAATGTATATTTATCTCTCATCTATCCCTAAATTAAATGAGATTCCTTTAAGCTTTAGAGTACATAAAAATGTCTCCAACCAAATGCAAGGGATGTTAAGCCCTGATTTGTTTAGAGAGTTCCTTTAAGTTCAAGATATATCAATTTTATAAATTTCTTCATAACCAAGAGTAAAAATACTAAGGTCGTATCAGGCAATCAAATTCGTTTTTATGCGCTCCCCCTTAATCTTATAATTTAGGCAATTTAATGCTTCTAAGGTCACAAATAATTTTAAATGTTGATTTTGACCTTTATCATAAGTATACTAAGATTAAGTGCAATAAAATGATGTCCAAATAAGCATTTTGTCAAAGCTTATTTTAGGTCGCCCTTGACTACGACCGTAGCGCCCCTTGGCTAAATTTTGTTTTAACCAAGAGGCGAAATTTACAGATTTCCAATTAAGTATTTTACATCAATTTGTGATGCATGTTTCAATGAAAGCACAATGAATATTTCAAATCTTTTAAAGATATCAATTGAAAAACATTGTATTCTTTGCAAGCATTTCGAAGAGATATATCACCAATAAATTCTTTTGCTTGCCTATGTAATGATAGAATGATAGAACAGAAATTTTTCTTTAAACTAAGAATAATTTTGGTTTTTGATCAAATTCATTTCTCATAACCTTTCAAGGATGATTTCCATAATTGATACTTTATTATACAATCATTAATCATGAATAGACAACAATTTTGAACAATTTCAAAAGAATTCAGCAATTTTACAGCATTCTGAAAAACAGTGACATGCTCGGTCGACAATTGCTCGACCGACACTTACTCGGTCGACAACTGCTCGACCGACCAAGTTTCTGGAAAATATTCAGAAATCTTAATCAACTTCAAATAAAAGAGGTTATGCAAATTATAGCTCGATGATGTTGAGATAAGACATTATGATATCAGAAGTCAGTTTAGGTCAAATCTCAACTAATTAATTTGAAGCTTCTAAGTTTTAGGAATCCAAGCTAACTCATCTTTCTTTTTCTTAAAAGGGCATGAAAATGAATAATGTCCAAGACACATGCAATAATGGCAACTAATAGCATGAACTTCATTTCTATTTCTAGGAATTGTGTTCCTAGGTACAAATATAGTCTTGGATGCTCTTTTGGTTTTATTTCTTCTTGGATCGTATCCTACTCCTTTCCTTCCATTGTAACTAGAGGAAATTTTCAGAATATTGTCAAGTAGGTTATTTCCTCCTAACTCATTTACATTTCTTTGCAACCTAGCAATATCTTTCTTTGCTTGATCTAAATTGGATAATAGGGCATTTCTTTCTTTAACAACCTTATCATAATCTAAATGTGAACATAGAGTAGGTTGTTTCTGGAGATCATTCACCTGAGTTTGCAAATTTGATTTTTCTAAGGAAAGAAGATTGCAATTTGCTTCTACTGATTTAATCTTAAGAGCATAATCTTCATTTTCCTTTTTAAGATTTTCATTTTCAGATACAAGAGCAAGAATTCTAGCATTTAAATCTTTATTTGCCTTTTTAAGTTTCTTCTTGCACTCAATATATTTCTCATGAGTATTTTGAAGACTAGCAATTATATCTTCTTTTGGTAGATCATAAAGACTTACCTCTTCTTCATCTTCATTTGTTGTAGCAATGAAACATTCTACGTCTTCTTTTCCACTATCGCTATCGTCACTTGAATCATCCCATGCAGCTCTATACGCTCTTTCTTTCTTTTTGTAGGATGATTTCTTCCCTTTCTTGAGTTTTGGACATTCTCCTTTCATATGTCCTTTCTTGCCACATTCAAAGCACCTGGAAGAAGAAGCACTGGAAGTTTTGTTAGTTTTAAAACTTTTATATTGCTTACCATTCACAATAAGAGTTTCCTCTTCACTATCATCTTCACTTGTGTCTTTGGTTGATGCTTTGAATGCAATATCCTTCTTTTTCCCATGTTGGCGTTCATGTTCTCTCCTTTCTTCCTCTTCTAGATCCGCCTCATGAGCTTCTAAGTTTCCGATGAGCTGCTCCATTTTGAGACAAGTGAGGTCGTTTGCTTCTGCAATAGCTGTCACCTTTGGTTTGTACTTTGGAGGAAGAGATCGAAGTACTTTTGATACCTGATCTTCCTCAAGAACAGGTTTCCCTAAAGCACTCAAACCATTAACAATAGTAGAAAATTTTGAATACATTTCACTAATAGTTTCGTTTGGATCCATGCGAAAATGTTCAAACTTGGTTTTAAGCAAACTAACTTTAGAATTCTTAACTTGAACAGTACCCTCATATGTTATAGATAATCTATGCCAAATATCATATGCGGTATCACAGTTTGATACTCTATTAAATTCACCTACTGAAATGGAACAATATAAAATGCTTACTGCCTTTGCATTCATTTGAACCATCTTTACCGTATTAGCATCCCATACTGCGAAATCGTCTTGTGGAAGTGTGTATGGTGTAGATACCATTCTCCATAACTCCCAGTTGATTCCTTGGAAGTAGAATTGCATCCTCCTCTTCCAATATTGGTAGTTTGTTCCATCGAACGGTGGAGGCCTAGCAACAAGTGTTCCTTCAATGTTGAGGTTGTTGAGCACTCCATCCCCCATCTTTTCTTCAAGACCTTGTTAGGGCTCCTTGAAGCCTGCTCTGATACCAATTGAAAACCTCTAGAGGGGGGGTGAATAGAGTTTTATAGAGATTTTAAAATAATTTAAACTCAAGCAACCACAAAGACAATATTGGACAAGGAGACACAAGGGTTTAGAGTGGTTCCTAGCCTTAGCAAATACTAAGGTAGTCAGTCCACTACCCGGTTGCTTACCCAACCGGGATTTGAAAAGAAATCTATTTTATTACCTCGCAAGGACTTTACATAAAATACAATTTCTTTTCCCAAACCCTTCAAGCAGCCTTCACCTAGAAGTAATCGCCCAACCTTGAAGCAGCCTTCCCTTGAAGTAGATGCACCAACACCCGTTGCACCAGCCTTCTGAAGTAGCTTCCCGTGCGATAGCCTTCTTGAAGTAGCTTGAAGTCCCCTTCTCCACCTGAGAAGTCAACCCTCTCCAATCCACAGCCTCCAACCCTAGGAGTAGCAAGGAGAGTACAAAAGATAACAAAGAACAAGAAGGAAAACAGAAATTACAACTTATCCTTTTAAGCACAAGGCTTGATTTGCCTATATCAAGCGTATAAATCTCCTAACCAATGTGTATGACAATGTGATTGTAGTGGATAGGAGATACTAGCCTATAGGGCACGGAATGGGAGCAATAGGAATGAATGGCAAGTGTAGGAATTGCTCTATTGCTCTAAAACAGATTGCAAGTGTGTATTCAAGCTCAAGTATAGCACAAGTATATCTTAGATGTTCTTTGGTGACCTAAGGCATGTCCTATTTATAGGAGTGACCTATGTATGCTTAAGGACGTTCTAGACAACTTCTAGGGGGTTCCTAGTGCTTAACTAGCCGTTAGGAATAAGTTAGGCGCATTAGCAACGGCTAGTTAATTAATTCTGCAGTTGCTGTCAGAGACCATCTCGGTCGAGGACTCGTCGACCGAGATGCCCAGTCGGTCGAGGATTCGTCGACCGACAGGCTCTCTGGATTAACGTTTATTTGCAACTGTCAACTGCTGTGTCTAACGGCTACTTTTGGTCAATCTCGGTCGAGAAGTTTGTCGACCGAGAGTGTCTCGGTCGAGGAGTGTGGTCGACCGAGATTGACTCTGTTTCAATCTTTTAATTAAACCACTAAGTGTGTTTATGAGTGTGCATAATGTGATCCTTTTGGAAGGGATGACTTGTCTAACTATGGTGTGTAGCTAGGGAAGATCTAACGCTTGATTTACATGCAATCTAAGTACTTGTACATTATATAACTGTACAAGTTTTTACAATAGTGATTACATTGCATGAAAGTAAATATGTAAGCTCGTGATTTCCCTAGTTGCTTTGTCATCCACCATAATCCTACACACTCAAGTAGCTCGTTAGAATAATAAGAATGAAATGTTTGTCATCATTGAAACAAAAGGGATTTATCATAATGTCCAATTTATCCAACAGTACTCATCACCATCCGAAGGCGGGGTAGTTGTGCCAGCAGCAGAACCAACACCGTCATCACCATCCTCGGCAGAAGAACCATCACCATCAGCATCATCAGCATCCTCGTCGGCCTCCTCATCAACATCCTCAGCCTGGTCGGGCATGTCCTCGTCAGTAGGACCAAAGGAGCGACCAGGCCAGCGGGCATTCTGCTCAGCCCACGACATGCTAAGAGCTAGAAGCTCCTGGGCATGCGGGAAGGACGGAGCAGAGTCCCCCAAGGAGGCGAGCAGAGAGGCCAGGGGGCCAGCAGGTAGCGGTAGATATGCAGGAGTGAAGCTACCAGAGGGATACTGAGGTGGAGCAGCAGTGGAAGGCTCGGCAGCAAAACGTGGTGGAGCAGGGAAGTATTGCTCATATGCATAGGAGGCATAAGCACTACCCAGATAAGGTTGGTAGACTGGGTAGGGTGAGGAGCAGGACAAGTTCATGGTAGACATGATTGAACACAATTCCTGATGGAGGTGATCTTGGACCTGGCGATTGTATGCATGTTCATGCATCATGTATCCAAGAAGGGTTTCATTCGATGCTCTAAACGACGCACGGCTAGGGCGGGGATGTGGCTGCGGGGCTGGAGCCTGGGTGGAGGTAGGAGGGGCACCAGAAGCAGAAGCTGAGGCTGAGGCCGAGGCAGAGCCAGAAGCACCAGGGGCAGGGGCAGGGACAGACTTTAGAAGAGTGGTTTCACTAATGCACACTCCCTTTCGAGCAACCGGGTAATGGAAGTCGGAAAAGAGTGATTTGTCAGTGGCAAACTGGAAGAGACCACAGATCAAGGCTGGATAGGGAGGGTGGGTGCCCTTGGTGTTCTTGCCTTTGTCAAAGCAGGTCATATGATGAAGAATGTAACGAGCCCACTTGACACCTATGTTGTTCAACAAATAATACATCAAAACCGCTGTGTTTTCCGCAATATCCGTTTGATTTCGCTTTGGATGGATGTTGCAGTTAAGCACAAGGGCTAGGATGTGCTTCTGGAGGTCAAGGGAGGAGGAGGGAAGGGTGGACCGCTTCTTATAGGCCACGTCAGGCTTTTTCAAATATCGATGAATATCCGGTAAAGTCAATTCATGATGTTTGTAAAAGGCTTCCGGGTCCAAAAGATCAAAATACTCGTCATAGCCCCGGCGCCAAGTAGTGGTTTCTTCATCTCCGGCAAGATAGAGATTGAAAGTCTCCTCAAAGAGTTGAAACCGATGACCGGCGATCATCGATGTTAGGACTATTTCAGTATTTGGCGGGGGAACAATCGAATCATAGTTCTAGCATAGATTAGCATAGAACTCGTGAACTGCTTTGGTACTAGATAGCTGATTGTTGAAGCAGTCACTCTCGATTGCAAGGGTGGAAAGGTTGTGATGTGCAAGAAGTTGTACTATGGAGTTGATATGGTTTTGAAAATGAGTTGGACCAACTAGGGGGAGGAAAGGAAAAGGAGACCTAGGAAGGAGATCCTTATACCTATTGACAGCCTCTAGAGATACAAACGTAGTGTTATCAAAGGGGATCAACCGTTTGGTCGAGGAAGAAGCTGGGGCATTGCTAGGGGCGGGTCGTTTTCTCCTGTGGGAATCCATGGAAGCAAAAACAAGAGGAGAAAACACACACACAAGAAAAACGAACCTCAAAACCCAATAAGAACACACAGTCGTCACCCGGGAAGGTCAGGAGCAAGCTACTAAGGCACCCTAGGGCTGGGAACGAGGAAGGGTTAGGGCTAGGGTGGAGAGCACGAGCCAAGAGAAGAGGAATCGGTCGGCTATTTTCTAGTTGCAAGGGAAAATAGTCGACCGATCCTAAGTTTTAAGTTGGCACAACCCGTCGATCGGTCGAGTTCTGAGACAGGACAACTCGACCTATCGGTCCAATGAAGAACCATCTCGGCTCCTGATCGGTCGAGTTTGCAGGGGTGAAACTCGACTGAAGGTCAACCTGACCTAGCAATCTAAATCTTAGATTCTAGCCACATACATGCCTATTAAATTTATTTTTCCATTCTATTATGCATAAATAACATACCTAGGCACATTTTGCTCATCATTGGGCACTATTTAGCGATAAAACACGATATTCGATAAAAACCCAAAAAACAAGCAAAAACTAGGAATATTGATTTGCAAATTAAGCATAAGCAAGCATGTATAGGCAACATAAGGTGAAGAATGACATGAGCAAGCATATAGGATGGAGATCACTAGCTAGATCACATAGCAATATCATTTAAATCAATAATGAGCAGTTTAGATCGAATAAAGTTAAATTGATCTCTAGCTAGGGGTTTTGTAAAAATGTCCGCCAACTGATTTTCCGTGTCCACATGTGTGATATAGATATCTTTCTTGGCAATGTGGTCACAAAGAAAATGATGGTGAACCTCTATATGTTTATCTCTACTATGCAATATAGGATTATAAGAGAGGTTAATTGCACTAGTATTGTCACAATAGATAGGAGAAGCATCAAAAAATATGTTAAAGTCTTGGAGCATTTGCTTCATCCATAGGACTTGTGCACAACAACTCCCGGCTGCAATGTATTCAACTTCGGTAGTTGATAGTGCCACTGTGCTTTATTTCTTGGAGAACCAAGACACTAAGCATGGTCCTAGAAGGAAGCAAGTGCCACTTGTGCACTTTCTATCAATCAAACACCCTGCATAATCCGCATCACTATATGCCGTAAGAGTAAAATCCCTTGATTTAGGATACCATAGACCAAAATTTTGAGTTTTGGCTAAGTACCTCAAAATTCTCTTAACAGCAGTGAGATGCGACTTCTTAGGGCAAGATTGAAAGCGAGCGTGCAATCCAACACTAAACATAATGTCAGGTCTAGAGGCAGTTAAGTAAAGTAAACTTCCTATCATACCTCTATAGAGCTTCTCATCTACCTTTTCACCTTCTTCATCTTTATCAAGTTTGGCGGTGTTTGACATGGGTGTATCCATCGGCTTCATGTTCTCCATCCCAAAGCACTTGAGTAGTTCAGTTGTGTATTTGCCTTGGTTGATGAAGTTTCCTTCCTTTGTTTGCTTGATTTGAAAGCCAAGGAAGAAGGTCAACTCACCCATCATGCTCATTTCAAATTCACTCTGCATAAGAGAACTAAACTCCTTGCAAAGATCAAGATCAGTTCCGCCAAAAATAATATCATCAACATATATTTGTATGATAAGAAAATGGTTAGAAGTGTGTTTTAGAAACAAAGTAGAATCAACTTTGCCCATGACATACCCATTATCTAATAAAAAGTTCTTTAATTTCTCATACCAAGCTCGAGGTGCTTGTTTGAGTCCATAGAGAGCTTTTTGTAGCAAATAAACATGATTGGGTAATTTGTCATTTTCAAAGTCCGGAGGTTGAGCAACAAATACTTCCTCCTCGATTGTACCGTTCAAAAACGCACTTTTAACATCCATTTGATAAAGCAAGAAATTTTTATAACTAGTAAAAGCAAGTAGCATACGGATAGATTCTAATCTAGCAACAGGAGAATAAGTTTCATCAAAATCAATACCTTCCTGTTGGTTGTAACCTTGTGCTACTAACCTTGCTTTGTTCCTTACCACTTTTCCTTGCTCATCAAGCTTGTTGCGGTAGACCCATTTGGTGCCAATGATCTTTCTATCATTTGGTCTTGGCACTAGAGTCCACACACAGTTCTTCTCAAATTGCTCAAGCTCTTCTTGCATGGCAAGGATCCACTCATCATCACCAAGGGCCTCTTTTATGTTCTTTGGCTCTAGTTGGGAGATGAAGGCACTATCTGCTTGTTCTTTGTTGTGAGCAGCTCATGTCCTCACTCTCTCAAACGGATTGCCAATGATCAACTCCTTGGGGTGAATCTTTGCAAACCGGGGAGTGGGATCCTTCTTTTCTTCTTCTTTTTCTTCTTCTGCAACCTGCTTGCCTTTGTCTTTGATGTTGAGATCTTTTAAGATAGGAATTATTTCATCTTCAACATCATCATCACCAATATGCTTGCCAATAACAGGGTTAGTTTCAATAAATTTAACATTTATAGATTCTTCAATTTTAGATAGCTCAATGTTAAATACTCTAAATGCCCTACTAGTAGTGCTATAGCCTAGGAAGAAAGCCTTGTATGATTTTGGATCAAACTTGTCGAGAGAATCCTTAGTGTTTAAAACAAAACAAGGACATCCGAAAACATGAAAGAAATCAATAGACGACTTCCTACCACGCCATAGTTCATAGGGGGTTTTCTTGAAAGTCGGATGTGTGAAAACTCAGTTTTGCACAAAACATGACGTGCTAACGGCTTCAGCCCAAAACTTCTTAGGAGTGTCATACTCAAGAAGCATGGTCCTATCCATCTCTTGTAGAGATCTATTCTTCCTCTCAACAACTCCATTTTGTTGAGGTGTGCGAGGAGAAGAGAAATTTTGTGAATAACCCGATTTTTCACAAAAATGTTCAAAAAGATCATTTTCAAATTCTCCCCCATGATCACTACGGATTGAAACAACATGGCAAGAAGCTTCATTTTCAACTCGTTTACAAAAGCTCGAGAAAACATCAAGTGTATCGCTTTTAGAAATGAGAAAGAAAGTCCAAGTATATCTAGAAAAATCATCAACAATAACAAGACAATACTTGGAGCCACGAAGCATTTGTGTTCTCATTGGTCCGAAAAGATCAATATGAAGAAGCTCAAGAACTCTGTTGGTACTCATGACTCCTTTGGATTTGAAGGAGGATTTGGTTTGTTTCCCTTGTGTACAAGGTTGGCATTCCTCATCCTTTTTGAAATCCAATTTAGGAAGTCCTCGAACCAAGTCCTTTTTGTTCAATTTCTTCATTTGATGCAAATTCGCATGACCCAAACGACGATGCCAAAGCGAAAGATCGTTTTTATCCACAACTAAGCATCTATTTAATATGGGCTTAAGAGCATAGAGAACAATCACATAGAGATTACCAGTTCTAGTTCCCTTATATATAACATTGTAGGACAGGGAATCTAGACGCAAGCATTCTAAAGAAGTAAATAGCACAAGATAACCATTATCACATAATTGGCTAACACTAATTAAATTGTGATGTAGGCCATCAACAAGCAATACATTTTTAATGCATAATTCATTGCCTACATCACCCTCACCTATAACCTTACCCTTCTTGTTGTCCCCGAAGGTTACCGATCCTCCTTTCTTTTTCACAAATTTGTTGAAATGGCTGATTTCTCCAGTCATATGCTTAGAGAAGCCACTATCAACAATCCATTTCTTTTTAACCTGCAAGAAAAGAGGATGTCGGAACCCAACTCAAACTTTGGGGTCCGGGGTTAGCTTGGGGACCCATTTCATCTTTGGGTTGGTCCCCTTGGGCTTGTAAGGACAATAGGTAGAATAATGGTCATCACATTTGCAATGAATACAAACCATGGGGTTTTTAGAGCCGGAAGACTCTCCATTGAAAATTGGAGGTTCCACACTCTTTTTCTTACCCTTCTTCTTCTTACCTTTTGGGGTAGTCCCATTATATCCTAAACCACTAGTACCAACTTGTTTGGTAGAGTGCTGTAGGACATCATTTAGGGATTTCTTACCCGAAAGAAACCTTTCCAAAGTAGATCTTAATTTAGCATTATCATCACTAAGATTTATAACAGTAGTAGATAAACTAGCAAGATCTTCTCTAGTATGCAAAAGGTCGGCCTCAAGACAGAGGGCTTTAGTAAGAAGAGAGCCTTTTTCTAGAGTTAAGCTAACAACTTCATTTCTAGGCAAAATAGGTCTAGAAGATAAATCATTTATTTGAGCAAGCTATTTTGCATTTTCAGATTTGAGCACAACTATTTCTCTTTGATAGGCATAGACTTCTTTTCTCCTAGCATCATCAATAAGCTTGAGTTCTACATTTTCAGTTTTAATAGTATCAAGCTCATATAGGCAATTTTGGTTTTCTATCTTAAGATTTTCAATGTTTTTAAGATATACACCATTTTGAACCTCTACTCCATTATATTGAAGTTCAAGGTCAAGAAATTGCCCTTGCAAGGATTCTATGCTATCAAGTTGCAGTTTTTCATTTTCATCAAGAATGTCAATTTTTGCATAGAGATCATCAACAATTTTGCCTAATCTTTTCCTTTTAGATTTACATTTAGCAAAAGAAGATTGGCATTCATTAAGCATATCAATAAGAGTTTCCTTAGATAGATCATGTAAACTAATATCACTTACTTTGCTTACCTCATTTACCTCAATTACATCTTCACTTGTAGAGGCCATGAGGGCATGATGACATTCTCCATCTTCGGAGCTTGAGGAGCTTGAAGAAGAGGACTCCCATGCCGCATGAGCTGCATCTTTGGACCTTCTATCCTTCTTGTCATTTCTTTTGTACTTTGCTTCTCTCTTGTACTTGTCATCCTTCTTGTGGCTGCTCTTATGATGGCTCTTCTTGACCTTAGGGCAGTCACTCTTATAGTGGCCTTTTTTACCACACTCATAGCACCTTGGAGTCGAGGAGGAGGGTTTGCTCTTGAAGTGCTTCCCTTTTGAGTAGTTGGCTTCATGATCATTTACACCTTCATCTTCACTTGAGGAAGGGCAGGGAGACTTCATGACAAGTTGTTGTTGTCGGACCATTTCTTCAATTTGAGCTTTGAAGGCGGTGTCCTTTATCTTCTTTGATTCCTTCTCTTCTCTTTTCTCCTCTTCCTCTTTCTTGTCAAGCCTACGTTCATGGGCTTGAAGGTTACCAACCAGCTCCTCGGTTGATAACTCGCTTAGCTTGTAGACTTCTTCAATAGAGGTGACCTTTGGCTCCCATCTCTTTGGAAGAGATCTCAAGATCTTGGCATTGATTGTACCTCTATCCATGACACTTCCAAGGGCTGCAAGGCTGTTCAAGATGACATTTAACCTTGTGTACATATCCGCTACCCTCTCATTCTTCCCCATCTTGAAGTTCTCAAGAAGACCACCAAGCATGTAGACCTTGGCCTCCTTGACTTGCTCAGTCCCTTCATAGGTGACACACAACTTGTGCCATATCTCATGCGCCGTGTCCCACGAAGAGATGTGGTTGAACTCCGATGGTGTAAGGGCGGCGTAGATGATGCTCACGGATTTAGCATTGAGTTGAGCATGCTTCATCTCTGCTTCCGTCCATGTGGTGATGTCGCCTTTTGGATCCTCATACTTGAGATGGGCAATCTTCCACATTTCGAAACTCACCCCTTGTAGATAGAATTGCATTCTCCTCTTCCAATATAAGAAGTTTGTGCCGTCGAAGACCGGGGGTCTCATTGAGAAGCTTCTTTCAAGGTTGAGTGACCCAAGAGCCGAATCGCCCATCTTCTCCTACTTGTAGAAGTAGCTTGGAGAAGACCTGCTCTGATACCACTTGTTGGATCGATGGGCTCTAGAGGGGGGGTGAATAGAGCTACACACACTTCACAAAATCGATTAGACCACCAATTTAAATGAAGTGTAAAAACTAATGCAAGCAGCAATTTGATATTCTATTCTAGCATACAAAGCAAGGATAAGAGATAATGAATATCATGCACTTGGAGAGGTGGTTTAGAGTGGTTCCACGTCCTAAACTTAGGAGCTATGTCAATCCACTACCTAGAGTTGGTTAGACTCTAGGATTTGCAACTTGTTCCTCTTATTTATCACGATAAGATTACAAGAAACATAAACCACACAACCAAGGGCTTAATTACACAAGCTAAGATCTTCGACCTATCCAAGGACTTACCCACAAAGCGAGATTCTTCAGCCTTCTACAAAGGACTTACCCAATTTCAACTTTGTGTTCAGCCTTGCAGGAATTACCTATCTTACTTGAGCTTGCCTTGCACCTCTCCTTCACATGGAGAGCTTGCCCACGTTTTCCCTTCACCAAGGGAGCTGGAGCAAAAATCAATCTTCACTCTTGAAGATCAGCAACACATCTTCCCCTTCACTCGGAGAAGAATGGCAGCAACTCCTCTTTCACTCGGAGAAGAAGCTTCAATCAATCTTCTATTTGATTTTGAGGTGGGAAGAAAGAAGGGAGAGCTTTACATAGCATAAATGTGGGCTCTGATACCACTACTTGTGGGCTCTGATCTCCAAACCATAACATAAACACGATTAAAACTTAGCGGAAGCGAATCGGTAATCAGCGGAAGACAAAAGTCACGGGAAATTAAAACTTTTCGAGACAAGAGCTTGGATCCATAAAAGCTTCTTTCATAAAGAGAGGTAACTGTTTACATCTCAGGATAATTACTTCTTGAGTAATTATATACATCAAGATACAAAATCTCAAGATCACATAACACAAGACTCCAAGACCTGAGAGTACAGAGGACACATAGGACTAACTCTAACTACACCACATGGCAGGACAAATCTCCACCTGAGATTACTGCTGCCCCTGGTGCTGCTGCTGAGACTGGTCACCTGTAGGCTGGTTCCTTCGTCTCCGGCGTCCACCTAAAAAGTTGAAGCCTACGGGGTGAGACAATTATACATAATTGTCCCAGCGAGAGTTATAACTCTTCGCCAGAAGCTTTATTATAACATCAAAGATTATTTTAAACAGTAAAGCCTTCAAAGCACTCTATAACAGTTGCAGGTATAACAAGATCTCTACAATTTAGGAGATATGGAGAATATCAGCATTATTGCAATGTAACATCAATCAACTAACTTGGAGTCATCTCTAACAAGTTATACTACATGGTTGATTATGTTTTACAAACAACATTATGCCCTGTGGAGATGAGGCTTACCACTCATACTCCAAGTGATCGCCGAGAAGCCGCATCAGTATCATACATAGGTCATTAAGAGAGCCGGATTCTCATGACCTTCACCTTCCTCAGTCAGTAAGAGGATCACTTGTAGGACATCTTGTGTCTCTACTACTATAGCTCACCAGGGTAAACTGGTCCTTCGCTATTCTAGAGTCACAGTGGCGTTCTGTACTCTCTTCGTCATCAGGAGGTTTCATATTTACCTACCACTGATACGGATATCTGTGCTTTCTTCGTCATCAGGAGGTTTCATGTTTACCTACCACTGATACGGTATGGAACTATAATGAAGGATGGATGGATTCCACATCTACATCACTTTCCTACACTAGGATGTAAGGTTCTACACATCCATGTACCCCACATACTCAAAAGTATGTGCTCCAGGAGTTCCCTGAGGAAAACCTGTTTCACCATCATTTAATTTCTGACAATGATGGATCTATGATCAGGGCTCTACATTATACTTGATTAGTTAGGTACATTCAGTATTCTTTAACAGCATACATTGTTCTGCAAACAATAACAATAGCATAGCAGCTATAAAAGAAGAATACTAAATGTAACAGGCCTAACTCATATCAATCATCATTTCTCATTATCCTCATCACAAGTCATCTCTAAGGCATGACCTTGATGGTATTTATGGCTCTCATAGCCCAGTATCAGCATAGGATGCCACTGGCAAGGCATCAGATTACTTTACTTATTCATAAGGCTAACAACATGCCTTTAATGAATATAATATCAACATCCATACCTGGATATGATTACCTTCATATCAGAACCTACATGGTTGATACATCTGATAAAGGTAATGCAACAATAAGGAATGTACTTCCTACTCTTGTCATAAGAGTTAAATCTCTAATTCAAATCAAATAGAGTTTAATACTCAAAAGCATGCCATTACCCTTGAATTAGGGTTTACTATTCACATTACATGTCATCACCCTTGAATTAGGGTTTACTATTCACATCCAGGTGAATTAAACTCATAACATCATCATGTATGAGTAACATCTTCATTGATACTCTTAGATTGGTTAAAGGTTCATCATTTATCATAATTAGGGTTTCTATGACCTCACACAGGTGGATCATACCCTAATTATACTCACTCATGTGCATTGGAGGTGCTTTAGTTGAGTTTCTACTTAAAAAGGGTACTTTCTCTCTCTAGAAGTACTTTCTCTCTCTAGAAGTACTTTCTCTCTCATCATAAGGTTAGGCGATGTCAACATCACTCTAAAACATGTTGGGTTGAGTCATCATAGGCTAACAAAGCCAAAAACATCACCATTATGTGATTAGAGTTACTTTCTCTCTCTAGGTTACTTTCTCTCTCTAGAGTACTCTCTCTTTCATCATACTAATGGTTGATGGTAACATTACACTAGATCAAGTTGGATTGAGTCATTATGACTAAAAACATCATTCTCATGTAATTAGGGTTTGAATTGAGCAAGGTATAACTTAATTGACCCTTCAGGGGTATTTTGGTAATTCACCCCATTGATCATCATCATGGTCAAAAACCTTAGTCAAATAACCCCTTACTATCCTAGATTATCATTAGGGTTTGATTAGGGCAACATTGAACCATTTACATCATCAAATGATTGAATGAGGTCAACCTTGAATCACATTGATTGATTTCAATCATTAATCATCAATTGAGTTGAGATTGGTTGAAAGTGTTGACCGTTTTCCCACTTTGACCCTCCAAGACCGCGATCCTCTTTCTAACTCCAAGACCGCGAGCCCCCTTAGGCTTCAAGACCGCGAGCCTCTTCAAGGGTTCAAGACCGCGAAGCCTCCCATTGGTTCAAGTAAAAGTTGAGACCGCGAAGGCCAATTTGAGTTGAGACCGCGAGGGTCATGAAGACCGTTTGCCCTTCTTTGACCTCAGGACCGCGAGGCCCTTCACGGTCTTGAGACCGCGAGCCTCCTCTCGGTCTTGAGACCGTTTGGATGAGTTCCAAACGGTCTTGAGACCGTTTGCCCATCCAAATTTTGGATTCTAGTACAGATTCATCAAGGTCTGACCCATTGAGTTGATGATTATATCAATATTTAATTGCAATGTAATTTGGTGTAATTGTACCTTCAATTGGTCAACAAATCTTGACCCCAGACCTCCAAACGGTCTTGGTTGATTTCCCTCGCGGTCTTGAGACCGTTTGGTGACCCCCAAACGGTCTTGAGACCGTTTAGGTCAATCAACCCTAAAAACCCTAATTAGGTTACCATAAATTCAGTACTGATTTTATCTAGGGTTAGCCCTAGTATTCACCCTTCAACTCTTAGCCCATTTGGAATTAGACCATCAAACTTGGTGAGTTGTTAATTAACATAATTTGGAACAGTAATCTCATACGGTCAACGCTTAGTCAACGATCTTACACGGTCTTGAGACCGTTTGCCCAAAAAGGCAATTTCAGACCGTTTGAAAATCAGCAATTAATTCATTTAAAGTTGTGACTTAAAAAGGTCATATCTCCCGATTCCTTTGGAGTTAGTCTCCCAACTTTTGAGGGTAATTAGCCTATATAATTAGGAACAGATTTCTTATACGGTCCACGCTCGGTCAACGGGGCCAAACGGTCTTGAGACCGTTTGCCCTGTCGCGGTCTCGAGACCGTTTGCTCACCTCGCGGTCTTGAGTCCGAGAGAGCAAACTGTTAGGACCATTTAAGGAAACGAAAAGCGGTGGGTTTTCCTTGGAAATCACGCCTTCATATTCTAGCTCAAGAACAGTACAGATATCCCACGGGTTTTCTTGCAAAATAGCAGGGAAAAGTAGGGAAACACTAAGAGCTATCATCAAAACGCATATAAAGATGCACATAGTAAAGCATGGGTTTAGAGTTATAAAACCCGCCTAAAGCTTGCTTCTTGAGCTCCAAGATTTCAAGCTCCAAGCTCTAATGGCGTCCTCGAGTTCTTACAGGTTGTCCAAGGTGAAAACTCCAAGGAAGGATGAAAAGAGACGGCTAGAAAGGTAGGGTTTCAAGAGTTAGCCATGAAGATGACCTTGAATTCGAGTTTTAACCATGGAATTAGGCAAGAAGAGGGGTTTAAACCTACCTTGCACCACTTGGTCGTCCTCCTTAGCTCCAAGGCAGTCCTTGGTCGTCTTTGGTGAAATGAAACAGTAAGGGAATGAAGAGTAAGTTCCCTTGCAACTAAGGGAAGGAGAGCTTATATACATGGGGTAGGATCTTCAACATTAGTTCATAAGTTGTCCATAATTCCAACTAGGTCCCTCCTTCTTTACTTGATCGTCCCTTCCTCTTTATTCTAAGGACAAACCTTCTCTTAAGGTCTTAGGAAAAGAAGGTAAAGGAGAGCAAGCTAATAATAAAGTTCATACTTAAAGGGATATTGCACATATACCCTGATTATTAAATCACAAAGCCTATTTCTTAACTTGATAACTCAGTTGAGGTGAATTCCTCATCATTTATTCTCTAAATGATGGAAAAAGTCTAAAAAGATACATTAGATGACATTCTTTACAAATTGCATCCCATCATTTGGGTAAATTGCATTTTACCCCAAATTAGGGTTTCAAGCCCTGGGATTGCTTCCACAGCTGCACCTTGGTGCTCTAGCTTGGGAAATCCCTCAAACTTTGCCAAAGAGATTCTTATGATGTCTCAACATCAGAGGAACATCTCAACATGTGCAAAATTGCAAACTAACCCTTTTTAACTGGGTAAATTGCACATAGGTCCCTGTATATCCAAACAATGCTACAACTTTAAATAAAAAGGAGCAAATACTGAAATATACATTTCTGAGAAACTTAATTACATGCTCAGAGTTAATCACAAAGATTTAATTACATATTTAGGCAAAACACCTAGGGTTGACTCATAACCCAGGTCAGGGATGTTACAAATTATCCACCCCTTACAAGGATTTCGTCCCCGAAATTGATAAAACATACTAAGAGAAAAGGGCAGGATACTTCCTTCTCATCTCATCCTCTAACTCCCAAGTGGCTTCTTCAATGCCACGATGGTTCCAGAGGACTTTCACAAGACTTATATCTTTCTTCTTTAACTTTTTAATTCGTTTATCAAGGATTGACACTGGTCCCTCCTCATAGGATATGTCATCATTCAATTCTACCTCCATAGGTTGTAGAACTGACTCCGTGTCTGGGTGACATTTCTTCAACATAGAAATGTGAAACACAGGATGTAACCTCTAATTCTGGGGGAAGCTCTAGTTTATATGCTACCTTTCCAATCCGTTCAATGATTGGATAAGGCCCCATATATCTAGGAGCTAACTTCCCCTTCTTCCCAAAATGAAGGACCCCTTTCCAAGGTGAGATCTTGAGATACACTCTGTCTCCAACCTGGAACTCTAAAGGTCTACGACGTTTATCAGCATAAGATTTCTGCCTATCCTGAGATGTCTTAATCTTATGTTGTATAACTTTAATCTTTTCCGTGGTTTGCTGCACCAGGTCAGGACCTAACAACTGGTGCTCACCAGTCTCAAACCAACACAAAGGTGATCTACAACGTCTACCATACAAGGCTTCATAAGGTGCCATATCAATACTATGCTGATAGCTATTGTTATAGGCAAACTCTATCAAGCTTAGGTGTAGATCCCAACTTCCGGTGAACTGGAGAACACATGCTCGCAACAGGTCTTCTAAGGTTTGTATGGTCCTTTCTGACTGTCCATCAGTCTATGGATGAAAGGCCGTACTAAACCTCAGCTTAGTGCCTAAGGCTCTATGCAACTGTTCCCAAAAATGACTTGTAAACTGAGGACCTCTGTCAGAAACTATTGTGACAGGAACTCCGTGCAAACGCACTATCTCTTGAACATACAACTCTGATAACCTTTCAGCAGAATAGGTTGTTTTGACAGGTAAGAAATGTGCTGTCTTAGTCAACCTATCAACAATTACCCAAATGGAATCATGCCCTTTGCTTGTCCTGGGTAGGCCAACAACAAAGTCCATGGTCACATGGTCCCATTTCCACTGTGATATGGGTAAAGGTTGCATTATTCCTGCAGGCTTCTGGTGTTCAGCTTTAACTTGCTGACACACAGGACACCTCAGAACTAACTCTGCAACGTCCTTCTTCATCCCAGGCCACCAATACAGATCCTTCAAATTCCGATACATCTTGGTGCTCCCTGGATGCATAGCATACATGGAAGAATGGGCTTCTTCCAGGACTAACTTCCTTAAGTTGTCCACATCCGGCACTATCATTCTTCCATTATAACAAGCTACTTGATCTTTTGAGTCATGAAACCCATCTTGCTTCTCATTCCCATACTCAGATCTTATATGTTGAACTGCAGCATCACCTAGCTGTGCTTCTTTAATTTTCTCTCTTAGGGTAGGTTTAATATGCATCTCAGCTAACAAACCGGCTAGCAATGACACATTCAACTGTACATTGTCTTGCCTTAAAGAGATAAGCATATCTCTTCTAGAGCATACTAAAGAGTTTAGTTGTGCTCTATTCATGGTTGATGTTGCTGATTTCCTACTCAAGGCATCTGCAACAACATTGGCCTTACCTGGATGGTTATCAATTGTACAGTCGTAGTCCTTGATTAACTCCATCCAGCGACGTTGCCTCATGTTGAGCTCATGCTGAGAGAAGATATACTTAAGGTTTTTGTGGTCTGTGAAAATCTGGAATGTCTCTCCGTAGAGATAATGTCTCCAGATCTTCAAAGCATGAACCACAGCTGCTAACTCCAGATCATGTGTTGGATAATTCTCCTCGTGTTTCTTAAGCTGTCGGGAAGCAAAAGAAATCACTTGTTTATCCTGCATCAACACACATCCTAGTCCATTTTTGGAAGCATCACAGAAAACTACATATCCTTTTCCTTGTTCAGGTAGCACTAATACAGGTGCACTTGTCAACCTCTCCTTCAGCAACTGGAAAGATTGTTGACACTTATCACTCCAAGAAAAAGGAACATCTTTCCGGGTTAACTTGGTCAAAGGTAAAGCTATAGAACTAAAGTTCTTTATGAACCTTCGATAATAGCCAGCTAACCCCAAGAAACTTCGAATCTCCGTCGGTGTCTTTGGTTGTTCCCATTGTAGAACAGATTCTACCTTTGCAGGGTCAACACGAATTCCCGAGGCGGATATTACATGTCCAAGAAAAGATACCTCCGGCAGCCAGAACTCACACTTGCTAAACTTAGCATACAACTTATGTTCTCTTAGCAAGGTCAAAGCTTGGCGAAGATGCTGCTCATTCTGCTGAGCATCTTTACTATAAATCAGTATGTCATCTATGAGGACGACAACACACTGATCAAGGAAAGGTCGAAAAACTCTATTCATGAGTTCCATGAATGCAGCTGGTGCATTGGTTAGTCCAAACGACATAACCGTGAACTCATAGTGACCATATCTTGTCCTAAAGGCAGACTTGGATCTGTCACTATCCTTAATACGAAGTTGATGATATCCAGACCTCAAGTCTATTTTTGAAAAGACTGTTGCACCACGCAACTGGTCAAAGAGATCATCAATCCTCGGCAGAGGATACTTATTCTTTATTGTTACTTTATTGAGTTGTCTGTAGTCAATGCACAACCGCATTGACCCATCTTTCTTTTTAACAAACAAGACCGGAGCACCCCAAGGTGAAGTACTCGGTCGGATAAAACCTCTCTCAAGTAGCTCTTGAAGCTGTTTCTTGAGTTCTGCCATCTCGGCAGGCGCCATCCTATACAGAGTTTGAGCTATGGGTTTTGTATCTGGAAACAGATTGATTTCAAAGTCAATCTCCCGAGGTGGTGGTATACCAGGAAGTTCTTCAGGAAACACATCTTCGAATTCCCTGACTATAGGAACTTCAGCAGGATTAGAACTTTCCTTGGTAACATCTACCACATGGGCTAAGAATGCATAACATCCTTACCTCAACAGCTTATCAGCAACCATAGCTGATACAAGACTGGTAGGCATAATCTTTCTTTCACCTTGAAAGATCCATGTGTTGCTTTCATCAGCAAACACAACCAACTTGGACTCACAATCCAAGACAACTCTATACCTTTCTAAGGTATCCATCCCAAGGATTATATCAAATCCCTGCATATCAAGTGGTATAAGATCCACTTGAATGCGATGGTCAGAAAAGAAGAGGATGCAGGGAGAACATATCTCCTGCAAAACGGCAGACCCACTCAATGGAGTTTCCAACAACAAACTATCTGTTCTATGACTAACAGTCATATTGCAGTTACGAATCACTTCACGAGTGATGAAAGAGTGCGTAGCACCCGGATCAATCAGAATGGATACAACACAGGATATAGACATATCAGAATATAAAAGTTTCATCTGACCTGCCACTACCCGTGGATTGACCACTGCCTCAGGTGGGTTCATAGCATAGAACCTCACAGTCGCCTGGTGTTGAGGTGGTGCTGATGATCCATCTTGAGACGCTTGTCCACGTCCTCGAGCTGCTCCTTGATGTTGTCTATTATGAGATCCCTGTTGATTCTGTCTCGGAGGTTGTTGTGTCACACCGACAGGCCTAGAACGGCAATCCTTCATCAAGTGTCCCACCTTACCACAGTTGTAGCAACTCTTCTCCTGTTGCTGTGGTCTGGGTGGTCCAGTAACTGACACTGATGCAGAACTGTGCGTCCCTTGAAGCGGTTGACTCCGCCCTCTACCTCTGCTTGGTGTCCATTGAGTTTGAAAACTTGATCTGGGTGGTGGAGGGTTAGGTGCAGAGAATCTAGGTTTCTTGGAATCCCTAGATGAAGAACCCTGGAACTGTGGATATCTTTTATGGGTTTGTCTTTTCTCAACCACAGATCTCTCTATCCTTCGGATTGACTCAACGAAGGTAGAGAATCTCTCTCTGTTTTCTAAGGCAGACACAGGGGTTGACATATCAGAATTCAAACCCTTCTCGAATCTTATGATTCTTTCCTCATCCGTAGCAGCCATGTGCGGACAGAACCGCAACAACTACATAAACTTAGCTTCATACTCACTAATGTTCATCATACCCTGCCTTAGTTTCTCAAACTGAGAGATCTTCTCATCTAGGAAGGTCTTTGGAAAATATCTATTGATAAATTCCCGACGAAACTCTTCCCATGAGAACTCTGCTCCAGGTCTCTTCTGCTCTTCCATGTTCCACCAGTGACCAGCACTGCCTTTGAGAAGATAGACAGCATGTCTAACCTTCTCAGCTTCCGGAATCATAAGAATCCTGAAAGCCTTCTCCAACTCTGTCAACCATAAGTCAGCATTTGCAGGGTCGGCAGTTCCGAAGTACTCAGTAGCTCCGACACGACGAAGTCGTTCGAATGTCTTACCAATACCTTGTGCCTCAGGCTGGACAGGTGCCCTAGGTGTAGGAATGGGCATCCTATCGGTTATATGTGTCATGGTAGTCATGAACTGCCCGAACATCGTCTGTACAACTGGATCACTCATATCAGCTGGGTTGAACTGGGGTGGCTCTCTTGGCGACTCAGGTGCAGGTTGTTCTATTCTCGGAACTCTTGCACCGCCTTGGGGTGCACTAGCACTACTCTCTGCCACGTGCTCATCGTGATGTTCTGACATTCTTATGTATCTTCTTCTCCTGAGGAGCAGAAGATTCTATTAGATAAGGAAGGAGTACTAAAGGTAGACTCGACATCCTAAGTCCTATGCCTCTGTAGACTCAACTGAACCTGGGGCTCTGATACCACTACTTGTGGGCTCTGATACCACTACTTGTGGGCTCTGATCTCCAAACCATAACATAAACACGATTAAAACTTAGCGGAAGCGAATCGGTAATCAGCGGAAGACAAAAATCATGGGAAATTAAAACTTTTCGAGACAAGAGCTTGGATCCATAAAAGCTTCTTTCATAAAGAGAGGTAACTGTTTACATCTCAGGATAATTACTTCTTGAGTAATTATATACATCAAGATACAAAATATCAAGATCACATAACACAAGACTCCAAGACCTGAGAGTACAGAGGACACATAGGACTAACTCTAACTACACCACATGGCAGGACAAATCTCCACCTGAGATTACTGCTGCCCCTGGTGCTGCTGCTGAGACTGGTCACCTGTAGGCTGGTTCCTTCGTCTCCGGCGTCCACCTAAAAAGTTGAAGCCTACGGGGTGAGACAATTATACATAATTCTCCCAGCGAGAGTTATAACTCTTCTCCAGAAGCTTTATTATAACATCAAAGATTATTTTAAACAGTAAAGCCTTCAAAGCACTCTATAACAGTTGCAGGTATAACAAGATCTCTACAATTTAGGAGATATGGAGAATATCAGCATTATTGCAATGTAACATCAATCAACTAACTTGGAGTCATCTCTAACAAGTTATACTACATGGTTGATTATGTTTTACAAACAACATTATGCCCTGTGGAGATGAGGCTTACCACTCATACTCCAACTGATCGCTGAGAAGCCGCATCAGTATCATACATAGGTCATTAAGAGAGCCGGATTCTCATGACCTTCACCTTCCTCAGTCAGTAAGAGGATCACTTGTAGGACATCTCGTGTCTCTACTACTATAGCTCACCAGGGTAAACTGGTCCTTCGCTATTCTAGAGTCACAGTGGTGTTCTGTACTCTCTTCGTCATCAGGAGGTTTCATATTTACCTACCACTGATACGGATATCTGTGCTTTCTTCTTCATCAGGAGGTTTCATGTTTACCTACCACTGATACGGTACGGAACTATAGTGAAGGATGGATGGATTCCACATCTACATCACTTTCCTACACTAGGATGTAAGGTTCTACACATCCATGTACCCCACATACTCAAAAGTATGTTCTCCAGGAGTTCCCTGAGGAAAACCTGTTTCACCATCATTTAATTTCTGACAATGATGGATCTATGATCAGGGCTCTACATTATACTTGATTAGTTAGGTACATTCAGTATTCTTTAACAGCATACATTGTTCTGCAAACAATAACAATAGCATAGCAGCTATAAAAGAAGAATACTAAATGTAACAGGCCTAACTCATATCAATCATCATTTCTCATTATCCTCATCACAAGTCATCTCTAAGGCATGACCTTGATGGTATTTATGGCTCTCATAGCCCAGTATCAGCATATGATGCCACTGGCAAGGCATCAGATTACTTTACTTATTCATAAGGCTAACAACATGCCTTTAATGAATATAATATCAACATCCATACCTGGATATGATTACCTTCATATCAGAACCTACATGGTTGATACATCTGATAAAGGTAATGCAACAATAAGGAATGTACTTCCTACTCTTGTCATAAGAGTTAAATCTCTAATTCAAATCAAATAGAGTTTAATACTCAAAAGCATGCCATTACCCTTGAATTAGGGTTTACTATTCACATTACATGTCATCACCCTTGAATTAGGGTTTACTATTCACATCCAGGTGAATTAAACTCATAACATCATCATGTATGAGTAACATCTTCATTGATACTCTTAGATTGGTTAAAGGTTCATCATTTATCATAATTAGGGTTTCTATGACCTCACACAGGTGGATCATACCCTAATTATACTCACTCATGTGCATTGGAGGTGCTTTAGTTGAGTTTCTACTTAAAAAGGGTACTTTCTCTCTCTAGAAGTACTTTCTCTCTCTAGAAGTACTTTCTCTCTCATCATAAGGTTAGGTGATGTCAACATCACTCTAAAACATGTTGGGTTGAGTCATCATAGGCTAACAAAGCCAAAAACATCACCATTATGTGATTAGAGTTACTTTCTCTCTCTAGGTTACTTTCTCTCTCTAGAGTACTCTCTCTTTCATCATACTAATGGTTGATGGTAACATTACACTAGATCAAGTTGGATTGAGTCATTATGACTAAAAACATCATTCTCATGTAATTAGGGTTTGAATTGAGCAAGGTATAACTTAATTGACCCTTCAGGGGTATTTTGGTAATTCACCCCATTGATCATCATCATGGTCAAAAACCTTAGTCAAATAACCCCTTACTATCCTAGATTATCATTAGGGTTTGATTAGGGCAACATTGAACCATTTACATCATCAAATGATTGAATGAGGTCAACCTTGAATCACATTGATTGATTTCAATCATTAATCATCAATTGAGTTGAGATTGGTTGAAAGTGTTGACCGTTTGCCCACTTTGACCTTCCAAGACCGCGAGCCTCTTTCTAACTCCAAGACCGCGAGCCCCCTTAGGCTTCAAGACCGTGAGCCTCTTCAAGGGTTCAAGACCGCGAAGCCTCCCATTGGTTCAAGTAAAAGTTGAGACCGCGAAGGCCAATTTGAGTTGAGACCGCGAGGGTCATGAAGACCGTTTGCCCTTCTTTGACCTCAGGACCGCGAGGCCCTTCGTGGTCTTGAGACCGCGAGCCTCCTCTCGGTCTTGAGACCATTTGGATGAGTTCCAAACGGTCTTGAGACCGTTTGCCCATCCAAATTTTGGATTCTAGTGCAGATTCATCAAGGTCTGACCCATTGAGTTGATGATTATATCAATATTTAATTGCAATGTAATTTGGTGTAATTGTACCTTCAATTGGTCAAAAAATCTTGACCCCAGACCTCCAAACGGTCTTGGTTGATTGCCCTCGCGGTCTTGAGACCGTTTGGTGACCCCCAAACGGTCTTGAGACCGTTTAGGTCAATCAACCCTAAAAACCCTAATTAGGTTACCATAAATTCAGTACTGATTTTATCTAGGGTTAGCCCTAGTATTCACCCTTCAACTCTTAGCCCGTTTGGAATTAGACCATCAAACTTGGTGAGTTGTTAATTAACATAATTGTGAACAGTAATCTCATACGGTCAACGCTTAGTCAACGACCTTACACGGTCTTGAGACCGTTTTCCCAAAAAGGCAATTTCAGACCGTTTGAAAATCAGCAATTAATTCATTTAAAGTTGTGACTTAAAAAGGTCATATCTCCCGATTCCTTTGGAGTTAGTCTCCCAAATTTGGGGGGTAATTAGCCTATATAATTAGGAACAGATTTCTTATACGGTCCATGCTCGGTCAATGGGGCCAAACGGTCTTGAGACCGTTTGCCCTGTCGCGGTCTCGAGACCGTTTGCTCACCTCGCGGTCTTGAGTCCGAGAGAGCAAACTGTTAGGACCGTTTAAGGAAAAGAAAAGCGGTGGGTTTTCCTTGGAAATCACGCCTTCATCTTCTAGCTCAAGAACAGTACAGATATCCCACGGGTTTTCTTGCAAAATAGCAGGGAAAAGTAGGGAAACACTAAGAGCTATCATCAAAACGCATATAAAGATGCACATAGTAAAGCATGGGTTTAGAGTTATAAAACCCGCCTAAAGCTTGCTTCTTGAGCTCCAAGCTTTCAAGCTCCAAGCTCTAATGGCGTCCTCGAGTTCTTACAGGTTGGCCAAGGTGAAAACTCCAAGGAAGGATGAAAAGAGACGGCTAGAAAGGTAGGGTTTCAAGAGTTATCCATGAAGATGACCTTGAATTCGAGTTTTAACCATGGAATTAGGCAAGAAGAGGGGTTTAAACCTACCTTGCACCCCTTGGTCGTCCTCCTTAGCTCCAAGGCAGTCCTTGGTCGTCTTTGGTGAAATGAAACAGTAAGGGAACGAAGAGTAAGTTCCCTTGCAACTAAGGGAAGGAGAGCTTATATACATGGGGTAGGATCTTCAACATTAGTTCATAAGTTGTCCATAATTCCAACTAGGTCCCTCCTTCTTTACTTGATCGTCCCTTCCTCTTTGTTCTAAGGACAAACCTTCTCTTAAGGTCTTAGGAAAAGAAGGTAAAGGAGAGCAAGCTAATAATAAAGTTCATACTTAAAGGGATATTGCACATATACCCTGATTATTCAATCACAAAGCCTATTTCTTAACTTGATAACTCAGTTGAGGTGAATTCCTCATCATTTATTCTCTAAATGATGGAAAAAGTCTAAAAAGATACATTAGATGACATTCTTTACAAATTGCATCCCATCATTTGGGTAAATTGCATTTTACCCCAAATTAGGGTTTCAAGCCCTGGGATTGCTTCCACAGCTGCACCTTGGTGCTCTAGCTTGGGAAATCCCTCAAACTTTGCCAAAGAGATTCTCATGATGTCTCAACATCAGAGGAACATCTCAACATGTGAAAAATTGCAAACTAACCCTTTTTAACTGGGTAAATTGCACATAGGTCCCTGTATATCCAAACAATGCTACAACTTTAAATAAAAAGGAGCAAATACTGAAATATACATTTCTGAGAAACTTAATTACATGCTCAGAGTTAATCACAAAGATTTAATTACATATTTAGGCAAAACACCTAGGGTTGACTCATAACCCAGGTCAGGGATGTTACAATAAAGGATAGCTCTCATACAAAGGAACCTACCTCACTCGCGAATTTGTCTTGAAGGTAGAGAGAGAAAGGAGCTCAAGGGCTTGGAATACTCTCAACTAAGCTAGAACCAAGTTTGTAATGGAAGAGCATCTTGGAATGAAGTCCAAGGGGTTCTATATATAGTTGAGGGTGGCCCTTTATGTTGTGGGACACTTGGGTGCAAAAGTGATCGTTTTTCCTTCAAGAAAACGATCATATTTTTGCCCAAAACAATTCACCAACGGTCATATTACTTTTTCTGCAAACTCCGTACATTGCATTCGGTCGAGTATCAATGGGTGTAACTCGACCGATCAGGTAGCAGACAATCCGATATTGAATTGATCGGTCACGTTTGTCTTGAGGAAACTCGACCGACCATTTCAACTGGAAATGGTCTACTACCCAATCGGTCGAGTTCTGTGAGTGCACAACTCGACCGATTGCAATCTTCAGGAAATCGACTCAGGATGATCGGTCGAGTTCCAGGGTGGGAAACTCGACCGACCAAGTGCTTGAAATGGATTTTCTAATTTGCAATAAAAGTGATTAGCACTTGGTGAATATTGTCCCAAACAATTTTCTCTTCTAAGTTACAAGAATATACATCGTTAAAAGTGATTACATTTATGTTCTAAGGTGATTTACATGGAAATCCTAAATTGCACACTTGTAGTCAATTTGGCTTGCACTTGGCCCATTCTAGGGCTTGTATATGTGATCCTTTTCATGTACCTAATTTCTGCAAACAATCTTTAACGCACATGTTAGATACATATGAATGGAATGGTTAAGTCATTATCAAAATATAGGTAATGTACAACCTCTAGGTCAACATTATCAACTCCCCCAAACTTAGCATTTTGATTGTCCTCAATCAAACCTTAAACTTTGTTTTTGTGATGCTTCTTCTTGACCGGTATAGTTTTCAGACCCTGGGTTTGAGCGAGCATTGAGATGGCTTACTGAGAATACGACCCGACCACGAACAACAGACTTTATTTCTCCTGCTTATTTAAGCAAAAAGTTTCTCCACAACTTCGGCGAGACTTGGGTGCATGATTTTGAAGTTAGCTTTCACACCAAACAACTTTTTGGGAGCAGAAAGTCGTGTGTTGGGTAGGCTAAGGCTTTTTGGGTTTTTCTTGTTTCCCATGAGTCCATCCAGGTACGGGTCCGTTAGCGGGCGAGTGGTCTCTACAGTCCAAGCCAGTTGGCTTTAGAGCAGTGATTTCACATCCTACGTACCACTTCCCGGATCTACCATGCCTAAAGATGGGTACTTTTGGAAAAACAAGTGTGTATATATATTTTTTTTCTTTTCTCTTTCTTTTTATTGGGCACAACTCTCATGCTTTTATTCATTCTCATAAGGCTTCTCTCTCTTTTTGGGATTTTGTTGGGTAAGGGAAACAAGAGGAACTTTTGCTATTTGGGCAGCTTTTTCCTTCTGCATACACATCTCTTAGCTGCTGCGAGATTATTTTTCGAAATTTTTGGCGTGGAGAGTCAGAGTCTTTTGTTGTTTGAGGCTGCATTTTCAAAAAGACATAACAAAACTTGCATCTCCTTTGGCACATAGAAAAAAAACTGGCAAGAAGTCGTATCAGGTTTTTACTATATAGCGTCTTTGTACATATGTATGGAGACAAAATGAGCAAAATTTTTCAAAATTTTTAGCAAAATTTTTGTATGTACACATGTTGAAGAAAAAGAATGAGAACACGTATTGAAGAAAAAGAACAAGAAGAACAAAAAATGTGAAGTTTGAAGAAATTTTTTTATACCTCCCTTACTGGTACATGGTACCCCCCCAAACATACTCCACACTCTGTCCCAGAGTTGTGAAGAAGAATAAGGTAGGGTAATGTTAACCCAGTGAGGGTTAGCTGGTGAGCGTGCCTGTGCCAGATAGAAGCTCCCACACATATTCTCCTTTTTTTGCTGTGGTAGGCGATGTGGTGGAGTTGGTCAGGCGTCTCTTTATTTGATATCCATTCCAGGATGAAGATGCTACAATCAGTTGTGCCAAAAGGCAATTGAGGGTTCAGAAATGCAAGATTCAAAGAGATCAGTCATGCACTTTTGCTGAGGAAGAAGTTCCAAAACTATTAAGCATTCCCTTAAAACTTTCATCATCTATTGAACTAGTCAGAGAAGTCCCCTTATCTCTTGCAATACTTTTTCTTGATTTGGTAGCCCCCAAGAGAGGTCCATTTCCTTATCATAGTCTGTCTTCTACGGTGGTTTAGGACCATCTCCAAAAGAGAAAATCAGTGGAAGTCTTTCTCTAGTGGCTTCTGGATTAAAAGTGGGTATTTTGGGTTCATCAGCCATGGAGCCACCTTTTTCATGGGGAGGGCATCTTCTTTGGATATAGTATCTACAAGTGTTTTCAAGAGCTCTCTGTCTACCATAGGTCGATTATCGTCGTCATAATATGCACGATCCTTGCATTTCCTTCTTGAGATCTTTGCACTTGTTATGGCTGCATCCTCTGGGAAAGAAAATGGACTCATTACTTCTTCCGTCCTTGCTCTCTTCTCAGCGGTTGATGGCCCAGCTGCCTCAGGATTCTGACGTTGCTGCCTGACCATTGTTGCTTCAGCTGCGGCCTCGGTGTCGATCCTTCTGTCGTGCTCATCAACTCGAATAGCGATTTGCTTTGTACGGGCCATATCTGTTATCATTTAAACAAGTCCACTGATCATTTAAATGTTATGTAGGCAAGACTTAAAATTGATATCGTCATTTAAAAGAAAAACTGATTGCACGATAAAAATCAGGCCCGATACAAAGTCTAGGCGTCATCCATTAAAAGAATCATCTAGGCAATCCAATACTGGATGATGCAGATAAACAGCTGTGCGTCATACCTGTCGCCTGATACCGGTGTGTCGGGCGATACGATCACGTGAAACAAAGCGTCCGAAAGGGTCTTCCCGATAGAATCAACTCAAAAGGACAAATGAGGCGGAACAAGGGTGGGCGACATGACTATTGCCCGACATGGCGTATCGGGTAAGCGCGTTTTAAAAGCGTGTCGCGCGACACATGCATCGGGTGACACAAAGGAAATCAACTAAGGTCGTCAACCCGGTACGCCTGCACGCGATAAGAAGGTCGTGTCGGGCAAGCATGTTGTCGAGCTATACCTCGACTATCTGGAGCTCTTGTGCGACACGAGAGCAAAAGCTAGCTGGACGACATGTGAGTAATGGGAGAAATTACCGCATGATACATGTAGCTAGAAGAGTAAAAGCAGTAGCCCAACATGGTAAAACCTCCGTACTATATATAGCAATCTCGACCGGGGGTAAAACGGGTAAATCTGGGACGCGCGTCGGCCATTGAGACAAGCCATTCCCGAGATGAGCGGTCCCATCCATCTAATCAAGGGTAATTACTCATCTTTCCCGATACAGGTGCTCGCCGCCCGGGCGTGTCGTCCATCACAACTTATGCAATCCCCGATATACTGTTTGCCTGATACGAGTGGGTTCTGCGCGCCTGGTGAATTGCTGCCCGATACGATCAGGGAAGGGGGACACTTACCCGATATGCAGCCTTTAGAACAAGATTAAGATGAAAAACATAAACCAGAGCTGAGGAAAAGGCGATTGCTGGGTAAAACATCATTGGCCTAAGGTTAAGTTCCCAGCCTCAGATAGTATTACCCCTCAAGGTCCATAAAACAGAATGGTGGCCCATAAAATAGAAGAGTCAGCGCTCGTGGCGCGTGTACTGACTCAGGCCTTATTACAGTCCAAAAGTTCATAAAGTTTGTCTTACAAGAAAGTAAATAACATCCTATTCTAGGAAAAATAAAAGCTCAAGCTGCCTCCCGAGGAGCGCTGGAGTTTGCGTCGCCAGCTCGACCGTTCTAGGTTCTTCACTTTTTGCCTTCAGCGATGTCCATATCCTGCAAGTTGATCTCTGCCCTCCTAACAAAAGCTTCGTCTTCATAATACCTTTTTGCCCTGTGCTCGTTTACTTGAAAGACCTTGGTTGGATCATCTTTGTCATATAACTCCATCATTCCGGACTGGTATATCTTTGATACGGTGAACGGTCCGGACCATCTTATTTGTAACTTTCCTGGAAAAAGACGATTGGAGGATTTAAATAATAAAACTTTATCTCCTTCACTTATGTCCTTCCTCTTTAGGTGGGCATCATGCCACACCTTCGTCCTCTGTTTATAGATCCTCACATTCTCATAAGCATGTATCCTTAACTCTTCGAGCTCTTGTAACTGCAAATATCTCTTTTCTCCCACTTTCTCTAGATCCATATTCAAGAATTTAATTGCCCAAAGGGCCTTGTGTTCCAGTTCAAGTGGTAGATGACAGGATTTTCCGTAGATCAACTTGTAGGGGGTGGTTCCAATGGGCATTTCATAGGCAGTCCTGTAGGCCCAAAGTGTGTCGTCAAGCTTCATTGACCAATCCTTCCTCGCCCGACTGATAGTCTTTTCCAGAATCTGCTTGATTTGTCTATTCGAAACCTCTACCTGCCCGGAAGTCTGTGGGTGGTAGGGCATAGCGATCTTGTGCTTAACTCCATACTTTCGTAGGAGTGCTTCAAACTGTCTTTCTCCGAAATGCGACCCACCATCGCTTATCATAGTACGTGGTACACCGAACCGAGGAAAAATCGTCTTCTCGAACAGCTTGATCACTGACTTAGCGTCCCACGTTTGAGTTGCAACAACTTCTACCCACTTTGATACCTAATCTATTGCCGCTAGAATGTACTGGTACCCCCTTGATGGGGGAAACTGTCCCATGTAATCAATCCCCCATACATCAAAGATCTCTACTTCAATCCAATTTGCCATTGGCATCTCGTTCCTTCGTCCAATATTGCCCATCGATTGGCACTCCTTACAGACCTTTACGAACTGTGAAGCATCTTTAAATAAAGAGAGCCAGTAAAACCCTAATTGTAGAACTTTGGCAGCAGTCCTCTCGCTGCCCAGATGTCCTCCATAAGGGGAGGCATGACACTCCTTCAGAATGTTCGGGGTTTCTTCTTCGGGAACGCATCTCTGGTACAAGCTATCAGCACATCTTCTGAAAAGGAGAGGATCGTCCCAATAGTAATTTTTCACATCCGCGAATAGCTTCTTCTTTTGGTTATAAGTGATGTCAGGGGGCAGTTCTCCACAAGAAAGATAATTACAGATATCTGCGAACCAAGGTAAGTCCTCTTTTTTGGTTTCAATCATCATTAAAGCTTCATCAGCATAATTGTCATTAATGGGCGGTCCCCCCTGTCCTTCTGCAATGATTCTTGATAAGTGGTCAGCGACCACATTTTCTGCACCCTTCTTATCAATAATTTCATGGTCGAACTCTTGTAGCAACAAGGCCCTCCTCAGAAGTCTAGGATTTGTATCTTTCTTTTGCATGAGGTATCTTATGGCCCCGTGATCTGTGTATACCTTGACCTTTGCTCCAATGAGGTACGACCTAAACTTATCAAAAGCGAAGACAATTGGGAGCATCTCTTTCTCTGTAGTTGTATAATTTACCTGAGCTTCGTCCAACGTGCGACTAGCATAGTAGATTACATGGTGCTTTTTATCTTTTTTCTACCCCAGGACCGCTCCTACTGCATAGTCGTTGGCGTCACACATAATCTCGAACGGTAAACCCCAGTCTAGAGCTTGGAGGATGGGTGGTGAGACAAGAGCATTCTTCAAAGCCTGAAAAGCATTTAGACAATCATCAGAGAAAACAAATTCAACATCTTTTACTAGAAGATTGGACAACGGCTTTGAAATCTTTGAGAAGTCCTTTATGAATCTTCAGTAATAGCCGGTGTGCCCGAGGAAGCTCCTCACTCCCATCACAGACCTTGGTGGAGGAAGCTTGGATATGGCTTCAACCTTGCTAATGTCCACCTCAATGCCATGCCTTGAAATTTTATGACCCAGAACGATGCCTTCTTATACCATAAAATGACACTTTTCCCAGTTTAAAACCAAACTCTTCTCCTCGCATCTTTACAGAACCAAAGAGAGGTTTTTCAGGCAGGTATCGAAGTCTTTTCCCTAGATAGAAAAATTGTCCATGAAAACTTCCACGATATCTTCCAGAAAATCCAAGAACATTGATATCATGCAGCGTTGCAGATCCCAAAGGGCATCCTTCTGAAGGCATAGGTTCCATAGAGGCAGGTAAAGGTTGTCTTCTCTTGGTCATCTGGCAAGATGGGGACCTGATAAAATCCTGAAAAACCATCCAAGAAATAGAAAAAGTCATGATGCACTAATCTCTCAAGAACTTGATCAATAAAAGGTAGCAGAAAATGATCTTTTTTAGTATCTTGGTTTAGCTTCCTATAGTCAATGCACATTCTCCATCCTGTGATGGTCCTAACCGCCACCTCATCGCCTTTATCTCCTTTTACCACTATCATACAACCCTTCTTGGGTACTATGTGGATCGGGCTTACCCAGTTATTATCGCTGATTGGGTAAATGATCCCCGCATCCCTCAACTTGATTACCTCTTTCTTGACGACTTCCCTCGGCATCTGATTTAGCTTTCTTTGGGGTTGAGCCACAGGCTTGGTGGATTCCTCCAAATTGATGTGATGCATACATAAAGCAGGGATAAGGCCTTTGATTTATTCTACTGAGTATCCTATAGCCCGCCGGTGAAGCCTTAACTCCTCAAGAAGTCTATCCAACTGATCCTTTGAAAGATTGGCATTGACGATGACAGGGTTCCTTTCTTCTTGATCTAGGAATACATATTTCAACCCTTCAGGTAACGGCTTCAATTCAGGCTTGACTCTGGATGTCTCTTCTTGCGGCGCCCCCTCATGAGAGGCATACTTGACAGATTCCACCACCTCATCCTCATTGCACAAATCTTCATCAGACAGGTTAAGAAAGCTGAGAAACTCTGCAACTTCTGGACTTTCAAAGTCAGAATCTTCACTGCTTATTTCCCTCGCAAGGGGGTCTACCATTCGGATGTCTTCCTCTATCTCCTCGCAGAACTGATTGTATCTGTCCGTGAAGCAAGCAGACTCTGATAGGGAAGGTCCTCTCATCGCGTCCTTCATCTTGAAGTCTAAGTGGTCGTTTCCGACCCTTAGAGTGATTATTCCCTCAGAAACATCGATCAACGCCCTTCTTGTAGCCAGGAAAGGACGTCCAAAGATGATAGGACAGTGGGGGTCCTCCATGGTATCAATGACAACTATATCAAACGGAATGAAGAAATTACCTACCCAGATTGGCACATCTTCGACAATGCCAATAGGTCTTTTAAAGGTATAATCTGCTAGTTCAATCCTCATATGGGTTCTAACCATATCAGTTAAACCTAATCTCTGTGCGAAACTTAGGGGCATAAGGCTGATGCTAGCCCCTAAGTCAGCAAGACCTTTCCATTCGATGTTATCTCCGATGGAGAAAGGGATTGTGAAAGCCCCAGGGTCTTTCTTTTTGCTGGGCAAATCTAGTTTTACGAAAGCAGAGGACACAGCTGCTAGATGCATAGTTTTAATTCTTCCTCCTCTTCTTTTCTTAGCAATCAGATCTGTGAGAAACTTGGTATAAGTTGGCATCTCTTCTAAGGCATCCAAAATAGGAACCTCAAGATAAAGTTTCTTGATTGACTCCATGAACTTCTCGTGGTGCTTCTTTAGGTTTGCCTTTATCAGCTTGTATGGAAAAGGTAGCCTGGGAGCGTAAGGGCTTCTCCCACCAGGTAGCTCCTCAAAAGATCTCTGTTCAGGCTCTTTGTCATAAGCTTGTCGATTTTCATCTTCTGTGGGGTTCGCACCCACAGTCCTTGATTTAGGTTCTGGTCTGGCCTCCTCATTACACTCCACTGTCCTCCCAGATCTCAGCACTGCCATTTTGGCAGATTTGGGGCTGAAGAGTATTTTTCTCGAAGGGTTCGTCATCAAATCGGCCATCTGGGTCAACTGTTGATCAATATGACATTGGCGGGTCTGCATATCCGTCATCTGGAACTGCATGGAGTTGAGAACTCCATGATTGGGAAGCGCACTCTGCGCGAGCTGGATAATGATTGTATCTTGTCTCTTTACAAAAGCAAATAATTGTCCAACCAAGTATTGTTGGCTTGAAAGAGGTATAGCTCTCCCTTGGCGTTCACCTTTTGAAAGAGGTTGTTTAACGTGAGGCAGCATGTTTGATGGTGTCGGTGCTCAGTTGAACGGAACGCCTTCCTTCTGAGTACCTGAATATCATGAAAAATCAAGTTAGAAAATCTGTTACTAGTGATACGTATATATATATAAAAAGAAAAGAAAAAGAGAATGCTGTCAAACTCATTTCTAAGCTTGAGGCACTGGAGTGTAGTTAGTGGATTCGGGTTCGTCAACAGTACCATTTTGCCTTTTCCCCGACAACGGCGCCAAAAAGTTGACCGGCCTAAATCGCGCGTCCCAAAAGTGCTGCGGATTTGAAGTAGTCGGACTTTTAAATCACAACTTTGTTTACGGGGTCGAAGTAGATATACGGGGTCGAACACAGGGACAAGGGTGGTAGTGTTGAGAACACTGAATGGACACATTACACTCCGGTAAGGGCAAGGAGATGATAAAATTCCCCAAGGGAACAACAGGCTAAGATCGATAAAACAAATGAGAACTATCTCCAACTGGAGCTACAAGGAAAAATTAAGGTTTTAAGCATTTATCAGTTTTTAGGGTTTTCGTGCAATGGAAACAGAGAGGATAACACTATCGCTTTAGTAAGGAATGATGGAGAAAACTTCGGTAAAACAAGTGGTAGTAGAAACATCCTGTACCGCTCCTCTCAGAGCGGATACCTCTAACCAAGCTTCAACACCCCTCTCAAGGTTGCTGGACTTAAGTTAGAGTGGAAAGATTACTACAACAACTCCGATCTCAGGCACTCTCGTACTCCAGTATCAGACCAAACACTAGAGCCACAACACCTCTCTCGAGGTTGTTGCAACGGGAAAACACGATTCAGTAGATAATCGAAATGCAATCCAAACATACAAGCTAGAGTTCAGATGTTAAACATAGCAATCATCCAACAAAGGTACCAAATATAAAGCAACAGATAATTAAAACTCTTCTAATTCCATTAACATAAAAGGGTCTGATTACATTGCATAAGTAAAGGAAGTAAATGAATGAAATAAGTAAAGATAAATGCCGCCTTCTTGATTTAGAAGGGCGATAGGCAACAGCAGGCTCTCCAGCCCGATACCGGGCAGGAGCCTTGCCCAATACGCCCGTGTCGGGCGGCACACCCTCTCGGGTGACACGCTCCTGACGGGAGATCGTATCGTGCGAGGCATCCTTTCCCGATACGATCATGTCGGGCGGCACCCTCTCGGGCGACACGCCGTGACTTGCGATGTGTATCGGGGTTCGGTATCGTGTCGGGCTAGAGTGTTGCTTCCAGTATCGGTCACTCGTATCGGGTGTCCTTGTTGGCCGATATCGGCCTGCAGTGGCGCCCGAGCCGATCCTAAGTGAACCGTTCCCTCCCTCTCGGGATGGGGAAATTCTCACCTAGAAACGCCCGACACACCGCTGAGGCACGACACGCTAGCTCCATATGCTTTCCTCCGTTAGCTCTCAAGGGGTTTCGACCCGTCCCATCGGAGTCCTGTAGCTGCTATTTATAGGCAGCGGTTGGAGGAAGTTATGGTGCTCCGGACGCCAAGTGTCTCCCTTCAGCTCCATTATTGCGGCTGTAGGCATGCCCGATATGCGTATCAGGCAGTACAAGGTTGTCGGGTTGTCGGTCATCGTGACGAGTGGTGTCTGCCGGTGGGTGGCTTGTATCGCACGATACGCTACAATAGTCGTGGCGAGTTTGGCTCCCTGTTGGGTAAATGGTGTATCGCTCGTCCGTTTCTTCTTGCGCAGCGCCCTTGTGTCGCATGTCAGTGTATCGTGCTGCCCTGTCGGACAGTGAGCGTATCGGCTGACTTCTTGGGGAAAAAGGCCGATGCAGGTAGAACACGTTTATGGGCCGGGACGGGCCTTTTTGCTGCTAAATGAGTTAAAAATGGAGGAAAACTCTGCAAAAGATGGAAATATTGAGTTAAAAGCGTAGCGTGGCCTGTTATTGCAAAAACACATATAAAAAGAGAGGAAAACAGTTAAAAAGGACAGTTTTGATAACAAAATAAGGGCCAAAAACATCACAAAATTTGGTGTTATCACCCATATTTTGCATAATCTTTTTAATGGATATAGTCCTTTTACAATAACCCAAAATCATTAGGGCATACATGTATCTTCTAAACCTTCATTTCCATTGGGCACAACATTTTTTTTAATTTGTAAGTTGAGATTGGAAGCTTGTTTCTTTCAGGAAGAATTTCTTTTCACAAAGACAACAATGATGTAAAGTTGTTCTTTCTCATATATTTTAATATGGTAACTTATTGACTCCAGAAGTAAAAAAAGGTAAAAGGCAAAAGGGGGTCCCTAACAACAAAAGAGGATCCCAAACCATAAACCCAATCCTATACATGTGGTGTTAGACTACAAAATCCCAACAACAACAAAAATGTGGGGTTAGATTAGTGGGTATAGGAAGTTTGGCTTCAACAACACCAAAAATATCTTTATTTGAAATTTCAAAATGGTGTAAGTAATCCGTGTCAAGACACCCATGGATTACACTATTCCTCTCTTGCCATATCAGGTAGCATAGCTTCATAAGGCAAATGCCACCAAACCGTGCATGGGACTTTCCCATGGTCCAAGGGATGGCCTTAAAAAGCTAACATGGAGGGGCATGACCCCACCCATTATTCAAGAATAGGGGTTTCCACAAGTATAGGTAAACCTTACAGTCAATGAACAAGTGTGTGTGGGACTCCTCCTTCTCTTTGCACAACAGGCATAACACATCACTATCCAGCCACCCATCGTTCCATTCTGTCACTGGTGGGTATTTTCCCTAAAATTTCCCTATAAGTTAGGGTACTCCATTTGGGAGTGAAGCACCCTCCCCATAGAAGTTAGTACCAAGGAACTCATCTCGATCATGCTCGTCCAAGGATTCATATGGGGATCCACAAGGGTCTAGATCCCATCACTATCATGATTATACAGATGCCTCACCTCATCCCATCTAGTGTTCATAATTTTCCACACACGGAAATCATGAATGATGGTGGTATTGGACCCACCAATCACCATACTATATCTCACTCTCATCCAAGAAGACTAAATACCTTGAGGGTGGCAAAGGAAATGATCAATCCTTTTGAGGTTGGATTTTCTTCTAGTTCTCCACCATATTTGTGATCCCTATGTCGTCATGGCACAAAGGCTTGGCAATAGTTTCCCATGTAATGCCATTGCCTTTGCCACTCCACAAGAAGGAAGCAGCCCACTATTTGATATTCATGATAGTAGGGAGGGGTAAGGTGTAGAGATCACACCAGAACTGCACCATACTTTGAATTACAGATATGATCAAGACTAGTCATACAACTAAGGAAATACAAAGCCTATACAAACCATCTAGTTTTCCCTTGATCTTATTTAGGCACATGTTGAGGTCTCTAGAGAACCCCCTCCCTCCAGACAAAGGAACCCCAAGGTATCTGTTAGGTAAGAAGCCACTATTGACTCCCATATCCATTTTGAGTCTTCCTCTCTCATATCACAAGATTTAAAAAAGAAAATCTTGGATTTTACATCACTCGTGTGAAGACTCAAAAGTTTCCTAAACTTCATAATGAACTTATTAAAGTACACTAGTCCCTTAGCATGACCAGTAGAGAAGAGAAGGATGTCATCAGAAAAGATTAGATGGGATAGCACCTTGGTGCCTTTGACCTTGTTGTTATCCTCAACCTCCTTGATCAGAGTGGTGAGTCTCTCCATCACTAAGGCTCATTGGTTTGTTGTAATTGGTCTGAAAATGTAATGCACTAGAGTTCTTAAAGCATTTTTTCATGGTTGGTTTAAAGTAAGTGTTGGAATTTGAGTTTGTTGGGTTTTACGTGGTCGGAGTAGGTAGTGGAAACAAAAATTTTAGTTAACCATAAACCCATGACCAGCAGATTGCTTCAATATCTATGTAATGGGAATGATGGTTTTAGCGAGATATACCTGGTCCTAAAGCTTGCTCAACAACTATACCTCATAGCAAGTGTACTCTTCAACCACTAATATTCGACGGTGTCTGTACAACTCATGGTCTTGACCCAGACTACGGTTGATTGTCATCCTCCTGAGTGGCAGAAGTCTCCCACCTCTATAGATAGTCCACACAGACTACTGAGAACTCTAGTCGTCTTGAAGGACAGATGGACTAGAACGATTTTTCCCCTTCTGTCAGCGTACTAGTCACTGACACACTCACCCACCACTAGTTGCTTTTCTACAGTTGTCTTTCCCTCGTTGTTCCTCCCTAGATGGACAGAACTTGCTTGGGATCTCTCAGTTACCACAACCAAAGAGGACAACAACTTTGCAGAGCAACTAATATTCCTAGTTGTGTCTCTAGAGAAGCCCCCGACACCTCTCTATTTATAGTAGAGGGCAGGGTCAGGGTTCCCAGTCTATGCGGGATTAGAAGGGTCTGAAATTTCTATGAACAATTTGCACCGTGGCAGGAGAACCGGTAGTTTCATAACTGAAACGGTCCTTTGGTAAGGTGAGTCGATCGGTTGACTAGGTTGGGAGTGTGAGCCGATTGGTTTACCCAGTGAACCAGTCGTTTCACTTCCCAGACCTTCCTGTAATTGACTTTCCTTATTCATTTCTAATTAATGCAAATATTAATTCTTGTCCCAATCAAATTGAATAAGGGAAATGAAAATTTTTTCTCATGAATCAGGAAAATCCAACACTGCTCATTTGGTCCAAGTGAATCGATCGGTTCACCAGAGTGAACTGGTCATCTCACTGACCATGAGTGGATTGGTTCACCCAGTGAAATGATCAATTGGTGGTCCAAATTGTGCAGAACATAGTAAATTCAGTTCTCAATCAATTTGACACTCTAACCAGTTGGTTCAACACTTGAACTTGATGATTCTAAGTCAAGTCTATTGATTGAATGTTTGATTGAGTACCTAAACATTTTAATCATAAAAAAACATCATTTATGGATAAACTCCTCTTCCAGGTTAATCCTTTGTGTGTGACCCTATAGGTCCCATTTCACATTGGCAGTGAATGTCCATAACTAGCTTATGACATCACAAGCAAAGAGTGGTACCTAGTCACACATTTGTGCTACCCAAGTGAAAAGGAAAGTTGGAGAACAACTTTCAATCCTACAGTCTGTGATTGGTATTTCAGTGAATGCATAATTCCTTTGTCTCTGATATCCTGAATGAAATCAAGGCATGGAGTTGTCATCCTTTCAACGTTCATTCATGTTTCTTGAACTAGAGCAGACTGTTTGAGATATGTGTGCCTTTCTCAGTCTCATTTATCAAGTAGTTTGGCCATCATACTCCTTTAGAAGGGACAAATCCCATATGTATCACTCACAGTCTATCTCATACGTCAAAGCCACCCAATCATCACCGGTAGAACAACCCATGTTTCAGGATTGCATTTGATGATGTCAAAGTGTACCCAATCACATTCGACGAGTGGAGTGATTTTAGGTCTAAGAATCACAATCACCACCATCACTATGAGAGATGATTCTGACTACATTGTCATGGTTCCATGTGTCACTCTCATGGTGGGTCTGCCTGATACACTATTCTCTAACATGTATCTATGTGCTTGTCTTGATATCATGTATCATGACTACTGAGACAATGTCATCAACCAACACACACTCTACTCTTGATGCGTCTTTGTTGTCTATCAACCTTACACAATGACATCCAACAAGGGACATAACAAGAATGTGCATACTCTTAGCATCCATATGATCTCATTGTTCAGGTCCTCAACCTGAAGACATATGTCATTGAGTATTATCATTATTTAGACATTCATTATGTTCCATCATTTATCTCATTATTGATTGAGGTAGAATAAATTGGAAGCTTTCCTTTAATATTTATCAAATCAATCAGAACATATGCCAATCCAATCATCATATGATTGACTCTCTGGGCATACATACCAATAGACTCCCACTTGCACTTAGAGCCAATCACCTTTGAATCATATTCTTAGTGATCTCTAAACATGTCCCACATGTTTCTGTTGTGCTAGTGCTAACCCAATGAGTTAGGAACACTTTACTTTAGTCAGTATATTGCATGTTTCACATCTCCTCACTATATGACATTTCATATGAGATGGAGTCGTCATAATATGCTATCTGATATTCCTTGACTTACAATTAGCTCCATAGTTTGACTTAGTATTTCTACTTTGTCAGCAATGGTTGGAATATCTAGAAGTTCATCCGTATGAACTTCTAGATCCATATAGTATCCTCTGGTGTTCATAACACAAGGATACTCAGCATTCCTTTTAGAATTAAATGGCTTTTAATTTTACTCAGAACATTTCCATTTAACAAATCTTGTTCACTTTACAATTGAATATAACTTTTATATGTTGCATTTTGCAATTATTTTTCTGTCATTTTGCATTTTGTGATCATTTTTCTATCATTTTGGAAGCTTGCATTAGCGTAACTCATTTACACTCAACTCTTCCCTTTATTACCATAGAATTAATTCTTTAATAATTCATAAGTACTTAAATAAGTTTTTTATGTTATTCTAGTGACTCTCTTTGGAAGTAGACAAACATCCACTAGTCATGTCCAATACATACGAGATAACTGGATGAGTATATCATATTGTCATGTCCAATAAATACAAGATGATGAATGCATATATATATTTTCTTGTCATGTACGATACATACAAGATAATGGGATGATTTCATACATGATTGGTCCAATTGCAAATGCACAAGGCATCTATCTATGTGTTCCTATTCTTCTTAAGAATTTGGGACACTAAGCATCTGAGAGACTAACTCTATGTAATAGGGACAAGTTTTCTCCCACGGAAACTTTTCATACAGAACTCTTCAGCACAGACTGTCAATGTATTCTCTCTTTTTATTAGGTCAAGAGTCTTTCGAGAACTATCTCTATAGGTCTCTATTGCTATCACATAGGACATTTCTCTTTATTCCTTTAAAGAAGGTATTTCCACACCAGTTTCATTTTATTCCTCATCATCATGTGGAATATGAATATGATCCTACTAAATCTTTGTAATCACAGATCCCTTCTTTATTTTGATATGTCAGTCAAACCTTTTGACTATATAATCAAAGTAAAGAATCCAGTTCTGAGGTGCTTGTATTTAATCAATCATATTGATTAATCTCTTATAACTTATAGACTGCATTTGTGTTAACAGAATTATAAAATGCTTCATGTTGGGTCACATACACAACATCATGTTATTCCTACTAGGAATGTGGTTTTAATATCCATATGCCAAATTTCATAGTCTTTAAGTTCCAATATCATGCATGATCCTTTATGGCCTATAGCCACTACAATTTGTTAAATAAAATCATTAGGTTCAACACTTTGAACTCACTTGAACTCTTTTCAACCAATCAACTCTTCAAATGTCATCCATGTCAGTCTTAACTCTTAAGAACAAATTGCACTTATGGGTTTTATCCCTATCAGTTCTACCATTAAGGTCATACCTTATTTGGTTCACATGGAAGTCATTTTGGATCGTATGGGTTCTAGTCAAAACTCAAAATCTGGTTCCTCAACATCATCTAGATAGATTATTAGCTCATCATCATATGACCAATTCATTACCTTTGAGTTTGTAGGATATCATTATCCATCAAGCTCAAGGTTTTTTCTACTAGATATATGAGGTGTATCTGTTACATAAGGAATTTGAGATTTCGCAACACTTGTGATTCATAATCTCCTTTTTTACATTTATTTAGTGTAAAGCATGTTCTTTAGAAGAATTCTAGAAGATTAGTTATTTCTTTGATGATCATAATCTTACAATTTAGAGTATGATTCCTTCTTTGATTTAGACATCATTATGCCTTAATCATGAGTTCTCTATGATACACTATCATAGTTACTCACAAGGTCCTCAAACATTTGGTGTAAGTATCTCATGTTGGTATGTATGCCCATAGAGCAAGTCATATGATGATTGTAATGGGATACTTTGTAAATGACTTGAATAATAATAAAGGCAATTTCCAATCTATATGTTTAAACCTTTTCTGAGATGATGGTGTAACATGATAGATGTCTAAAGATTGTCTTACTCAATGACATATGCTTTTAGGTTCATGACCTAAATGATGAGATCATATGGATGTTAAGAGTATACATTCTTGTTTAGTCCCTAGTCGATTGTTATTGTGGAAATAGCCATAGACATCAATAACACTGAAGACTAGATTGTGTGTTAGTTGATGACAGAATCTCATTAGTCATGATATAGTGATATCAAACCAAGCACATAGGTACTTGTTAGAGAACAAGGTATCGAACAGACCCACCATGAGAGTGACACATGGAACCATGACATGGTAGTCACAGTCAGCTCTCACAGTGATGGTGGTGAGTGTGATTCTTAGACCTGAAATCACTGCACTCAACACATGTAGTTGGGTACACTTTGACATCATCAAACGCAGTCCTGAAACATGGGTTGTTATAAAGGTGATGATTGGGTGACTTTGACACATGGGGCTTTTGAGGGGTGAGTGATAGATATGGGATTTGTCCCTCCTAAGGGAGTTTGATATCCTTGGCCACTTGATGAGTAGGATTGAGAAAGGCATGCGCATGCACGTGTGAATCAATATGTGATATTGATGTCATACACATCTCACTCGGTCTACTCTGAGATCAAGGAAATGAATGAACATTTACAGGATGACTGTTCCATGCCTCGAGTTCATTCTGGATATCAGGGACAAAGGAATTATACATTCACTGTAACACCACTCACGGATTGTAGGATGAAAGTTGTTCTCCAACTTTCTACTTTCACTTGGGTAGCAATGATGTGTGACTAGACACCGCTCTTTGCTTGTGAAGTCATAAGTGTTATGGACTTTCACTGCCAACGTGAAATGGACCTGCAGGGTCACACACATAGGATTCAACCTGGAAGAGGAGTTTTGTCCGCAAGCAATGTTTAGATTGATTACTAAAGGAGTTTAGTAGTTCAATTAAACACTCAATCAGTCGATGACTCAATATCATATGGTTCAAGGTGTTGGACGCATTGATTGGAGTATCGGATTGATTGACATCGCAATTGATTGATTTTGCCCAACCTGTGCTCCCAACCGATCGGTTCATGTGATGAACTGGTCGGCTGAGGTTGTTGAACCAGTCGGATGGAGTGTCCAGGCCGATCGGCTCATGCCCAGGTTGAAATGACCGGTTCAAGGGTTGAACCGATCGACTCAACTGGTGCAACCGACCAGTTGGGAAAAGTCATGTCGGCAAGAATTTTCCTTTCGTTTCAAATTGCCCAATTTGATTGGGAATATAATTGGTATTCCATACCAATTGGGAAAGAAACAAGGAAAGTCTTTTTGAGCCGGATCAGGACCATGAACCGATCGGTTCAGGGCACCAACCGTTCGGTTGGAGTGCCCCAAACGATCGGCTCAAGTCCAACCGATCAGCTCAATGGCCGAACCGATCGGTTCAGTTGTGAACCGATCATTTCAAGTTGCGAACCGGTTGCTTTTTGTGGAAAATTCTCGAACCGAGAGAGAGCCCTGCAAGTGCAACTCAGTGCAAGTTGATTGCTCTGCAAAGTTGTCGTTCTCTCTGGTTTTGGTAACCGAGAGAGAGCCCGAGAAAGTGCTTCCCGCAAAGGGAGGTGCACCAAGGGAAGGACAACTGCAGTTGCAATTGACAGCAGGAGAGTGTGTTGGCGACTAGTACGTCAACAGGAGGGTAAGACTCCTTCCACTTCCTTGTGGGACAAGGAGAGTGGAGTTCCGGGTGGTCCGTGTGGACTACTTCAGAGGCGGGAGGTCACTTCCGCTCAGGAGGACAACTGTCATCCGACAGTCCGGTAGGAGGAGGAGTCTTCAGTCCCGGTGCGACCAGGAGCTGCACAGACACCGTCCAAGACCGGAGGTGAAGACCGCGCAAGGCGTGTGGTATTGTCGCCGAGCAAGCCTCGGGACAAGGTATGATTCACAAACCATCTTTCCTATTATATAGATGTTGACGCGATTCCTTTTGTTCCGGGTTTGGGGAGAAAACTTTTTGTTTCCGCTGCTTCTCTGCCTCCTCTAAAACCTAACAGTGGTATCAGAGCCAGGTCAACCGCTCTATATTTTAGGATTATCGATATGATCGATTTTGGTTTGTCGCCTTTATTTATTGCATGCGATGCGAATAATATCGGCTTTATACATATCCAATCGAGAAATCCCTAATATACATATATGATATGTAATATTAATGCACTCGATACACATCACCCTTAAACGAGTTTTGTGGTGGATGTGTAGCATGATTATGGCCTATAAACCCCTATATCTGTGAATGGTTGTTTGTGTGGTTGCTTGCATCTCGGTCTGCGCACCGATTCCCTTTCTCTTTTTCCTGATGTAACTTGAAATAATTCGAGAATTCTTTTCCTACCTTTGCTCCCCCCGAATGTAACTCGAGGTTTCATAATTCAATTGTAAAATAGGATAGATTTTATTTCCTGTTATGTCAAAGAATGGCGGACAACCTGAAGACGATCGGTTCAAGGAGTGAACCGATCGGTTGGTGATCCAGACGACCGGTTCGAGGAACGAGATGAGCGGGTGGCGACAGAGGAGATGCACGATGACCGGTGAGCTGATCGGCTGGAGGCGCCAGTCGATCGGCTGGTGGCACCCGAACAACCTACCTAATGGCGAGCCGATCAGTCATGGAGATGAGTTGATCAAACCCAGAAAGGCAGACACAGATTTCATCTTGTACAGGTTGCATGTGATGTAGACCTAGATGATCGTAATTCCTCTTGGCTCGAGGAATCACAAATAGGATGGCCAGAATCATTGCTTTTTATCGTTTATGCATGTTTTGTGTGGGATATAGCATGTATATGATACGTACTATATATTGTGGTGATTGGATATGTATATGTATATAAAAACCTAACCCCTCATTAAATATTAAGTTTTAGATGCCTTCCAAATGCGACACACGTGAAAAACTTGATCGACCAAGTGTGGGCACGCCCTAGCGTGGTGCACCGTCTATCTCGTGGAAGCGTGAAGGATGAATGTGTGGGTCTGCCCTAGCAGGGTGCATGATCATCGTGTTGGCTTTGGGTCGGACTTAACAAGGTGACCTAGATAGGATCTAGCACCTTGAGGCATGGAGATGATCATTGCAAAGAGTTGCATATGACATCTTTCAAGAGTTACATATGATGCAATTGGCAAGAGTTGCCTACCTGAGAGATCTGAGTTGTGGGTGACAGCCCTAGCTGGTCCATGGCTCAAAGGATTTCAGGATCTTGACCCACTAGAAGATTGTATGCTGCAATCTTCCGAATTGATGGTGAGGGCTATCAATTTGAGTCAAAATAGTGGGAGCGGTAATTAATTAAAGGCCTAATTAACTATCGTCAAATTTTATTCAAATCAAATCAAAAGGTTTTGACAATTGCAAATTTTCTCTTGTAGAATGGCAAAAGAATCATCTTTTAAAATGGGCAAATTAATTGAGAATAAATTCCATAACTGGTTGAGGACTGTGAGAAGTGTTCTGCACAATCCAGATATACCAGGAGCCTTAGAATCCACTCTATGTACGCTTAATGCGTTGGTGAAGAAGAAAGTAGGTAAGGGAGAGAAGTGTTCTCTCGCCAAACCAATTTCTTCTACATGGAGAGGATGGAAGGAACAATGGAAGAAGAAGTCGGAGATAGAGATCTCTACTTCTGGTGTATACGTGATAGAGATTAACTTTACTACTTCTTCGTCATGGGTACTTGATACCGGATGCGGATCTCACATTTGTTCAAATGTGAAGGATCTTAAGAGAAGTAGGCCTTTGGGGAAAGGCGAGGTTGAACTACGTGTTGCTAATGGGGCAAGAGTTGCCGCCAGTGCCGTAGGAACCTATGAGTTAACTCTACCTAGTGGGCTAATAATAGAGTTGAAGAACTGCTATTATGTACCTGCCATAAATAGGAATATCATTTCCGTCTCTTGTTTGAACAAAGATGGATTTGAATTTCTTATTAAGAATGGAAAGTGTTCCATTTCTAAAGATGGGATCTTTTATGGCAGTGCCCCCATGTCTTATGGTCTATACTTGATAGACTTGGAGACAAGTGTATACAACATAAACACCAAAAAGCAAAAACTCAACGACTCAAACAAAACATATCTCTGGCATTGTCGTCTAGGGAACATAAATGAGAAGCGCATTTCTAGACTCCATAGAGATGGTTATCTAGACTCTTTTGATTATGAATCAATAGAGACATGTGAATCTTGTTTGTTGGGCAAGATGACCAAGACTCCCTTTTCAGGTAAAGGTGAGAGAGCTAGTGATCTATTAGGACTCATAGATACTGATGTATGTAGGCCTTTTAGAACTAATGCCAGAAATGGGTGTCAGTACTTCATTACCTTCACTGATGATTTCAGTAGGTATGGCTATGTGTACCTGATGAAACATAAGTCAGAAACCCTTGAAAGGTTCAAGGATTTCATGAATGAAGTACAAAACCAGCTTGGAAAGAGTATTAAGGCACTTCGTTCCGATCGAGGTGGAGAATACTTGAGCCAGGAGTTTGAGGACCTTCTGCGAGCCTGTGGTATTGTATCACAATGGACTCCGCCTGGAACACCACAGCATAATGGTGTGTCTGAAAGAAGGAATCGCACATTGTTAGATATGGTGTGATAAATGATGAGTTTTGCTGATCTTCCAATTTCTTTCTGGGGTCATGCTCTTGAAACCGCCGTGTTTATGCTTAACCGTGTACCATCTAAATCGGTTCAAAAGACACCATATGAGATATGGTACGGGAAGCGTCCCGATTTGTCTTTTCTGAAGATTTGGGGTTGTGAAGCTTACGTCAAGAAAACGTTTCCTGATAAGCTTGGACCCAAATCCGATAAATGTTATTTTGTTGGATACCCCAAGGAAACGAGGGGATATTACTTATACCACCATACTGACAACAAAGTGTTTGTTGCCAGGACAGCTGTGTTCCTAGAGAAGGAATTTATTTCCAAAGGAAGCAGTGGGAGGAATATAGAGCTTGAAGAGGTTCAAGCCCAATAAGAAAACATTGAACCGATAGATGTACAAGAGGAAAATGTAGATTCACAAGGTGTTGTGGAATCTCATTCTCCTCAAGTGACACAAGGACCTCGTAGATCTAGTAGGACTCGCCTTGAACCTGAGATGTTTGGATACCTTGTAACTCAGGAAGATGGAGAGTTGATCATAGATGATGATCCAACTACCTACGTAGAGGCTGAGGGACCAGATTCTGAGAAATGGCTTGAAGCTATGAGATCCGAGATGGAATCCATGTACTCCAACAAAGTATGGACTTTGGTGGAACCACCCGAAGGGGTAAAACCCATAGGGTGCAAGTGGGTCTTCAAGAAAAAGACCGAAATGGATGGCAATGTGCAAACTTATAAAGGCAGATTAGTTGCAAAGGGTTTTCGACAAATTCAAGGTGTTGACTATGACGAAACCATTTCTCCAGTTGCCATGATTAAGTCCATCAGGATCATGCTTGCTATTGCAGCTTATTATGACTATGAGATTTGGCAGATGGATGTTAAAACCGCATTCCTTAATGGGAATATACATGAGGATGTGTACATGACACAGCCTGAAGGTTTTGTAGATCCAAAGAATGCCAATAAAGTCTGTAAACTGCAAAGGTCAATCAATGGGTTGAAGCAAGCATCTCGGAGTTGGAATCTTCGATTTGATGAAGAAGTCAAAGTGTTTGTCTTTATTGAAAATGAAGATGAACCTTGTGTGTACAAGAAGGTTAGTGGGAGCTCGACCACATTCCTCATATTGTATGTGGATGACATACTTTTGATGGGGAATGATGTCTTAGCCTTAGAGAAGGTAATGACTTGGCTTGGGAAAACTTTCTCAATGAAGGACTTAGGAGAAGCATCCTATATTCTAGGAATTAAGATCTATAGAGATAGATCTAGAAGGCTTCTCGGACTAAGTCAAAGCACGTACATTGACAAGGTGCTAAAGCGGTTCAGCATGGAGAACTCAAAGAGAGGCAACGTCCCTATGCTACATGGAGTTACCGTCTCTAGAGCTCAATGTCCCCAATCTTGTGAAGAGAGGGAGCGTATGAATGGGATCCCATATGCATCAGCCATCGGATCCATCATGTACGCTATATTGTGCACACGCCCAGATGTCTCATATGCTCTCAGCATGACGAGCAGGTACCATTCAGATCCCGGGGATGCTCACTGGACAGCCGTGAAGAACATCCTCAAGTACTTGCGAAGGACTATGGATCAGTTTCTTGTGTACGGCGGTGAGGAAGAGCTGGTTGTAAAGGGTTACACCGATGCAAGCTTCCAAACCGATAAAGATGATTACAGATCGCAGTCAGGATTTGTGTTTTGCCTTAATAATGGAACTGTGAGTTGGAAGAGTTCCAAGCAAGAAACAGTTGCCGATTCTACTACAGAGGCCGAGTATATTGCTGCTTCGCATGCAGCAAAGGAGGCTGTGTGGATCAGGAAGTTCATTTCTGAACTTGGAGTAGTTCCCAGTAGCTGTGATGCAATTGAGCTTTATTGTGACAATAATGGAGCTATTGCACAAGCTAAGGAGCCCAGATCACATCAGCGGTCCAAGCACATACTGCGGCGCTTCCATCTCATACGAGAGATCGTACAGCGAGGAGATGTGAAGATTTGCAAAGTACCAACTGAAGACAACATAGCTGATCCACTGACTAAGGCCCTTTCTCAGCAGAAGCATGATGGTCATGCTAGGTCACAAGGACTGCGTTTCCATGGTGACTGGCTCTAAGTGCAAGTGGGAGTCTGTTGGTATGTATGCCCATAGAGCAAGTCATATGATGATTGTAATGGGATACTTTGTAAATGATTTGAATAATAATAAAGGCAATTTCCAATCTATATGTTTAAACCTTTTCTGAGATGATGGTGTAACATGATAGATGTCTAAAGATTGTCTTACTCAATGACATATGCTTTTAGGTTCATGACCTAAACGATGAGATCATATGGATGTTAAGAGTATACATTCTTGTTTAGTCCCTAGTCGATTGTTATTGTGGAAATAGCCATAGACATCAATAACACTGAAGACTAGATTGTGTGTTGGTTGCTGACAGAATCTCATTAGTCATGATATAGTGATATCAAACCAAGCACATAGGTACTTGTTAGAGAACAAGGTATCGGACAGACCCACCGTGAGAGTGACACATGGAACCATGACATGGTAGTCACAGTCAGCTCTCACACTGATGGTGGTGAGTGTGATTCTTAGACCTGAAATCACTGCACTCAACACATGTAGTTGGGTACACTTTGACATCATCAAACGCAGTCCTGAAACATGGGTTGTTATAAAGGTGATGATTGGGTGGCTTTGACACATGGGGCTTTTGAGGGGTGAGTGATAGATATGGGATTTGTCCCTCCTAAGGGAGTTTGATATCCTTGGCCACTTGATGAGTAGGATTGAGAAAGGCATGCGCATGCACGTGTGAATCAATATGTGATATTGATGTCATACACATCTCACTCGGTCTACTCTGAGATCAAGGAAATGAATGAACATTGACAGGATGACTGTTCCATGCCTCGAGTTCATTCTGGATATCAGTGACAAAGGAATTATACATTCACTGTAACACCACTCACGGATTGTAGGATGAAAGTTGTTCTCCAACTTTCTACTTTCACTTGGGTAGCAATGATGTGTGACTAGACACCACTCTTTGCTTGTGAAGTCATTAGTGTTATGGACTTTCACTGCCAACGTGAAATGGACCTGCAGGGTCACACACATAGGATTCAACCTGGAAGAGGAGTTTTGTCCACAAGAAATGTTTAGATTGATTGCTAAGGGAGTTTAGTAGTTCAATTAAACACTCAATTAGTCGATGACTCAATATCATATGGTTCAAGGTGTTGGACGCATTGATTGGAGTATCAGATTGATTGAAATCACAACTGATTGATTTTGCCCAACCTGTGCTCCCAACCGATCGGTTCATGTGATGAACCGGTCGGCTGAGGTTGTTGAACCTGTCGGCTGGAGTGTCCAGGCCGATGGGCTCATGCCCAGGTTGAAATGACCGGTTCAAGGGTTGAACCGATCGGCTCAACTGGTGCAACCGACCAGTTGGGAAAAGTCATGTCGGCAAGAATTTTCCTTTCGTTTCAAATTGCCCAATTTGATTGGGAATATAATTGGTATTCGATACCAATTGAGAAAGAAACAAGGAAAGTCTTTTTGAGCCGGATCAGGACCATGAACCGATCGGTTCAGGGCACCAACCGTTCGGTTGGAGTGCCCCAAACGATCGGCTCAGGTCCAACCGATCGGCTCAATGGCCAAACCGATTGGTTCAGTTGTGAACCGATCATTTCAAGTTGCGAACCAGTTGATTTTTGTGGAAAATTCTCTAACCCTTCTACTCCTGCATTAGTCCCGTATTGCCGGGCACAGAGAACCCTGTCCCATGACCCGCCTATATATATAGGGGTATTGGGGGCTTCTCAAGATACAACTCAGTGCAAGTTGATTGCTCTGCAAAGTTGTCGTTCTCTCTGGTTTTGGTAACCGAGAGAGAGCCCGAGCAAGTGCTTCCCGCAAAGGGAGGTGCAGCAAGGGAAGGACAACTGTAGTTGCAATTGACAGTAGGAGAGTGTGTTGGCGACTAGTACGTCAATAGGAGGGTACGACTCCTTCCACTTCCTTGTGGGACAAGGAGAGTGGAGTTCTGGGTGGTCCGTGTGGACTACTTCAGAGGCGGGAGGTCACTGCCGCTCAGGAGGACAACTGTCATCCAACAGTCCGGTAGGAGGAGGAGTCTTCAGTCCCGGTGCGACCAGGAGCTGCACAGACACCATCCAAGACCGGAGGTGAAGACCGCGCAAGGCGCGTGGTATTGTCGCCGAGCAAGCCTCGGGACAAGGTATGATTCACAAACCATCTTTCCTATTATATAGATGTTGACGCGATTCCTTTTGTTCCGGGTTTGGGGAGAAAATTTTTTGTTTCCGCTGCTTCTCTGCCACCTCTAAAACCCAACATCTCATTCATTGATCATATCAAAGGGTTAATACTTTTACCAAGTTTGTTCTTCATTTATGATATTCTTGAACATTTCAAGATATTCATATTGGTATTTCATTAAATACCATATTTGAAGTATTAGCATTTATTCCAATTGGTATGTATATACATCAATATGTATTATACCTAATAGAATAGTCAATCTCCCACTACATCTAGTGAAGATTGACTTGTTGTCATGCCCAATAAATAAGAAATTTGTATCTCTTAAGGGGTCATTAACCAAGAGAGTCTAGTTTATCCATCAACATGGAACCTAGAGATGAATTTCTCATTCATTTGTTTAGGTGATAATGCTAATTTATTGTTTTAGTCATCAATAACTTTTAGGTATTATTATTTTATTTCATGCATACCAAGTACCACATGATAAATAAGGCATTTCCATAAAAGATCATATCTTTGAAATTGAAACATGAATTTATTGATAGACATCCTTGTCATTACAAGATGCAAAAATAAAAAATGTTTCTATTTATTGGCAAAATGAAATAGCAGTTGATAACTCTATTACATGCCCTTTGCACTGAAATAAACTAAAGGTACTACTATCTATGGCAGAAACACTTGCTCCAATGTTGATGAGTGTTTCTTCTTGATCCTTTCATATAGGCCATCACTTCTTTTCAGATCCTACACATCATATATGTCATATCTATATCTTGGTATCATATACATAAGATAAAGAAGCATTTTAAGTTTATTTCATAATACCTGAGATGGAGACTTCCATCCCTTCCTTCTTCTTTAGTTCATCTATATAGAGAGAGCAATTTCTCTTCCAATTTCCTGGCTCATGAAAATGGTGACATTTGCCTCCCTAGTTCACCCCTCCCTTGGCTTTGAGAGTTGAAGATGACTTGGGTTACTGGCTAGCATCAGAACCTTATTTACTTTGCCCTTGTTGTTGCCTTTAGACTTTCCCTTCTTTCTACTAATCATCATCACATATTTGGGTTTGTCTTTCTTCATCCATCCCTCGGTTGTTCTCAACATGCCCAACAACTCTGTCAGTGACCTATCAAAATTGTTCATGTTGTAGTTCATCACAAACTAACTGTAGGATTCTGGAAACAATTGTAGTATCACATCAGTAGCCAACTCTTAGCTCAGAGGGAATCCCAATCGAGTTAGGTTCTCTACATACCCAATCATCTTGAGTGTGCGAGGGCCTACTGGATCTCCTTCTGTCATTATGCACTTGAACAATGCCTTGGAGACATCATATCTCTCTTGTCGTGCCTAGTCTTAATACATGTTCTTGAGATGTTAAACCATCTCAATGACGTCCATGTTCTCATGTTGTCTCTGAAACTCATAGTTCATTGAGAACAACATCAACCACTTCACATCAATGGCATCCTTAGTATGCTTCCTGTAAGTATCCCATTCAGCCTTTGGTGCGGTGGGTGAAGGTTCATCTGGCTCTGGTGTATCTAGGACATAGAGGTTTCTCTCTTGAGTGAGAACAATTCTCAACATCCTAAACCAGTCGTGGAAGTTGTTCCCATTTAACTTGTCCTTCTCAAGGATTGATCACAATGAAAAGTGATTGTTGTTGGTAGCCATTTATTCTACAAAAAGGAAATTTGCAATTTTAGTCCAAAACTCTTTTGATTTGATTTGATTTGAAAATTGAAGATATTAATTAGGTCTTTAATTAATTATCGCTCCCACTATTTTGATCAAATTGATAGCCCTCACCATCAATTTAGAAGATTGCAGCGTACAACCTTCTAGTGAGCAAGATCCTGACTTCCTCTAAGTTATGGACCACTAAAGGCTGTCACCCACAACTAGATTCTTTTAGGTAGGCAACCTTTGCCAATTATATCATATGTAACTCTTGATAGATGTCATGTGCGACTCTTTGCCATGTTCATCTTTATGCCTCAAGGTGCTTTGATGTAGCCCCATTTTGGGGCTCCATCTTGTGTCATTTTGCACTCAAATGACATCTAGACATGTTGGACTACAAGCTTTTACCCCTAATTTGGTTATCATTGCAAATATGCTTATGGATGCTCTTTGCACTGTTTTTCAGGTACTCAGACCATGCCTAGATGGAAGAGAGAGAAAGAAGGAATTCTAGGATTTCCCCACTCGTGGAGGGACCCAAAGAAGTCCCCAAAGTCCCCCTCAACCTACCTCCAATGGCCGAGAATCGTCTCCAAGAAAAGGCATCCAAGAATTATGAAGTTTGAAACCATGCTAGCATTAGAAGACCCTAGCACGGCCGTGGTGTCATGGAACGGCCGTGCTGGCAATTGAGCAAATTTATAGGTTGGTCGAAAAATCATTGAAGTTCAAGCAAGTTAGCCACAACGACCGTGTTGCCCAGCACGGCCGTGTTGGATAAAGATAGAACGGGCGTGCTGCTCAGAACGACCTCCTCCCAAATCCGCCACCACGGCCGTGCTACCCAGCACGACCGTTCTACCTAGTACCCAACACGGTCGTGCTGCCCAACACGGCCATTCTACCAACCTTCGTTTTCACCCACCAACCTGTTGAATTAACACTTAGCCAACACGGCCGTTCTCCTCCACCACGACCGTGCCCACTCCTACCCAGCACGGCCGTGCTGCCCAGAACGGCCGTGCTACCACTCCAAAACCTATACAAACTTCACTGATTTTCCTATTCTACCCCTACTTAGCCCTAGCCCCTATATAAGCACTAGTTGCTTCTAGGGATCGAGAGGGAGCACTCCCTAGCCGCCACCTAGCTGCTCCCTTGCATCCATTGCTCCCATCCACCCTTTTCCTTGCATTCAACCCCATTTCCACCCACTTTCCACTCATTTCCACCATAGAAACCTAGTTTCTCTAGGTTTCTATCCATCCATTCCACCATTTTCATGCACCCCTGCACCATTGGAGGAGGGAGGTCGTCTGCAGCTGCTTGGAGGTGAAGAAGAAGGCCACTTCATCAAGCTTCATGAAGTTTCTTCCTCTTCTACCCCTTTCTTTTCCTGTTTTCATGTTCATGTATAGCTAAGCCCCTTTGTGGTGGGCTGTTTGGGATTAAAATGTTACTTTGATACCATGTTGGGGGATAAATTCTTGTAATGAACTCAATTCATATTTATGATGATTACTTCTTGCTTCCATCTCTTTTCCTATCTTATTGCATGTGGTTTGTGCTTCTTGTATGAATTGCTTGTTTTGAGGTTTTTGATGACACTTCATTTCTAGGAGGAATTGGGGTGTATGTGGCAATCTTAGGAATGGCTCTTAGGTCCAATTAGTGGATCCCTAGCTAGCCCCCTTTGTTGCTACATACACACCCCTCCTCTTACAAATGAGTGTGAGATTTAAGTGGCTAGTGTAAGTGAGAGTGATGAAATTGCCTTGGGCCTTCTAAAGGCTAGAGTGGCTAGTGGCATGAGGTTAAACCCCTTCATCTCCACTCCCATCTCTACCCTCAACCCTCAATTGTCCACTATCACTTACCCTAGAAACCTAGATTTGGCCAATCTCACTAGAACTACACCCAACCCTAGTCTTCTACTAGTAGTATAGGGTATGTTGTAATGGCATTGCCCTTGTTGTTTGGTTGGGTAATCTAGATATGATTTGAGCACCATGCATGTTTAATGAACTCCCCCAACTAAAATCAAAGTGACATCCCCCAAACAGCCCACCCACCTTAATCACCTTGCTTAAAACCCTAATCGCTTAGTTTGCTTGTTAATGCTAGCTTAGTGCAATTACTTTAGTTTAACTTAGTCAATTGCTTAGCTCTACCCTTTAGTGTTAACTTAGGTTCTTGCTCTTGCTAGTGGTTAGTTTAGTCTTATTTTCTCCTTGCCTTGCTAGAGTAGTGTAGCCCTTCTTGCTCCTGCTTAGTAGTTTGATAACTTAGTTCACTAATTTGCTTGCTCTTTCATAATTTAGTTTCCTTTTCGCATCTCTTACTAGCTCATTAGTGTAATCAACCAACAATCAACCTTAAAACCCTAAAAACCCTACTCTCCGCACTAGGAACGTAGCTCACACCGTCTAACTCTAGCGCCCCCTTTATCCTCGCGGATCGACCCCGTACTTGCCACCTCACCTATACTACGACACGACCCTGTGCGCTTGCGGGTGTAGTGTCTTAGTAGACGTAGGTAGTTAGTGTGGGACCATATAAATTTTGAAAGCACAATCCCATATCCCGTGCGCTCCGACCTCGTGGGGTGTAAAAGCACCACTATCGGAAACACACCATGCTTAATCCTATTAAGATCACCTTGTTAAGTCCAACCCAAAAGACAACACAATGAATATGCACCCTGCGAAGGCAGACCCACATATTTACCATCATACTTCCATGACATAGATGGTGCACCACGTGAAGGCGTGCCCACACTTAGTCGATCAAGCTTTTTATGTGTGTTTCTTTTGGAAGGCATCTTCAACTTAATATGTTTGTTGAGGGGTTTTAATATGCTTATACATGCATATATGTATCCAATCGCCACATATATAGTATGTATCATATACATGCTATATCCCACAAATGAAAACATGCAATAATGATAAAGCGATGATTTTGGCCATCCTATTGTAGTTACTTGGAGCCACAAGGAACTAGGGTCATCTAAGATCTACATCACATGCAACATGTTATTGATGAAGATCTGTGCTTGCCAATCTGGGTTGACTGGTTCAACCTTTGAACTGGTTGACTCGTCTCTTAGCCGATCGGTTGGTCTTCTCTAGCCAATCGTATGGATCCTCCATATGGTTGTCTTGTCCGGTCATCTGGGCTTCTCGTTGGTCCACCAACTGCTTCTCAATCAGTCATCTCGGTTCATCAAGCGGTCATCTTCAATCTTCATTATAACAAACAATAAAGATAATCCTATTTTACATAATCTTTGTAAAACCTTGAGTTACATTCGAGAGGAGCAAAGGTAGAAGAGAATCTTGAGTTATCTCGAGTTACATTCAGAATAGAAGAAGAGGGCTCGGTGTGCAGACCGAGATGAAAACAACCATAACCAACCACACACATGCACATAGGGTTTATATGCCATAACCATGCTACACATCCACCATCAAAACCATTTTAGGGTGACACATATTGATTGCATATATAACATATCATATATGTATATATATTGATTGGAATCATGTGGTATCAATCAGATATTCACATTAGTCATTTAAATATTCACATTGTATGCAATAACTAAAAGAAGGTAAACCCAAAATCCAATCATATCGATTATCCCAAAACATAGAGTATTGACATGGATCTAATACCACTGTTGGGTTTTACATGGTCGGAGTAGGAAACGTAAACAAAAAATTTACTTGAACATAAACCCATGACGTACAACTTGCATCAAAATCTATGTAATGAGAAGGATGGTTTTAGTGATATATACTAGTATTGAGGCTTGCTCAGTGACTATACCTCACACCAAGTGTTGTCTTCAACCACCTATCTTCGATAGTGACTATGTATCTCATGGTCTTGACCCGAACTGCGTTGATTGTCATCCGCCTGAGCGACATAAGTCTCCCACCTCTATAGATAGTCCACACATACTACTGGGAACTCTTGCCATCCTAAAGGACGGACGGACTAGAAGGAGTTGTCCCCTTTTGTCGGTGTACTAGTCACTGACACACTCTCCCACCACCAATTACTTTTCTACAGTTGTCTTTCCCTCAATGTTCCTCCCTAGACGGGTAGAACTTGCTTGGGCTCTCTCAGTTACCAAAACCAGAAAGGACAACAACTTTGCAGAGCAACTAATGTTTTGAGTTGTGTCTCTAGAGAATCTCCATGTACCCATCTATTTATAGTAGAGGGTAGGGTTAGGGTTCCCAATCTGTGTGGGAGTAGAAGGGTCTGGAATTTCCACTACAAAAAATATGATCTTTGACTACAAAAAAAAATTGTAGCGAAAACCCCAAAATTTGTAGCTAAAAGCTTTGGCTACATTTATATTTACATTTACAATATGAAGCTAATACCCGTGTAGCTAATTGTTTAGGCTACATTTTTCAAAATTGTAGTTATTTATTCCTCTGGCTACAAATTCATATGTAACCTTAATTGTAGGTAAAAAATGTCCATACACATAAAAATGTAGTTTCCATTGTAGCTAAATATATGACTACAATTCAATTTATAGGTATGATATGTAGGGAGAGATGACATTGGTTACAATTTGTATGTGTAGTTCATGTATAGAAAAAATTATCACTTACTACACTTGTAATTATAGCTAGTGTGTAGTAAAAGACATCATGTACTACACATACTTATGTAGTGAGAGACATTATGTATCCAGTCAGTCACTTGCCAATATAAAGGGGTTTTTCAAAAAGAAGAAAAAATGAATAGTGATCAAGATCAAGTTGTGCTTATAATGTCAACAATGATACTTTTATTTATATTTGAACAATGAGTACACATGGGGAGGACATTAACCTGGCCCCTATTTTACAATATGCATGGAAAAAAGATACATGTATATAATATCTTCTTCTAACTGCCACTATCCACTGCAGACTCTATATGCCACATGATCATGTGCATCTTCTTCTATCATCCAGGCAAGGAGACGATTTGGGGAGGTAAAAAAGAGGAACTAGAGAGAAGGGTCGGGGCGGAAGCAACGAAACCCGCCGTGAGAGAACAGATGGAATTCAAATCTCGCCAGTTTTGGCATCTTTGGAGAAGATCATGGAATGAATAGGGCAAAAATACCATAATCAGACTACATCAATCAATAAAAATAGGGACAAGTATCCAAATGATTTAATCGCAAATGTCGTAGTTAGAATACTAAAATGGAATACAATGCCCCCTCCAATTACTTTATCCAAACGCCCCCTAAAGGGAAAGCAACCTCACTTTCATAAACTGATTACTATGGTGAATTGCAAGGCTTTCCCAGTACAGGCGTAGGACAGAAAATTCAGACTTCTACATTGACCGAACAGATAATCGAATGTTCATCCAGATTTCAAACTCTTTTATTGTATGGAAAAACTTTGATAAAGCAAATCAACTGCTTAGATTATGCTTTGCTGCGTTGGTCGGTCACACTTATGGAGTGGAGTAGCGTAAAAAAGAATAATGAGCATGTACACCAAGTTCACATCCAACATATTGTACATACAGAGCAAACTCGGAAAACATGGGCATGTGAGAATTCGGATACCGTGGTGCTTCCATACTTTTCTATACATGATGGAATATTAATACACATCAATCATGCCCCTTTTTCTCATTCAATATCGTTGGCCAGGAACGTAATCCAACTTAATTTCTATGTGGTGGCAATAGACACTCTAGGTGAACTTGACCCTCTATGTTCCAGTTCAGCATTTTAGAGGTCAATGGTTGACTCGTATGTCTCAGATTCCTTTTATGATTGAATTGTATCAACCATCTTTTTCAGTTCCTTGCTCATTTAGGTCACCGGATTTTTGGTCCCGCTTGTTACTGCTAGCGGACGCTTCCCCAAATTCATCCTGAAATGTGAAAGGAGCATAACTCAGTTATATAAGCCTAGCTGCGAGCATATCCATATAGTTACCAATTCAACAAAAAGAAATACAAATTTCATATATCTAAACTAAGATGCTAAGGGATAAAATGTAAAGAAAAAGATATAGTGGAATCGTAGGTGTAACAGACACGCTAAGCATACAACAACTTCTGAATTTTCAAAGTATCTAGATTGGTAGACAATCTCAAAATATTCCATAGTATCCTCATATTATATGGAGTGAAATATGACTTTGATGATAAGCTACAATTGCTCATGAATGAGAATCAAGCTTGTTTAGATGGAAGTCATATCCATCTGCCACCAAGCTTTTGCCTCCAAATGAAATTCAAGCAATCATGTCTAACTTATCATTTACATGAGCACATGCTATCAGATTTTTTTACGAGCCAAATTCCTACTAGGAATACTAGTAGACCGCCTAAACTAAAACATCACTGAACTGAAGAGGCATTTACTATAGTAGTGTGTTATAATACCAATATACCATCATGCATTCTGGCAGTCGTACTCTAAATTAGGCAAGTGAAGCACTTACTTAGCCATTCAAGATTTCAAAAGAATGGTAGAATGCACCTTTTGGATTATTTGTGAAACACTTGATGCAACATTCTCTATCACTTCAACGTTCTGTGAGAGCCCACCATTGCTGGAAGCTGAAGGCTTTAAATTTAAGTTTTCAAGTCCGTCTTGGTAAAAACCATTTATTTTGGTCGGATATACATCTGAAGAAATAGACTGAGATGAAGACAGATGTTCATCATCAATTTTAACAGCTGATTCTAACTGTACTTCAGTCTTGGAGTACTGAACTTCCAAATTTTGTCCAGGATCATCTATAATGGAAGATTTAGCAGCTTCTTTGGCTAATTTTTTTAATTCTTGCTCCAACTTTCTCTTGGCCTCTTGTTCCTTTATCTGTTTGAATCTGAAATTAATGTTACCCAATTATTGGATGATCAGAACTTCAGTTCGACATTATATCAAGAAGCAACACAGCTACATAGCATACCAGTAGGAGACCTTTCACCAGGACTCGGTGCCCCATAATCCATTTTTTCTGGGATAGGTTCTGTTTTGACATACGTGTTGTTTATAATACTCTATATATTTGATTGAGCCTCAATCGATCTTTCAGAATATTGTGTCTCCTTTAGTTTTTCAGTATATTCCTTGACATGATTGCTAGCACCTCCTAACTTCTACAACCATATATATTGAGTTGTGCTCAAGATATTATTTGTGAACCTGAATCCACCGATCAACAAGTCAAAACTTTCAGAAGAATCTAACTAGCATTGTCAGGAGAATAGATTGGATGAAAATATTCAGCTATCCTGCATTGCCTACTTCCTGAAAATACTACCTACAAAACTATGAGTAAGGTTCAAAAGAAATCAAAGAAACAAATTAATCAACAAGATTACCTAGGAGTAGGAAATTAGAAGATTAAGCAAGTACAATCTGAATGATATGAGCCTTCAAAAATCTACAAGATATGAGCCTTCATAAATCTAAATGATATGAAATAAGAGGATCCAAAACCATATACATCAGTGATTCTTTGTGAAAAAGTCTAGCATTTAAATAGAACCAGAGAGAGAGCTAACCAGTAAAGGATGAGACCTGATGGAACTGATAGTGCAAAATAACCAATCTTATAGGAAGATTTTTTGTAAGTGCTTGCGAATTTTGCTGGCTGGGGTCATTCCCCTGTAGAGAGAAAATATAGAATTGGTTAAAGTATTAGATAATGCAAGGCAAATAGGAAGTAAACATACAATCTCTAAAAAATTGAGACAGATTTACTCCATAGGGATAAGGGAAACTGAAAGTTTCTGGATCTTCCATGAAATACAAGAAAAAACAATCACTAACGTGTTATAAATAATAGTAAATCTAGTATTATCATTCTTACAGTGAAGTTACTTCAGATGTCTTCATCACAAGGGGTGAATTAAGTTAAAAGAAACAAATTTTATTAAATGAGAAAACTAACTGAAAACACAGTGCTGTGAATTTTGCTGGCTGGGGTCATTCCCCTGTAGAGAGAAAATATAGAATTGGTTAAAGTATTAGATAATGCAAGGTAAACAGGAAGTAATCATACAATCTCTAAAAAATTGAGACAGATTTACTCCATAGGGATAAGGGAAACTGAAAGTTTCTAGATCTTCATTAAATACAAGAAAAACACAATCACTAATGTGTTATAAATAATAGTAAATCTAGTATTATCATTCTAACAGTGAAGTTACTTCAGATGTCTTCATCACAAGGGGTGAATTAAGTTAAAAGAAGCAAATTTTAATAAATGAGAAAACTGACTGAAAACAAAGTACTATAAATTTTGTTGCCTGGGGTCATTCCCCTGCAAAGAGAAAATATAGAATAGGTTAAAGTATTAGATAATGCAAGGCAAACAAGAAGTAAACATACAATCTCTAAAAAATTGAGACAGATTTACTCCATAGGGATAAGGGAAACTGAAAGTTTCTGGATCTTCCATTAAATACAAGAAAAGCACAATCACTAACGTGTTATAAATAATAGTAAATCTAGTATTATCATTCTTACAGTGAAGTTACTTTAGATGTCTTCATCACAAGGGGTGAATTAAGTTAAAAGAAACAAATTTTATTAAATGAGAAAACTGACTGAAAACACAGTGCTGCGAATTTTGCTGGATGGGGTCATTCCCCCGCATATAGAAAATATAGAATTGGTTAAAATATTAGATAATGCAAGGCAAACAGTAAGTAAACATACAATCTCTAAAAAATTGAGACAAATTTACTCCATAGGGATAAGGGAAACATAAAGTTTCTGGATCTTCCATCAAATATAAGAAAAACACAATCACTAACGTGTTATAAATAATAGTAAATCTAGTATTATCATTCTTACAGTGAAGTTACTTCAGATGACTTCATCACAAGGGGTGAATTAAGTTAAAAGAAACAAAATTTATTAAATGAGAAAATTGACTGAAAAAACAGTGTGAATTGCAAAGATTGTCATGGCAGAGTTTGGATTCAAATTTATAAAAAGAAAACATGCAAGAATCAATGACCATTATATTATCACTGGCTTTATTAGCGTACAGTGAATAAAAATTGCTCATCATGAAAATATGAGATACTACATGTGTGGATAAACTCTTTGGGTCAAATGAAAACCACTAGAATTTCACAAAATCATGAGGGCTTGAGGTGTTTAGATTTTCATGTTGTATCGACTGATGTCAGATTGAGGACAAGTTGTATGAGGGCACCTGAGATGGTACTGGTATTGACAATAGACAATGCAGACTGACAAACGTGCCAAATACAAACAATATTGGAGTGTAGTGAAAAGATGAATGTGGCCTAAACAAACTTGTAAAGAGCTTATAAGGAGAGATTTTGAATCTTAAGATCTTGATCGGAATATGATCCATTACAGAGATTGACTCAAAAAAAGGATCCATGTCGTCGACCCCAACAACAAGGTTGGGATTGAGGCTTAGATCATAATGAGGTGGCAGTGGTGATGAGAGACTAATATCAGATTCCAGACAACATGTCAATTGATTTCCATTTTAAATTAGTGGCCACAATGCTCATGACCAATTGGGAGTTTGACTCACAGAATATAGAAGTGTGAACTCTGGCTGAATAACTTAATAAGGGAAGAAGATAATTTTACAATCAGATCACTATAGCATGCGGACAAATAAGGGAATGGATAGGGTATACGACATCCATAAGTAGAAGAAGCCCAAAAATAGTCTACCTAGAAAAGGAAAAGCTAAAGGTTGGATCCCAATTTATATCTGCCAAAATTGTGATTCTAGAATACATCAAGATAAAGATAAAGAGATCCATCAAGTTTGCATATTAGACCTATAAATGGGTTTTAGATATCTTCAGAATTCATATGGTTCACGGTGGTGAAAGCATTAAGCCTATCACTACCATCTGTTTCTTTAGTGCTACTTCTGCATTCCTCACTCGAGATAGTGTTGTTGCCACTGGTAACCATGTACTATTTTTCCCTTCTTGTTCTTCAATGGTCCTCTTCTTATTAGTTTCATCCACTTACTATTGTTCCTCCCTCCAATGGAATTTTGTTGCACCTTCTGCTCATTTATGCAGAAATCACACACACCCATGTTGCCCACGTAAAGCTCCCTCCAACAGTTGCTAGTGGCAAGAAAACAATGAATATGAACCAGGATTATGGAGCCTGACATTATAGCATTAAAGGAATGAATAATTGCTATCTACAACAGAAAAACAAAAATTCAATAATACTAAGCTATAAAAAATATTAACTATTACAAAAGGAGAAGCAAAAGAACCCAAAGTCACATCACCTTAGTAAGATAATCCCCGCTTTAGAACCACAACAAGCATAATCAAGACATCATCTGCATGTATGCAAGAGATGCAAGCTCCTCATCCTGATGAGCTGAAAAAAGAACAAAACGAAGTAGACAAGATGATTTTTACTTTTTGAAAATAAGTAAAGCTACTTAGAATGAACCACATAAACTTCAACAAGATAAGAATAAAACACTTATCATCTAGGAAGCACGGATACGAATACATATCTGATACAGGTACGAGTACGGGTATGAGGATACAGAAATTTTCGAAAATATAGGATACGGGTACGTCATGGATATGACAATTTTCTAATATTTATTTTAATATTTTTAAAATAACCAATAAATTTATTTTAAAAATAGATTAAGACAATCAAATTTCATTCAAAAATCACAATATTTCTAAAGAAAATGGAAACCAATACCATAATATCAAACTATAATTTAAAATGGGGTTTTTCATTCATATTAATGTGAGACAGAAGTTACAAAAAGACATGATAATATCATATTCTAAACCTTTCACATTTCATGTATCATGTAATGTTGTGTTGTAAAGTGAGTTGTGTCATCTGTGATACCAAACTATCTTTTGTCATGTATGGCAAGCTACTATGAAGCACAAATATAGATACATAAATGAATACAGGTACAGAACGGGGATACGACAATTTTTGAATATATAAGATATAGGTACATGGATACAATAATTTTTCTAATGTTTATTTTAAATTTTAATAGAAAATACCAATTTCATTCTCAAATCACAATACAATAGGGGGAGTCTAGAGTTGGAAGTCACATGGTTTTAGGATTTTGAGGGATCACACGAGTGGGGTGCTCTCATGGCTGCTAAATGGGTTGGTTGTATCCTCGCTGCATTGAGGTCATATCATGGTAATAAAAAAAGGAATACGAATGAAGAAGTATTTGGTATGTATAAGAGAGTATCTAGGGAGTATTAGTATCAGATATGCATTCAGTACTGGTAGGACACCTATTTTGGAGTATTGATGCTTGGAAGTTCTTTAAAAAGTGAAATCCCAAAATATAGAGGAGGTACAAACAATAAAGAGAAGAAGGAAGATTGTATTTAGCAAGAGGAATGGTGACTAACCTTGAACTACTCCAAGGAAGCAACTGTGACAACCTTGCTACAAGCTATTACTTAGCAGAGAGGATTGAGACATGAGTTGGTGTCAAATGCTAATCAAGCAACGTCATCCCAATTTTTTTTTCTAGTTTTTACCTACTGGATACGGCTTGGATACAGATGGATATGGATTAGGAGTATCCGATACGTATCCAGGAGTATCCACAAAGTATTGGTATCCGATACGTATCGAATACGGGTACGACATCTATTTTGGAGTATCCGTGCTTCATAGCTTATCATGCAACAATAAAGATAAAAGTAGCACATTTTGTATGAGTTACAGACCATCCATCCTCACAAGTGAGCTAGTATTGAGCAAGCTAAAAGATAAACCAACATCTTGACATGTTTATTAGGAGAATAAACCCCTTCAAAATAGCAGGCAGCAGAACCAAAAGATTATATGTACAATTCAAGAGTTGTAGGGCCCTCATCCATATGAACTAAAAAAGGAAAATACATAAATATGCAGAAGATTCCAACCATTGAACCATTATAAGAGATACTTAGAATGAGCATAATACACACCACCAAGATAACATTTGATAATTCATGTCATGCAACAACATGAGAATAATACTCTATTCCATCTGAAATCATGTTTATCCATCCTCAAAGATGCACAATATTCTAGAAAAACCCAAAACCAAGGTGTAGTCAAGCTTGCAACATAAACTAAAGAAACTAAAACATGTCTAGGTCACTTGTTGCACTTGGATATACATACTAATAAGTGAAAAGATTTTCACTCGTATTATCTCAAAATCACAATTGAAAGTCTTACCCTGGTAGTGAAAAATATCCTCTTTTCTTGAAGGACGTCTTAGAGTTTAGTAAAATATGAAAGTTATTAATCCTTAATTAAGAAAAACAATGATAAAGAACATAATAGGGCATACCCCCATCTGTTGTAAGTGTAAGACTATTAGTATTTGATTCATGACCTTGATTCAACTCCACAACTAGAATATATGGTTTCTTACCACTTTTCTGACTGCGAGTTTCCAAAGTTGAGTTGGTGGTTTAATGACTACAATAACCGTGGCTTCAGATGCACAAAAATCTTAGAGTTCTAATTTTAAAAACACATTCAAAGTACTTGGAAGAAGCTTGGAACACGATGCATATGACAATAAATGATAATCTACTGCCAGGGACAATAGTTTCTGTGAGGTGGTGAGAGCAGCATATCATTGACATTCAACAAAAATACAAAACAAGAATAGCCTTTTAAGAACAACCTTTCAACAACAACTATTATGGAAAAAGACCTCTATAAATAAGCTTACGGCAAGTGAGAAGTCAACAACACATGATGTCAAATAGATAGCACCTCCTCCAAGGAAAAAACCATCAAGCGAACATGCACAGTAGGAAAAGTAGTAAACATTGGATCATTGTATGGGGAGAAAATGATCCAAAACTAGGGAAAAAACATCGTTCCTTCAAAGACAAACCCGAGGGACTACCTCTAGCCTTATTAACTGGAAAACAAAAGTGGGCATGAATAGTATATGCAAGATCCTTTGTCCTTGAATTTAATTTTTGGACATATATGGAAGAATATTGAGGATCATCTATGTTACCTCAATCATCTTGTCTTCACCTTTGTAGAAGTGTTCACATTTACAAGTTCTTATATTTTTTTGATATCTACATGTGCATTTACTTTTTTGCAGACTGCATATAATCTTCTAGAATATGAAGTGTCTTCAACTATATTTCCTCTTATGATACAAAGTCCTGTGACGACTAGTGTTAGCCACCTTTGGAATGTTAACTTGAATCTGGTAGCGAAAGGGATTCTTCTTGCTCACAACATTGATTCATAGAGTATTCTTAGGTTTCTAGATATCTATGTAGAACTATAGGTAAAATTCCTAATCTAGTTGTGTTTGGATTTTGACTTATATAACTGACATATTTGGCTTGTAGTCTTATATTGTTCTAAGTCTAAATGGTGTTCTTCTATGATGACTTTTTTAGGGTACTAATCCATATTGTCAATAGTATCATCTTGCAGCTGTTTCAAATACATTTATTCTAAACTTTATGCTCCCATAAGTTTTACTCAGTTATTTAACAAGACAATATCTCTTATTTTTTCCCACTGAAAGCATTAATAACCTCCCATTTTGCGATGTTATCTTATTGTTTTTTTCTCAGATTTCCATACTCATTCTTAAATAAATTAGAAACAGTCGTTAATTTTCCACTCTTTTGCAAATATACCATTAGCCTAACTTTTCCCTTTCATTTCTTACAGAAAAATACAAAAAAATTTACAAAAGCTCCAAACGGTCCCAAGACCGAATGGACAGCAAACGGTCCCAAGACCAAATGGACAGCAAACGGTCCCAAGACCGAATGGACACCAAACGGTCCCAAGACCGCATGAAGCCACGCGGTCCCAAGACTGAATAAAGGCAAACAGTTTCAAGACCGCAAGGACTCAAACGGTTTCCAAACCAAGAGAGTCCAAACCGTTTTGAAACTGAGAGAGTCCAAACAGTCTTAGAACCCAAATTGTTTTTAAGACCGTTTGGGCCCAAAACCGCCCAAACCATTTGGACCTCACTCAAAGTCTATAAATAAGACCCGAGGGGTCCTGACAAGGTATCAAGTTTCAGACATCCAAAGGCTACCTCTACTGCTCCAGAGCTGTTCCATCCTTCATCCACTGCCCCGAGGCTGCCGGTCTGAGATCCACACTCCATCCAGAAGCTGCTTTCTCTCTCATCACCAAAGAAGGTGGGAAGAGGAAGATTCATCATCGAGCAATCTACGAAGTGTGAAGATCGTCGTTCTCTCTCTCCAAGGGGTTGACCTTCCTCCCTCCTTTTTGGAGATGACGTTTTCTCTCTCTTCTTGCCTCCTTTTTTGTCCTTGCCATGAGCGAGTAGTCTTATACACTAGGGTGCGGGGAGTAGCCCCGCTACCCATGTTTTCATTTCATGCAATGAAATCCATAGTTTGCAATAGAGATATACTTTCTTCTCAGTTCAACATCAATCGTTTAATGAATGCTTGTTGCTTGATCACCAAATTGTATTACCTTTTATCTTTTAGTATGAATTGTCTACATTTGTACTATTAGATTCGAATCTCGATTGAATGTTGGCTCTTGATGCATGTATCCACCATGCATCTGTTTTGGTATCCAGGAGTGTTTTTCAAGAAGTGGAGTAAACTCACTTCCATCATTGTACTTTCATACTATGAAATGGAATCAGTTAACGTATGAAAGTACAACATTGGTAAGTCGAGGAACACACTTTGCGAAGGGAATGATGTAAAGTAAGTGACCATTCGTTCGGGGATGGCTGGCATTGCAACATTCCCACACTTTGCGTAGTTAGTTCTCCGAAAGGAAACTAAATCTACAAAGATACTAACTATTTAGACTCTTACTGTAGGTTATGTTTTTATGTTGCGTGTTTTGATCCATGCGTAGTGGTGGTGAAAGACGATCACATCCTAGTGGTTTCTTAACATTCTTTACAACCTTAAATTTACTTTCTTGCTTTTGTTTTACTTGCACTTAGTTTAATACAACCAAACCAACTCTTTGATCTAGATGTCAACTGTTAAGGAGTTAAGTGAAATTATATCATTTTCTATCTTGTTGCTCCCAACAAGATTGTTGTCCTGTGGATTCGACCCTTAACTTTACTACGATAAGACTTCCACATATCCTAGCATACGTGGGTGGAGTTCTCAATCTAGTATAAGCAAGGCTAAACCAAAAGACCTGTTATCTTTAGAATTTTTAGTGGTGCATGCAATTCCACGCGAGAGGAAGCTCCATCAAAAATTGGCTCTAATTTCATTTATCATCTTGCTAGTTGGTTAGGATTTTACACTTTTCTTTAAACATTACTCCATATCTTCTTGATTTCATCACACCTTCCGCATCATCTAAAAAGTGTGTTTCTTCCTGTACTCAGGTTGAAGACGTGTATGCAACCATCGCATAACCTCGGATTCTCCCCTGATCCAGAGTACGACTCTGAGGTAGAGAGAAGCTTCCACCGCCGCATCAGACTTAACTGCCAAAGAGCCAGACAAATGGCTGAAGATCAACGCCAAGCTGCGCTAGTAATGGATAGGGTCAACGCCGCCATAGCATCCCAGAGAGAACAACTCATTGCTTACACTCGTGCTCAGGTCCAAGCGGAAATCCGAGCCGAAGAACAGGCCCGCATCCGAGCTGAAAATGAAGCAGCTGACAAAGCAGCCCAGTTAGAGCTAAGAAATAAGAAATTGAGGGACTATGCCGTCCCCAAGAATTATGAAGATAATCATCCAGTCTGGCCACCAATCATCAACATACCCAACTTTGAAATCCAGACATAATGGATTCAAATCATGGAGAGCATCTCATTCTCTGGTGGTTCTGGAGATGACTGCATGGATCACTTGAAGAGATTCAAGGCACTTTTCCGACTTGTCCCACAAGCTGGAGTTCCCTTTGACGCAATAATGTTACATCTTTTTCACTTCACTCTATCCGTAAGGGCTTTGAGTTGGTCAACTCACTTGACAGGGAGCCAATCATCACCACCTAGGTTCCCTCGGAAGAAAAATTCCTGGAGAAGTTTTTCCCTCCTTCATTAATCTACGAAATTAGGGGGAAGATCAACCACTTCGCCCAACTTCCTAGAGAAACACTCGCAGAAGCATGGGAAAGATTCAAGGAGCTTCTAAGGAAGTGCCCTCATCACGGTATCTCCCAAAATCAATTGATAGAAACATTCTATAGGGGGGTGAGTGATGATATCAAGCAATTTCTGGATTCCTCATCTGGAGGAAATTTTATGAGGAAAAACTACGAGGATGCTTGGAAAATCGTTACACTTGGAGCTGAGAACCAATCCAATTGGGGACGATCATCCTCTAAGGGAGTCCTCAAAGTTTATAAGGCTGAGGAATCAATGGAAATGAAGGCTATTGTTGAAGCTTTAAAGACTATAGCTCACAAACAACAGTCGCTTGAAACTTCATTTGGAGAATACGATAAGAAGAAAAACCCCCAAATCCAACAAGTTAAAGCTGCTACAGGGACTTGTGAAGCCTGTCACGCATCTGATCACCCTACATTGTCATGTAGCTTACTTTATAATGTGATGATGAATATGCAACCACCACAACAGCAGTAGAAACCAATCATCGAACACCCTGAAGATCATATGCCCGAACAAGTCAATTCCATTCATTCCATACCAGGACAAGCTTACTATAATCCAAGTCAACCAAGAAACCACCCCGGGTTTCAATATGGGAATCCTGTAGGGACTGCTAACCCGCAACATCAAACGCAAGGTGGATCTTCCAATAGATTGCCACCTGGATTTCAAAGTAACTATAACCAAAATCAAGGGAATTTTAGAAATAATTTCCCAAGATCCAACTACCCAAGAAATCCCTCCGCCTACTATCAATATACCCATCCTCCTCTGCACCCACAATTACCTCCTCAGATGCAACAATCGCAGTAACCTCAGTTAACACCACCTTCGCAACAACCACATCAAGGACAGCAACAACTCACTCAATTTCAACAGAAAAATGTCCCTTCCCAGCCAAAAGACGAGATGACTATGATTAGGCAGATGTTACAGTCACAACAAACCATGGTTGCCAATCATCAAGCTCAGCAGAAGGTTGTGGAGGCTCAACTTGCACAAATTGCTGCCCAATTGAAACCACCAGTAGGTACTTTTACTGGTCAACCAGAGTGAAACCCTAGACATGATCAAAATAGACTAGAGCAATTGAACGCCGTCACTACAAGATCTGGTCGTGTCTTTCATGAAGATACAAGAATCACTCATGATGATGATGATACACCTGTCTTTACTCCGAATGCAAGCCTAAATCTAGGAATTGAGAAATCTGCAGAGACTGCAAAAGACAAAGAAAAGGAACAAGCTCCCAAAGAGCTAGAAGTTCCGCAATATAAACCTAGGATACCATATCTAGGAAGATTAAGAGGGACTAACATGGACACTAGATTCCATAAATTCAAGGAGGTGATGAAGAAACTCTATATCGATATCCCGCTCCTCGATGCCATGTCTGAAGTACTAGCTTGGGATAAATATCTGAAAACCTTGCTATCAAGGAAATATATTACTGAAGAGAAAGATACGATCAAACTGGCTCAGACCACCTCCGATATCATTCTTAATAGGATGCCAAAGAAAAAGAAGGACCCATGCTCTTTTGGTATTCAATGTTGTATTGGAAATGCTTCGAGCAAATTAGCTGACTTAGGGGCTAGCATATCTATTATGCCCTACTCCATGTGTAAAAGACTGGGTTTTACTGACTTGCTACCCACAACCATGACAATTCAGTTAGCTGATTCCACTATCACTGCACCCTTAGGAATTATTGAAGACATTCCAGTCAGGATAGGCAAGGATTCTTATGTCCCATGTGATTTTTTCATTATGGATATCAAGGAGGATCTGAGATACCCAATAATATTCGGCAGACCTTTCCTTGCCACATCCAGGGTGCTCATTGATGTTGAAGCTGGCACGATCATTCTGAGACTAGGAAAAGAAGAAATTCAGTTCCGGGTCCTCAACAGCATGAAAGGCCCCAACATTCAAGAGGAAGTTTTTCTCTTAGATGCAATACATCAAATGTCCCAATTGGAAATCTCTGAACCATCTGATGAATTAGAAAATGTCTTAATAAATCCAGAAGTCGAATTCTCAGCCAACGAATTAGTTCAACAATGCTTGCAACACTTAGAGAAAGCTGAAGAAGAACCAACAACCACTTTTGATGAGCTCAAATCTGTCACTATTTTGGAAACAATAGAAGCACCTAAGGCTCCCGAAATGAAAACCGTACCAACGGGACTTAAGCACGTCTTCCTGGATGAAGAAAAACTATGTCCAGTAATCATCAGTTCCACTCTGATGAAAGACCAGGAAGAAAGGCTTCTTGTTGAGTTAATGAAACATAAGAAAGCCATTGGTTACAAAATAACTGACCTGACAGGTATAAACCCAGCCCTATGCATGCATAGACTGCCCATGATAGAAGAATTCAAACCTTTAAGAGAGCACCAGAGAAAGCTAAACCCCAATCTTAAAGAGGTGGTTCGCCTTGAGGTCCTCAAACTGCTTAAAGCCGATATTATCTACCCAATTTTAGATTCCCAATGGGTCAGCCATGTCCAAGTGGTCCCCAAAAAGGGAGGAACCACTGTCGTGCTAAATGATAAAAATGAGCTAGTGCCCATGAGGACTGTCACGGGGTGAAGAATGTGTATCGACTACAGGAAACTAAACAAAGCAACACGAAAAGATCACTACCCTCTACCTTTTCTTGACACAGTCCTCGAACGCCTAGTCCATCAAAAGTTCTTCTATTATCTCGATGGTTATTCTGGGTTCTATCAAATCCCTATACACCTGGAAGACCAAGAAAAAACAACTTTTACTTGTCCCTTTGGGACTTATGCTTTCAGAAGAATGTCATTCAGGCTGTGCAACACACTTGCTACCTTCCAAAGGTGTGTGTCTGCTATTTTTGCAGGGTTAACCGAGTCCATAATGGAAGTATTCATGGATGACTTTTCAGTTTACAGAGATTCCTTTGACAACTGTCTACTCAACCTTGGACAAGTCCTACAAAGATGCGAGGAAACGAACCTTATCTTAAATTGGGAAAATGCCATTTTATGGTAACTGAAGGTGTCATCCTCGGACATAGAGTGAGTGAAAGAGGGATTGAGGTAGACAACGCAAAAATTGATGTCATCTCGAAACTATCGCCACCAAAATACGTAAAAGGAGTACGAGCTTTCTTGGGTCATGCTGGGTTTTATCAAAGATTCATTAAAGATTTCTCAAAAGTAGCAAAACCCATGACCCAATAATTGACCAAGGTCACCGAGTTTAATTTTGACCAAGAATTTTCACAAAGCTTCACAACCTTAAAAAATGCTCTAGTCTCTGCGCCTATTCTGAGAGCACCTGACTGGTCGCAACCATTCAAAATAATGTGTGATGCCAGCGACTATGCTATAGGAGCGATGTTAGGGTAGAGAATTGACAAAAAGCCTTATGTAATATACTACGCGTCCAAGATGCTTGATGAAACGCAAAATAACTACACCACTACAGAAAAGGAGTTCTTAGCTGTCATCTATGCGTTCGAGAAGTTCCGCTCCTACCTGATCGGATCAAAGGTCATAGTCTACACTGACCACTCTGCCATATGATATCTAATTCAGAAGCAAGATGCAAAACCCAGACTTATCCGTTGGGTGTTGATGCTTGAGGAATTTGATTTGGAAATCAAAGACAAAAGCAGAGTGGAAAACATTGTTGCTGATCATCTCAGTCGCATTGAAGTCGAGGATGATGATAAAGTACCTATCCGAGACTCCCTCACTGACGACCAGCTAATGAAAATTACCACCAGATTCCCCTGGTATGCCAACATAGTGAACTATCTGGCTACATGAATCATCCACCCTTCAGCGTCTCACCACGACAAAAAGAAATTCCTCTACGATGTTAAGAAATACTATTGGGACAAACCTAATCTCTTTTGTCTATGTGCAGACAGACTTTTTTGTCGCTGCCTACCTAAAGAAGAGATTAATAACATTTTAGCACATTGTCATTCCGGCCCCACCGGGGGACACATGAGTTCGAAAAAGATGGCTATGAAAATTATACAGTCGGGTTTCTTTTGGCGAAAAATAGCTAGAGATTCCCATGATTTTGTAAAATCATGCAATAAATGTCAACTCTCGGGCGGCATAACTAAAAGGAATGAAATGCCTCTCACTATGTGGCAAGAGATTGAACTTTTCAATGTTTGGGGGATAGACTACATGTGTCCTTTCCCTTCTTCATATGGATTTTCTTACATACTGATTGCTGTGGATTATGTCTCGAAATGGGTAGAATCTATACCCACAGTTTCCAGCGATTCCAAACCAGTCATTAAGATGTTTAAAGATATCATTTTCCCCAGATTCAGAGTCCCCCGAACCATCATATCTGACAAAGGGACCCATTTTCTGGAACGAAGCTTCGAAGCCCTCCTAATAAAATACGGAGTCAATCATAAAGTTGCCACACCTTACCATCCACAAACTAGTGGTCAGGTGGAAGTTTCGAATAGACAACTAAAGGTAATCTTAGAGAAAACCGTCAATAGACACCGTACTGATTGGTCCATCAAGCTTCCCGATGCCCTTTGGGCTTACCGCACAGCTTATAAAACACCGATTGGAACAACCCCGTTCCATCTGGTACATGGGAAATCATGTCATCTTCCATTTGAATTAGAACATAAGGCTTGGTGGGCCATTAAACAACTGAATTTTGATTTTAAAAGCGCTGGAGAAAACAGACAACTCCAGTTGCATGAACTAGTGGAGCTCCGAATGACCGCATACCAAAGTGCCAGGATCTACAAAGAACAAACCAAGATGTGGCACGATGGTCATCTAAAGAGAAAAGACATCGCCATTGGAGACAAAGTCCTTCTTTTCAACTCCAAACTCAAAATGTTCCCCGGGAAGTTTCGTACAAAGTGGTCCGGGCCTTTTACCATCAAGCACATATATCCGACTGGAGCCATCATAATTGTTGACGACAATGGAGGAGAGAGGACAGTGAATGGCCATAGATTGAAAAAATACTATACTCCAACTGACAAAATTCCGACACAGACTATTGAGATCAGAGACCCCACAACATCACCATAACAAAATCAAAACTTTGTCGAGCCAGCGACGGAAAACCCAGACGCTACTTGGGAGGCAACCCAAGATCTGAGTATCACCATTTTTGTTTTTTATTTTTGATTCTTTGTTTGATTTAGGTTTATCATCTTTAATCTGAAACTATAAAAATTCACATAAACAACCAAAACAAACATAAAAATATAAAAATCAAAAACCTAAACCATCTTAAAAGGTTTTGAAACCTTTTGGAGCCAAACGGTTTTGAAACCATTTGGAGCCAAATGGTCCTGAAACCGTTTGGAGCCAAACGGCCTCAAAACCGTTTGGAGCCCAAACGGTCTCAAACCATTTGGAGCACAAACGGTCCTGAAACAGTTTGGAGCCCAAACGGTCTCCAACCGTTTGGAACCCAAATGGTCTCAAAACCGTTTGACTTTGGGAATTTGTAACGAAACCCCCAAAACCTATAAATATAACCCCATCCCCTCCCCTTTTTCCTTCTTTCAAACCTCAAACTTTCTAAGCCCTCACGCGAGTGCTGTTTCTTTTCTCTCCGATTCTCGCTCCCGCGCAGCCCGTGACGTCAGCTCGTTCTGCCACCATCACCGGCGCCACCTTAGCTTCCGCATGACTTCATGACGTCCGCACCACCATTGCCACCATTCTTTGCCTCGCCGTCATCATCGTCACCCGCAGTAACAAGGTAGGCCAGCGCCACAACCATCACCGGCACCTCCGACCTCACGCCATCTTCATTTTTACCATTGCCGACGCCTATGTCGCTGACGCGACTCTCTTTTCTATTGTCGACGAATACGTCACCGACGCGGCTCTCTTTTCTATCGCCTCCGCCATCACTATCAGCATCGATAACACTTTTCCACCGTCGACCGCTACGCCACCGACGTTCCACCTTTCTCACGGTTTCGACCGTTTGGAGCCAAACGGTCTTGAAACCATTTGGATCCAGACGGTCTTGAAACCGTTTGGAGCTAGAAGGTCTTGAAACCGTTTGGAGCTAGACGGTCTTGAAATCGTTTGAATTTACAAACCGCTTGGATCCCACTAAAACATAAAAACATAACCACATACAAAATCCAACTTTTCCTTTTAAATAAACTTGTTATTTTTGCAAATCCAAATCCTTCTAACGCATGACCTTCTACTAATTCTTTCAGATACGGCATCACCGGCTAAGGAAGCCACCAGAACTGCCGACGCTCCTTTCTGGACAAAGGAGAAACTGGTAGAGGACCGTGCCAAGCTCCAGAAGGTCGTCGACATTTACAACACGACTGGACAGATCCCACTAAAGGTCAATATGCTAGCGGTCATGTGTGAAATTTACCTGAGGGGCCTGAGCAAGAAGTTGAAGAAGTTTCTTCTAGTGATGAAGGCTTGGAATATGAGACAAATTCCATGGATGAATCCCCAACCGACAAGACCAAGGGGAAGCGGAAGGCCCAGGCAGCTACTAAAGAACAACCAACAAAGAAACGGGCAAGAAAACAGGTCCACCCCACCACTGTTACGGAACAAACCCTAGCAGGATACATCCCATCAACCGCTACCTCCACCCCCACTACCACTCCCGCTACCACCACCACTACTGTATTCTCCACCATCACTTCTCCGCCATCACCACTACAACACCTCCATCCAGAAAACCTATTCATCCACACTGTCCCATCAATCGACAAAACTTTGAAACCAACAAAGTACGTATGTTCCAACGTACTAAAAAAGATGGGGATATACGATAGAATCCTCACCCTACTCGATAACGCAAATATCTCAAGATTGTGTTTTGTCCCTGAGATCTCCTACGTCGAGCCCACAACAGAATTCTTTACACATCTCAACAAAGAATCTGTGGACATTATGGATAGAGCAACGGACAGAGGTGACCGCAGGCTAGTCACCAACCTTTTTGGTAACAAAGTTGTTATAACAGAAAAATTATTAAATGAAATTTTCATAGACAATCAGGAGAAGCTATAAAAGGCCAAAGCTTTTAGCACAGAAAGCTCCCAATTCAATAGACACAACTTCTGGAAATCCCTAACAGGGACCCCAAATTATGAGGTGAAGACCTGCAAGGTCTCCAATATTCATTCTGGGATAGTGCGCACGCTTCACAAAATTCTCACTGGTGTGCTCTTCCCCAGAATAGAGGGTGGGAATGTTATCACCTCTGATCTTTTTATTCTCTGGTCCATCCTACATGGGAAGCCAGTCAACATTGGATGACACATGATACAAAAGTTTTCAGCATACGCCCTAGGGAAAGAAATCTACATGGGCAGACATACAACCTCCATTCTTAAATATCTCAAGATGGACAGATTACTCCCCAGACGCACGCAGATCAAGGGTGACATCCTTACCAATGAGAAAACCCTAAAGAACTCTTACATTATCAAAGAAAAGGATGCAAAATTGCACTACATTTTCTGCCCTTTAGTAAAATCTTCCAGAACTCTGCTACCACTTCTGGAGCTTGCGAACTATGACAAGGAAAAGCTACTCTTTACTGACGAAGAGCTTACCAAAATCCTAGCTTCAGTCAAAGTACAAGAAAAAAACCAAAGCGGGCCAGAAAGAACTTAGCATCACGGCCCCGAAAGCTAGGGTAACAAAATTACCAGTAAAACGACCATCTAAAGCACGTTTACAACCACAACAGCTGTCAGGGACGCCGACATCAAAGCTAAATCCTGAGACAGAACACCCTCATCCTGAGGAACATATCAGTACCTCATCATTAGACTCATTCATCATGAACCTAAATGTTGAGCTCGCCACCACTACCACTCCTACTACATTACCATCCATTACTATCCCACCATCCACCACCCTCCCACCTTTTTCCACAACAAACCCATAAACAATTCCTTTCCCCACAACCACACCTCCACCCACATCTTCCACCTCACCCTTTTTCTCTTCGGGCATCCCATTCTCCACTCCAACACCCGACTTCACATCCTTCACTCCCATCTCCACCCCTTTCCCCTCAACATTCTTGGTCCCACCATTCTCACTGGGAATGTCACCATTTTCTTCATCTGCCACCACCCCGACACTACTGGTGACTCCATCTATAGACACCACATAGTTTGTAGGACCATCAACAGTGTCTCTTTCGCAAGGCACTACAACCCTTCCACCCCGACCCCAGCCACACCACCCTTTCGCATCTGGGGTCCCTTTTACAAACGTCGGTGAGCAATTCAGACGTCAATTCGACACTATCTGAAACCTCCTCACTGACCCTTCTAATATATTACAATCTATTTTTTCTTGTGTGCGGGGTCTAACTACACAGGTCGCCAAGATTGACGCGCAAAACCGTGCCTTGCCAGGCATCATCTCAAGCATCCACCTACAGCAGAAAGCAACAGCCATGAAAGTCGAACGCATCGAAGACCGCCTACAACAACTGCCACAGTTGGTGCTTGAGGTGAAAAGCTAGCAAGGCGATCTGGCCAAGCAATTCGACAAGATTTCTATGCAAAATCAACTTTTGTCAGTCACCCTGCGCGAGCTTAAGCAGCACCAAACTGCTTTAAGCACACACTTGGATGACATCAACACCACCCTCACACAGCTCAATAACCACCAAGAGGAGTCATCCAACAATGAAATCAACCAATTACGAGTTCAAGTGACAGACCTCTCTGCACAACTCCTCTCCATTGAGGCTCGTTTTTCAGATCTCAAAGAAACCCACGATGCACTGCTTGAAACACATGAGCATATGCAAGTGGCTTTTGACGAACTACAAGCACTCCGCCGGCAGTGCAAGAAGGCTCCATCAAAGAAGACCACAGATACGGCAATAGATGAAGAAGAAGATGAAGAAGAAGATGGAGATGAGGATTCTGACTCCTTGACTGACTCCAATAATAGCACCTCCTCAGATGATAAATCTGATGACCCAGACAATGTTGGGGAGGGTCCCAGCCGCGGAGCTGCACCAGCACATCACGATGGTGATAAAGATCCCAAATCCCCTACTCACAATGACAACGTTAACATGTCATATGGAGATCAATTTCTTGACTATTCTGCAATGGGATCTCTGGGGAAACTGCCAAAGAAGCAGCTTTTGCTGAGTTCCAAAAATGTTTATACAGAACCATCCCAAGTCAACCACATACAGACCTTCCACAACTCTCCGCCCCAGAGCAATCTTCACCCCTTCCCCTAGAACAGGAAGAATTAGAAAGAGTCAGTCTAGCTACAGATGAAGATCTTGAACCTGCTTCTGATTCAGATAAAGACGAAGCTCTGCAGCACTACATAGATGATTTGGAGCAGACTTCTTCCCACCTTCCGCAAGAGCTTCCCCCGCCGCCACCTCCACCTCACAAGATGCATGATTTAGACATGGCGGCCATCTCTACCCTAGATGCTCAAGATATCTTCATCCTAAACACTATCGTAGATGATGCCAAAGAAGGTGGAGACGTTATCTACCATAATACAAAGACTCAGCGCAAGTTGACATGTGAAGATTTCCACACCATCCTTTGACCACAGTCGTCGGTGAAGATGGCAATCTTCCGTGTCCTCCTTGCCAATTCTATCAAAATCTATAGAATCTCTAAACAGCTGCAATCGGTACATAACGTTTCACCTACTCTGGCCATGAGTCTATTATATAAAGATTTACAAAACAAATCTATCGAGCAGTTGCAAAGGGGGATTTCCAGAAAGGCATGCTATATTACCGTGCCCTTTCAAGTTTCTAGCCACTGGCTGCTAATGATCATGGACACCGCGGCTCGAGATGCCAAGGTGTACAATTTTTGCGCCAGTGAACTAAAGGCCGGAATATTAATTTTGCTGGTATTGAAGCCGAGGAGGCCAGATGCATCGCTTTCCGGCTTCTGAAAATGATTTGGGTTGCATGCCCATCCCTCCGAAATGGTTGGAACCAACCCTGGTTCCAAATCATAAACCCACAAGTCCAAACACAAGAAGGATCTAGGGATTGCGCTTTCTACACTATACGCCACATCCAAGTTCTCAATCAACAAATCCCTTTCACTGAGCTGGCCACAGAGGATTTTCATTCTCTACGAGGCCGTTACGCCATGGAGCTAATATGTGACAGAAGGTTCTTCAAGGACCCAACTATTGTGCCTAACGAAGTTCCTCTCTACCTCTACTCAGCCATCCAACGTCCTCAAAAACAGCCATTTCGGCAAATAATAAAGGAGTTGGAGAAACAACAACCCGCCAAGGTCCCCGAGAAGAAACAATGGGACCCTTATTCTTTTGATTTAGATGATCATAAAGGGGACACTGAGTTGCTAACCGGGGCTACCATCAACAGACCATCTTCACAAAAGGCCCCCCTGTCTGCCATAACACCGACGTTCCCTAATTTTGACCTCAACGCCTGCAAAAGTCTTTCTGACAATGAACTTCGACTCATCATGTCTAGCTTTACGCCAAGAAAGATGATCTCATTTTTATAGCCAGAGATATTCTAGTTATGGCCGATGCGCTACGTGAAACCGTACAGTTCAAAGGGTCTCTATCCATGAGTTTGATGGCCGCCTATCAATATCTCCTAGGACGGAATCACCCTTCAATCTATATGACATTAGCATATATGAAATATGATCTCCTTAAGCTAAAGAACTTTGGAACATCTGAGGCACTCATTTCTTTCCTCCAACATATGACGCTGAAGTTTATCATCCTTCCTTTCCTTCATTCAGAGCACTGGATGCTAATGGTGACAAATCTTCATGAAGGAACAATAATCATATATAACAGTTCCGACAGCCAGTACAACCCAGATCAGCAACATTATACTACAACACCAAGAATGCCCACAGAAGAGGTGTCAAAGGAGTGTGCTGACCAACTACATGACCTTCTCAGCAAGTACACACGGGCATACGGTAAAGAGCACTTTCATCACCCTGCCTTCAGCCACAAATGTCCCCAGCAGCTCCGAGAGTCAAACGACTGTGGTTTCCATGTGTTCTACTGGATGTACACCATCATGGTCCTTGGAAGACCAGTAGAGGACATGACAGACTTGGATTACCACACTCTACGTGGAAAGTTCGCAGCTAATCTTCTCCGAACGCCTGGAGCTAACAAAGGACTAACAGAAGCCTGATGCCCTTGTCCTTGTACTTCTCAACCTATCAGTTTGACACTCCGAGGACAGAGTGAGTGATAAGTTGGGGGGGAGTACACTGGACAAGGGCGAGGTATCTTTTTTTTTAAATCCTTCCCTCTCTACCTTCTCTTTCAATTCTGTACAATTTTTTTAGCTTTCTTTGCACATTTAGATTTTGTTTTAAGTAATTCCCTTGTTAAAATAAATCCTGCACATAAGAATAACATCCCTCTTGGAAAAAGTCATCCCCCGCTAACTTTAGAATCCAGTTAATTCTCAAGAGCAATAACAAGAATAGCATATAGACATGTAATGGTGATTTAATAAATTATCTTCACACTAGATTTTGATGCTTTTGCTTCAATTCTACATCTGACTCTCCACAGGTCAACATTAGGGTCGAATCAAGCCAAACACTCTCAAGGACAGAAGGGATATCAGGTGACATCCAAATCAAGAAGCCTCACAAGTGGACCACTAAGTAGAAACCAAATAAGTGCATGTCGAGAAACTCTAAGAATAGCTTTCTTCTCTTCAAATAAAAGAGGCTTGGCCACCCAACCAAAACCCCTAAATTTCCAAATCCTAAGCCTATGAGTTTACGAATAAAAGCTAGAGTGTTGAATAAAAATATGAGAGTTGTACCACGCATAAGGATCTATATGAAGAGCCAATAAAGGTCTCGCTCGGCCGGTACATTCAGCTGCCCTCACAAAGGCAGATGTGTCGTGTCCGGTAGTGAAACCCTAAGGTATCCAAATATATGAAAGGTTGATAAAGGACTCGCCCAACTGGTACATTCAGCTGCCCTCACAAAGGCAGATGTATCGTGCCCGGTAGTGAGACCCTAAACGCATAGACAGACCCTCCCCCACTTGAAGGGGGAGTTACACAACAAGCCTTTAGCCAACCCTCATACCCACTCTAGCTTCCAACAAGATTTTTAGAGAAGTATAAAACTAATTAGAGTCGACGACATGCACAGAATAAAAAGTGGTCCCAATGCGGGCTACGAGATATGGAAGAAACTTGAGATCCAAGCAACTCTCAACACCTGAAAGAGTTAGGGCAAGCAAAAGCTCTGATACAACCTTAGAGATATCTGGTTTAGAATTGAAGCAAGAGTATGGAAATCTTAACTAAATAAAATCGCCTCACCACTACGTGCCTTAGCTCTATCTATCTTGAGGACAAGCTAGACTCTAAGTTGGGGGGGGGTGATAACCTCCCATTTTGCGATGTTATCTTATTGTTTTTTTCTCAGATTTCCATATTCATTCTTAAATAAATTAGACACAGTCATTAATTTTCCACTCTTTTGTAAATATACCATTAGCCTAACTTTTCCCTTTCATTTCTTACAGAAAAATACAAAGAAAATTACAAAATCTCCAAACGGTCCCAAGACCGAATGGACACCAAACGGTCCCAAGACCGCATGAAGCCATGCGGTCCCAAGACCGAATAAAGGCAAACGATTTCAATACCTCAAGGACTCAAATGATTTCCAAATCGAGAGAGTCCAAACGGTTTTGAAACTGAGAGAGTCCAAACGGTCTCAGAACCCAAACGGTTTTCAAGACCGTTTGGGCCCAAAACCGCCCAAACTATTTGGACCTCACTCAAAGTCTATAAATAAGACCCGAGGGGTCCTCACAAGGTATCAAGTTTCAGACGTCCAAAGGCTGCCTCTACTGCTCCAGAGCTATTCCATCCTTCATCCACCGCCCTGAGGCTGCCGGTCTGAGATCCACACTCCATCTAGAAGCTGCTTTCTCTCTCATCGCCAAAGAAGGTGGGAAGAGGAAGATTCATCATCGAGAAATCTATGAAGTGTGAAGATCGTCGCTCTCTCTCTCTCCAAGGGGTTGACCTTCCTCCCTCCTTCGTGGAGATTACATTCTCTCTCTCTCTTCTTGCCTCCTTTTTTGTCCTTGCCATGAGCGAGTAGTCTTATACACTAGGGTGCGGGGAGTAACCCCGCTACCCATGCTTTCATTTCATGCAATGAAATCTATAGTTTGCAATAGAGATATTCTTTCTTTTCAGTTCAACATCAATCGTTTAATGAATGCTTGTTGCTTGATCACCAACTTGTATTACCTCTTATCTTTTAGTATGAATTGTCTACGTTTGTACTATTAGATTCGAATCTCGATTGAATGTTGGTTCTTGATGCATGTATCCACCATGCATCTATTTCGGTATCCAGGAGCGTTTTTCAAGAAGTGAAGTAAACTCACTTCCATCGTTGTACTTTCATACTATGAAATGGAATCAGTTGACGTATGAAAGTACAACCTTGGTAAGTCGAGGAACAAACTTTGTGAAGGGAATGATGTAAAGTAAGTGACCATTCGTTCGGGGATGGATGGCATTGCAACATTCCCACACTTCTTGTAGTTAGTTCTCCAAAAGGAAACTAAATCTACAAAGATACTAACTGTTTAGACTCTTACTGTTGGTTATGTTTTTATGTTGCGTGTTTTGATCCATTCGTAGTGGTGGTGAAATCCGATCACATCCTAGTGGTTTCTTAACATTGTTTACAACCTTAAATTTACTTTCTTGCTTTTGTTTTACTTGCACTTAGTTTGAAACAACCAAACCAACTCTTTGATCTAGATGCCAACTACTAAGGAGTTAAGTGAAATTATATCATTTTCTATCTTGTTCTCCCAACAAGATCGTTGTCCTGTGGATTCGACCCTTAACTTTACTACGATAAGACTTCCACGTATCCTAGCATACGTGGGTGGAGTTCTCAATCTAGTATTAGCAAGGCTAAACCTAAAGACCTACTATCTTTAGGATTTTTAGTGGTGCATGCAATTCCACACGAGAGGAAGCTCCATCAAGCATAAAGCCAAATTAAGTGAGAAGCAAAACTGAAAAAAGTACAAAACCCAAAGAAATAGGCTTGTATACTTATATAAACTGGTCACCGTAACTAATAAGATGAACGAGAGGTATTTGCATGTCTAGTTACAAGATTTTCCAGACTTATCAGGTTACTCTCTTCCTTTTCCAATTTGTGGTTCAAAAGTCAAATTGAGTCAATTTTGACGCCCCACATTATTAAGGGTTGTTGCAATCCAAGTATCCATCCCAGCTCAAAACCAAATACACAACAAAGTAAGTAGTTAATACTTCTCAGTAAACAAAATAATACTGGTTTTATCATCTTGTAGTTCTGGATTTTAAATATTACTAAATAATATATGATGCAGAGTATTGTAGAAAGTGGTCTTATCTGGTCTTTGTATGGTGTGACTCAACACCTTGATGAATTGGGAGTTTTTGGTTGTTTTATTTATCGGATGATCAGATGTATAATAAAATCCATCTTATTACCAAGCATGCTAATTATTAGTTGATGTCATTGTAGGAAAAGAAAGTATCATTTATGAAGGGTAGGGAGCACTAGTATTAGTCTTCTATAATTTGTTTAGTTAGCCATTTTGTCTTTTATTATGTATCCTATTGTGATAACGTCTTGGGCTTACCATGTGACAGGGTGAGTTTTTACATTTATTATTTAGTTCCTCTCCCTTATAATTTTAATTGTTCCATTTATGCCCTCAATCACCTCTCTCACTAATTTGAATAAATGGACCATTAATTTCACCTAAGACCATCAATGATAATATAAATATATATATATATCAAGTCAATAATATGAGTATTAAGACTTTTAGTAAATTGACCTAGTTAATAATCGAATTGGGACTCTAAATTTGCACCATAACTAAATCATAACATTATAAAACTATGCCTAAAATCTCATTTCAGTTGGAGCTACCATTCTAGAGTTATTTACTTTTGAAATTGTGTGTATTATATCACCTAATCTAGCCTAGGACTAAGGTTTACGTTTATTTTGATCATTTAATCTGTCACGCTGGCTTCTGGGTTACTTTGGACGCGGCCCATTCACTGGGATTTAATCTCAGCCACCCAATTTAGGTGCACGCTGATCAAGCCCTGATCTGAGGGAGGAGACTTTGTCTCCTACCTCCCACAAAGGACGGGGAGGTAGCAGGAGAGGAGGCTCGGCCTACCTCGCCACCTCACCCCCAGTTTTGAATTTTGAACCCAACAAACTTCTTCTATACTCCGCGACGAACTCGTCAAGCCCCAGTTTGACCCTCCCTCATCCTCGGATCAAAGAGAACAAACCCCGACTCCCTCGCTGCTCTCACTGGTGGCGGCGCACGAATTAGGGGTTTACCCTATACCTCACCTCACGCCTATATAACGCTCCCACGAGCTCCGCCAACCCTCCTTTCGTCATCCCCTACCTCTAATTCCAACAAAATACGCCCCTACCTCCCTCACCTCGAGCACCCCTGCTCACCTGCTCCCCGAACACCCTCTCACTCTGGTAGACTCCCCTATCAAATTAAGAGCGATCGCACTATCTCGGGTCCCCAACGAGTCGAACGCCACCCTCAGTTGGAGCTGCGTAAGCGTAGAACGTCGGGTCGACGAGCCGCCACAGCTGAGCTTCAAAGCTCCACCGCCAGTGAGCTTGGGACCGTCTCGGAGCCTCGGGAGGATTGCAACAACATCGACAGACCGCCGCAAAACTTCTGACTCCCTCGATCCAACCTGAGGGAAGGTAAATCTCCATTTCACTCATCGACCTATTTTCAATCCCTTGCGATTAAAAAACGATACCCAGGCTACCATTTCCGATGAGCTCGACCTCCCTGCAATCGTCGTGAGCTCGCAAACTCAACCTGATGGACGACGTAGCCCAACTCACTCCTTGGAACCACATCCCACCTTGGTCGATCTTCCCCCTGTTGCCTCGCTGCAGCCATGGCGCGAGCAACAATCTAAGGGGTGACCTTCCCCTTCTACCCTTGCCCGGTTACGATGCATATGTGACCCCCAGGGGGTACTTCTGACCTTTCACTGGTTGGCCCGACCATATCAAGTGAGCTCTTGCTCGCGGGTCAGTGAGAGGGTCCGGTTGGTCGGATCCCTCGCATGATCCGCGAGCCAGAACTCAAAATCTTTTTTTTATTTTTCTTTAATTCCTTTAAAATTCCCTGATTGGTCAGATCTTAAGAAAACTCTAGAAAATGGTAGGATTATCAGAAAATATTGAATAAGTACACCATTTTCATCAGAAAAATCCAAGCTATCTAAATAAAATAGGATCATGACCTGGATCCGAACCCTTTTTGGAATATATGGCCAACCATCACTAATGACCTTTTTAATACATTGTTTTGTGGAATAATGGTTATAAATGATTTTATTTCTGTCTTGGGAATATTTAAACCCTAATTATGATCTTGGTCATAATGTTACTCGAAATCCTACCTAAGGAAGACAGTTGATGTAATAATGGAGAAGAACCCTAATTTCTAGTTTTCTCACCTCATCATGATTATTATGTACAATTTATGGAAACCCTAATAACTGAAATGTCCTTTTATAACCTGGACGACTCTAATCTCAGACCCCAACTCGGAATCCTATGTATCCTAAGTGACCCCTCTAAATGACCTAAACCCTAATTAGAAGCCCTAATGTGGAATAATGAGAATCCATAGTAACTTAGGGTTTTGTTTACATTTCAGGGTGATCTACTATCTTTCTCCTAATCTAAGATTTGTGGAATCCAGATCTGAGAACTAAAGGTACGTGGATATAATTATATGACTAGTTTTTGCTTGATGTTAAGTATATGTAATTGTTTGCATGAAATTGATATACATTGATGGATGTTGATATATGATTAATTGATGATTTACCGCCTTGAACATAAAAGAACATAATTGAATATAAGTGAAATGTAGTTACTAGTGGTGCTCATTAAACTCCCTATTAGAGAGGGAAAGCTTTAATGTTGACTAGCACCTCCCTAGAGTACATGGTATACAGGGAGATCCCTAGAGTACAAGGTACACGGGGAAGGGCCCACTATTTATGCAATTATGTGCTAAGTCCACCATAGTAATGCATGTTCACTATAAATGAGGCTAATAACTTGGGATTACCTGATTTTTTGCCTTTAAATAACATTTTCTTTCTTCTTCTTCAATTCGAGTATTTTATATGCCAGCATAGTATAGCTTTTACTCCACGTACCAACTTTGTTGATGTATTTGTTTCTCATATATTCTAGGTGCAAGGATCAATTGATGATCAAAGTACAATGCATATTCAAAGTACCTGAAGGCACAAATAATAAGCATGGAGGATTGATTAGATAGACCTATTCCTCTTATCTCTTTCTTGCTAGATGTTAGTTTATTTCTTTCCCTAGCTTATGTTGAGGATGATTGAGATCCAATGTAATAATCATAGATTTATTCTTCTTCTTTCTCCCGTAGCAATATGTATGACTTTATCTTTCATTATTGAATGAAATGTTGTGTGGCTATTTGCTATGATGTGAACTTGATCTTGGCTTATCTCTGATTTTAGTTGGCTATCTTGATTTCTATTATTTTCCCTTTTGACATTTATAGATATGAGTGCACGCATATCTGTATATGTCACTAAGGAAAGTATGTAGAAATTGGGGTCGTCACATACCATGTTCCTACTTAGTAACAAAACTGGCCATGCTTACAGAGATGAATCATATCTATCCACATGGGGTTATAGTAAACGATGTTGGACCTAGTGATAACAACTAGAATTACATGACTCGCTATAAACATTTTATAGTCATTAATTCGTTTTCTATTCGATTGTGCTCTTACAGGGAAAAAGAAATTTTTTTTCTTAGAACTCTCACCCAACTATGTTGTTCACTTATGATTTTGTGTCCTCTATTTCTTTCTCACTGTTTTAAAAACTGTCCATCTCCCCACACCATCAACCCTATATAACTGGTATCTTTTCTTCTATATATCCATTAGTGAAGATCGAAGGACCCATAGTGCACCTCTGAACACTCACGATCTTATTTGGGACTGTGGTTTACGAAAATTGGACAGTTCCTCACAATATCAAGGGCAATCTAACAACTAGTATCAAATGGGGAAATCTGAACCAAGGAAAATCCAGACTCAGTATGAGATCAATGAGCAGACAATGTAACAATCACCAAACATAATTGTGGCATAAAACTCATAAAAACATAATAAACTAATGCGGAAGCATTCTCTAAATAGCGGATTACCAAAAATAACTAAAAATTAAAACCTTTTTACCAAGAGGTCCATCAAATAAAAACTTTCTCACATAGAACAAAAGTAACACATTTACATTCTATTTTCAAAAGTACATATCTTGTATCATCTCTTTCTATGAATTACAAGCATCAACTGCCCAGTTAAACTAAGCACATGCAGTATGAAAATCTTGAGGCATTGAGACAAAATATCGAAAGCACTACTACTACTCTGAGGACCTGAGAGTATAGAGACGACACATAGGACTCTATCTACATCTATACAAGGCGTAAAATCCAGTGTCTCCACCTAAGACTTCACTGTTGTCCCTGCTCCTACTGTTGCTGTCCTTCTCCTACTGAAGGATTCCTGCCTCCTCGTCCGCGTCCACCTAAAAATGTGGTTCCCACGGGGGTGAGACAATTGTAAATTGCCCCAGCGGGAGATATAACTCTCCGCCAGAAATATTATTATTGCAGCTAAAGAAGATAATTATGAATAGAGGAATCATATTTTTTTGATAGTAGTTAATTCAATGTCTAACAGATTAGAATATCATTCTTATCTAAAACATTGCAACTATAACTGAAAAGAGCAACATGTCACTTATCCATTAAGGAATATGAAGAACATGTATAACATTTATTCACTATAGAATCATTACCACAACATTAACTCTCTTCAGGCTTAGATCATATATCTAATGCCTGGCATTGTCTTGTGGAGTCATGGCATGTAGACATAATCTTTTCACGAAGTATTGGGATCTTAATCCCTCAACTCAACAAGTACATTTCCACTTCTTAACAAGTTCATCATCATGATTGTAGAACCTGGATATCTGAACCCATATCTCATCATAAGATACTTATTACCACTTATTAGGTAACTTAATACCTTCAGATCATCTGACCAAGGACATTATGATTCTTGCTACATAAAGTATTGTACACAGTACACAAAGCACAATGATTCTTACTACACAAAGCATATGAAGGCTTATAAAGCCTATAAAACAATTCTCAATACATAGAGCATCATTTCCCATACCTGGAAATACTCCTCATCTCATCATTCCTGCATGATTAGTATTCATGATAACAATTATAATGCTTTCATATCAACACCATACATCACTAAGTAATACCACTATTCCCTCTTTAGGGTTCATGGTTTTTTTTCATATCAGCACCCTCCATTAGGGTTTTCTATAAATAACCACTTAAGTTCTTAGGATCATATTATTAATAATCTAGCCCTATATCATTGCTTCACTCATATAAGAGTCAATATTGATAACATAAGTATTCAATCATACTTATTTATTCTTATCATTCATCATTGAATGAAGTATCAGCACAAAGTATGAGTTTCTCTCTCAACTTTACCAGAACATGATTGCATCATAGTTATTGATTTAGATTAACCTTTTCATAAGGCATGTTAGCCTACATTCAATAAGGTGCATTACATCTTAATGTAACAATTGACATGACACATCTCATGTGTCACCCATTCCAATTATAATGGATTTATAACACATCAAGGTATATCAGAATTGGGGTGTAGGATGTGATATCTATCATATCTTGATGTATCACTTCCCTCAACACCTTCATCTTACTTGAGTTCATCTACTTATCTTGTATTAGGGTATTCCCCATCATAATACTTTATGCACTAGATCATCACATTCATCATACAATATGTTGGTCATTAATCACTCACTTAGAGTATACACCCATTGCCAATAATATGGACTCTCCCTTGAGTCAGGAACTATTAAAGTAAGGATATCCATTATCAACCCCTCTAGGTGTTACATTTGTCAATACATTAATCACTATTCCATTAATAGGAATAGGATTTTCACAATTATAATTGGAGGTTCACTTAGCATCTCACATATATATGGATTTCACCTAGGATCACTCTTCATTAGAGTTTCACATAAAAATCTTCTATATTAGGGTTTCACCTAGTATTATGTGAAATTAAGATTTCACAACACATCACCCAGTGTTAAAGCTTCACATAGAATTAATGGCACTACCCTATATTAGGGTTTCATATACCTTTATCCCATTTTAGGGATTAAGGTTTACCATTCACATCCAAGTGGGGTTTCTCTTACCTCATACCCAAATTAGGGTTAGGATGTACAATTCCCATTAAATTAGGGCTTCTTGCATTGTTACACTAAGTTAGGGTTACATCATCACCCTATATTATGGTTTCACTGAGCTTTGCCCTTAAATTAGGGTTTCACATATACCTTCACCTTATTTGAAATTAGGGTTCACTATTCACATTGCATCAACCTAGAGTAGGGTTTATCATCAATATACCCTAAATTAGGGTTTCTCATGTCATTGTCCTAAATTCGGATCACACCATTATCATGTATTGGGATCTCACCTACCAATGCCCTCAATAAGGGTTGTGATTCATTAACCTTCATAATTAGGGTTTCATGATTTCACTTATTAAGGATCATACCCTAATTAGACATTCATCTATAATAAAAGTGTTAAGACTTGACCATTACATGGTTATCATTCATGTAGGAAGTCTTCTCTTCCTCTCTCTCTCATCTTCTATAAGATGATGCTTACTTCAGCCTTGATTAGACTAAGTCAACTCAACTTGAAAGAAGAATTGACACCATGAGTCATGTCATTACCACCATGATCATTAAAGCTTAACCATTCAAATGGTAGTATTCACCCTATATCATTAAGGGTACCATTATTATAATTACCCTTGGTTTACATCATGTAATTGTTCAATTAAACAATTGACCTTTAACCACTTTAAGTGTTCATACGATTTAGTTGATTCACTTCCAAACGATCTTGGTCATTTAGACCCCAAATGGTCTTGACCAATCAAACCTCAAACGGTCTTGCTTGAGATACCACAAAATGGTTTAAAACCGTTTAGACATCCAAACGGTCTTGAACCAACAATTGAAACTGTTTGGTAAAGTAGGTGGTGGAAACCGTTTGCCAAAGTGGTACTTGAAACCGTTTGACAAAGTGACAATTGAAACCATTTGAACTTTAAACGATTTGGGATCATTTGGTCCCAAACGGTCTTGAGACCGTTTGGACTCAAATGGTCTTGAGACCGTTTGGTCCAAACCTCCTCAAAACCGAATGGACCAAATATGGTCTCGACCACTCCAATCGATTTAGGGTTTCCAAGGTTAACTCCCTCATCAATTGAATCTATGGAACTACTCATCAACTGAACCTAACACCTTACTTCAATTGAGTTAAATGGATCATCCTTCAAATGATTTAACCCTCAATTGATCATCCATTAGGGTTTTGAATTGATTGGATTAGGGTTTGGAATCGATGATCCTTCAATGTTATTCATTGTGAAACTATTTACTTTGAAATCATTAGACCATCATCCAAATTGGACATGACCTGACCTCAAACGGTCTTAAGGTCGTTTGGATGACCGCCAAATGGTCTTGAGACCGTTTTTCCATCTCATCATCCAAATCAATGTCATCTAATTAGGGTTTAGATCATTAGATTAATCATCAAATCAGCATTTGATTGCACTTCAACTTAGTATCTTTGGATCTTCAATTGCTCAACCATACCTAACCCTAGACCTCCAAACGGTCTTGGGTGACCCTCAAACGGTCTTGAGACCTTTTGGGTGATCCCCAAATGATTTTGAAACCATTTGGGTCAATCAACCCAAAGACTCAACTTAATCAATTGGAAATTCAGCACTTAGTCGATTAGGGTTTGCAATTAAGGAATCATTCACAATTGAAACCTTCAAGATCAAACCAATTGAAACCATTGAATCAATATCCAAGTACCACAACATATATCTTCAAACAGTCAAACATCTCAAACGGTCAACCATCTCAAACGGTTTGGAACCCAAACCACCAAACGGTTTGCAAACCGTTTGGTCACCCAATGGTTTGGTGAAACCATTTGGACCCAACCTTTGAAATTGTTTTCCCTAGATATTTGAAGAGGTGTGTTCTTATGATGATGTAATCATAATCAAGATCCAAACCCACGAAAAATTGCTTTGATTTCATGGTGCTTGGATCATTCAACCAAGATAAGTTTTAGAAATGAAGGAAACATCAACAATTGATAAGGAATTGAATGCAATAACAATTTCAAGGGTTCAAGTTATAAAACCCGCCTCCAATTAAGATCCAAAGATCCAAGCTCACGCCAACAATGGTGGATGCAACTCCTTTCACTATTCCAAGGCTCGTCCTCAAGCTTTGAGTAAAAACGATTGGTTAGAATTGAAGAGCGGATCGAATTATGAAGAATTCATACATTGATTTTCGATTTTCACCATGGATTCAAGGTGAAAGGAGATCAAGAAGCTTACCAACAGGTTGGGGGTCGTCCTGCTGCTCCTCCAAAGCTCCTTGGTCGTTTTCCAAGCAAGGGGAAAGAAGGGAAATCCGAAAAGCCTTTGGTTTGGCTTGTAAAGGGTATTTTTATAAGAAAAATCAATGAGAGAGAAAATGTTTTATAAAAGTCTTTTAATTCCAAAATTGTTGCCACCTTATCTCCCTTGGTTTCTTGTATACAAAGGCATATCTATCCCACAGAGCTCTCTTCCATTATCCAAGAATAAAGGGAAACGAAATTAAGCACGTTAACCCTTATAATAGTAATTTCCATATTTGAGTGGAAATTCTTTTTCTTATAATAATGGTGGGTGGAATTTTCACCTCCTTGGGATATTTCATGGTCCGTGCATAGCTCAAGGTCATCCACACACATCTAAATTCAACCATTTTAATTTTGGTTGAAAGTACTTCAATTATTTTATTTATTTTTGCACTAAATTGAATTAGGGTTTCACGTAGGCTTAAATCTTGATTATTTTAATATCAAGATTCTCTCTGCTCCAATTTAATTTAAATGAGGTGCCCCTCTCATTTTCTTGCCTCAACATGATGCCAAGAAATATTAGGGACCTTATTGAAGTGTTAATTTGCATATTGAACCCTGGGTTTTGGGTAATTTGCACATTACACCAAAACTAGGTTTTAATGCACAAACATTGTTTTATCAGCTCTTTCTTGGTACTCAGGCTACCATAAGCCATACCTCTGCATCATATCCAATATCATGATGCTTCAACACATGAGGAACATATTATCATGTACAATTTGTAATTTAACCCCTCATATTGGGTAATTTGCACATTAGTCCTAAACAAGCCAATATTGCTTCAACTTTATTCAAACATGACCAAAATTGAAACATAAGTCCTCTTTGAGTCTTAATTACTTTTCACAAGATACGATTAAGCATAGACAAATGGTTTGTAGGGTTCTCGCATAGCCCAAACGGTTTCGCGACTTGAGAAGCCAATGGTCTGTAGGGTTCTCACAGTCTTGGCTTATCTGGTTTCCACCAAATGGTTTTTGAGTGGAGCGTCATCAAATGGTCCTAGATAAGTTCTCTTCCATACGGTTTTTGTAACATCCATGACCTGGGTTATGCTTTAACCCTAGATGTTTTGCTTAATAAATTTAATTATATGCTTGCTCTTATTTCTTGAAAAGTAATTAAGGCCCAAGAGGAACTTATGTTTCAATTTTAATCCTTTTTGAATAATGTTGAAACACTGTTTTGCTTGTTTTAGACTAAAGTGCAATTTACCCAATTTGAGGGGATAACTAGCAAATGTTACATGATAAAATGTTCCTCAAGTGTTTAAGCATCATAAGAATGGAAATGATGTAGAGGTATGGCTTGTGACAGCCTGAGTACCAAGAAAGAGCTTGTTGAGCAATGTTTGTGCATTAAAACCTAGTTTTGGTGTAATGTGCAAATTACCCAAAACCTAGGGTTCAATATGCAAAAAACTACCACTAGAGAGTCCCTTATGTTTCTTGGCATCATGTAGAGAAAATAAAATGAGAGGGGCATCTCATTTGAATGTCTTTGGAGGAGAGAGAATTTTGATATTAATATAATCAAGATTTAAGCATAATTGAAACCCTAACTCAATTTAATGCAAAAATAAATATATTAATTGAAGTGACCTTCAACCAAAAATGTGTTGGTTGAAATTACATAAGTATGGACGTCCTTGTTCCTTGAAAAAGCAAAGAAATATCTAAAGTCAGTGGAGATCCCACTCACATTAGTTAATTAAAAAGTAATATCCACTCAATTTTGGATATTATTATTATAATGGTTAAGGTGCTTAATTTGCTTTCTTTTAATTCATGGATAATGAAGAAGAATTACAAGGTGGGGGAGATGGATTCGTATTCAATGTATGGAGGGGATTATGTGGCACCAATTTTGGGAGTTGAAGGAGTTATTTATCACTTTCTCTCTCATTGAAATTCCCTTATAAACATCTCATTTCCAACTCAAATGAAAGGCTTTTTTTATCCCTTTTTCTTTCCTTGCTTTGGCCATGCACAAGGGATCTTAGGAGAAACAGGAGGACGTGCCCCAACCTGTAGGTAAGCTCCATAGTCATCTTAAACCTTGATTTCATGGTGAAAATCGAAATTAATTGCTTAATTGCTTCTTTTCTCCATTCAATCTTCAACCTTAGCTAATCTTTTCACTCAAAGACTTGAGGACGATCCTTGGGAGGTTGAGAAAGCTTCAATCACCATTGAAGGTGTGAATCTTGAGGTTTGGTTTCAACTTTGAAGGCAGGTTATATAACTTGAACCCTTAAACATTGTTATTGATTTCATTCCTTTATCATATGTTGATTCACCCTTTACTTTCAGATTTCCTTTTGAATGGTTGTTGAATTCACCACAAGAATCACAATGGATTTCGAAGGTTTCAAGCTTGAAGATGATGATGTCATATTAATCACACACCTCAACATAGAACATGTGCAAACAGTTTTGTTTTTTTTTGATCAAACAGTCTCAAGACCGTTTGACACCTAACGGTCTAAAGACCATTTGAGGGCAAATGGTCTCAAGACCGTTCGAGGTCAAGCGGACTCAAACCGTTTGAAGGTAAAATGCTGATGTGGTTGTATTATAATCCAATGGTTCCAATTAATTAAATTTAAAAGGTTCCATGTATGTATGATCCACCAATTGCAAGCCCTAATCGATTAAATTGATTGAAACCCTAGATGAGGGAATCAATTTCAAGGTTGATTAACCCAAACGGTCTCAAGACCGTTTGGAGGTCAAATGATCTCAAGACTGTTTGAGACCAAACGGTCTCAAGATCATTTGGAGGTCAATGGTTGTTTGTGATAGATGGTTGGAGATCCAAGGGCTACAATCTGATGTACTTTCAATAGTTCAATTGATGGATGGTTCAATGAGTACAAATCCTAAATCGATTTGATGTTGGAAACCTTAATTGGTCCAATCGGTTTTGAGGTGGTTTGGGCCAAATGGTATCAAGACCATTTGAGTCCTAATGGTCTTGAAACCATTTGGAATCAAACGGTCTCAAAACCATTTGAGATCAAATGGTCTCAAACCATTTGAATTGTTCAACTGGTTTCAATACTTAATCGTTTTCAATGTTGGGTTGTCCATTCAGTTTCAAATCAATGGTTGATGATTCGGTTTCAAGACCGAATGGATGGATTCAGTTTCAAGATTGAATGGATGGATTCAGTTTGAAGACCGAATGGATGGATTCAATTTCAAGATTGAATGGGTTGATTCAGTTTCAAAACTGAATGGGTTGATTCATTTTACAATTGGTCAAGACCATTTGAAAGATTGATCAAGACCATCTGGAGGTCTAAATTGTCTCAGACCGTTTAAAGTTCCAAACATTCTCAAACCATTTGGAGGTGTGGATCCAAACCATTTGAAGGTTTATTTGTCAAAACTGTTGAAGGTTCAATTGATCTCAGAACTAAATGGGTACTATTAAAGTAACTCAAGATTGATTATAATGGAAGTACCTCTAAAGCACTTAGGTGAATGAGTACACTTGGAGTGATTGTCGTTTGATGCCTATGAATAAGAAGAATTTAATACACCATAATAATCATAGGTGTAGGTATCTTAGTGAAAGGTTGAGCCAACTAAAAGAAGTATGGATTAATCGACATCCTAGAGAGGATGAGAGAGAGGGAAACTCATACTTGATTAATCAATATGCAATTTGCAACATTGACACCTTTAATAGGTGTAGGGTATGAATTAGGGTTTGATCCATTATGATGAGATCATGAAACCCTAATCAAGAATGTTGATGAACCCTAAACCCTAATTTAGGGTATTTTAATGAGAAACCCTAATTTAAGGGAATGCTTCATGAAAACCCTAATTTTTGGGTAAAGCTACATGAAACCCTAATTTTAAGGGAAATGATATAAGAAACCTAAATTCAAGGTAAGGATGTAATATAAAACCCTAATACAGGGTAATGTGATATGAAACCCTAATCCAGGGTGATGATATGTATTATGAAACCCTAATATGAAAACCTAGCCCTAATTTGTGTAAGGGGATGAGTAACCCTGATTGATATGAATTGGGAAACCCTAACCCTAATAAGGGTATAAGTGGTGTTTCTTTGTATAGCATGGTGCTAAAATATAATTGATATAATTGTTATCAAGTGTACTAACCATGCAGGTATCATGAGATGATGAGCATAGCTAGGTATGAGCTATGATGTTTCATTTATTATTATTAATGGGCCTTGTGAGCCATAACATGCTTTGTTGCCTAGTGAGAGGTAGCAAGAGATTAAATGGGATTTGAGAGCCATGTGAGATGCTTGTGTATCAAGTATCATGTTTACCTTGGTCAGATGACCTGAAGGTGTTTTCATTACTTGATAAGTGGTAACAAGTGTTCTTTGACGAACTGAGGGTTTGAATACCCATTTTCTATAATCATGATGATGAGTTTGTGAAAGGATGAGAATGCTCCTGATGAGATGAGGGATTGAGATCCCAATGCCTTATTAAAGATTTGAACAATACTTGATGAAAGTATTACACATTCTTTGTAGCAATTGTTAAAATAATTGATGTTTGGAAACTTGTTTGATGCTAAAAGAATATGGTAATACACTTAATTAATCAAGTGATATCATATAATGTAGTTTCCATGACCACAGATCCATCAGCGTCAGAATTTGCTGAATGGTGAAATGAGTTAAACTCAGAGTGCGTATTTTTGAATATGCGGGGGTAATTGGGCAATTATATCCTCATGCCCCATAGGAATGGTTGCGGGCTATATCCTATGTACATGATTGGTTACGGACCATACCCCAGTATGAGTATGGCTATGGGCCATGACTCCATGATATGATACCAGGCATTGGCTACAAGCCATAACCCTGAAGAGAGTATATGTTGTGGGCTATAACTCTATAGAGAAGATGCCACTATACCCTGGCAAGCTAATTGTAGTTTGACACATGATGTCTCTGCCATATAATCTCATACTGACCGAGAAGGTTGAGGTCTTGGAGTCTGGATCTTCCATTGACCTTGTGTAGTACTGATGCTTTTCGTAATCGTGGTCGGTTGGAGCATGAACGGTATATTTCATCTTCTCAGGGCATTAAGTATGATTGTAAAATGTAATCAACCATGTAGCGTGGTTGCTTAAAGTTGAAATATGAGAAGTATTGGTTAATGTTACCTTGCTTAGCATATCCTAGAAGGATAATTGTTATACATGTTCTTCATTTCCTTATAGGATATGTGACATGCTGCTTTATCAAGTTATAGCAGAAATGCTTTGAATAAGAATAATGCCTAATCTGTTTAAACATTGATTTAACTGCTGTTGAATATATGTGATTCCTCTGCTCAACTTTATTCTATCAAACCACAATAATAATATTTCTAAGTTCATTAGCGAGTATGAGGCTAAGTTCATGGATCTTTTGCGGTTCTGTCCATATATGGAAGCTACTGATGAGGAAAGAATTCAGCATTTTGAGAAGGGGTTGAATGCTGAATGGACCACTCCTGTGTCTACTTTGGAGAATAGGGAGAGGTTTGCCACATTTTTGGAGTCCGCCAGATGGATATATTGGTCTGTGATTGAGAAGATACAGACTAGTGGTAAGAAGGTGTAAACTCAGTTTCAAGGACAAAGGTATGAGGGCTTTAAGAAGCCAAGGTTTTCTACACCGACATCACCATCAAGATTCAATACCCATGCATAATGAACGTCAAGTAGGGGTAGGGGCCATGGTTTTGTTCCAAATAGAGCCCCCATCAAAACATCAACATCGGTGAGTGGACCTCATAGTCCCTATCCTGAGACCAAGATCTATCATCAGTGCAGACAAGTGGGACATCTGGCAAGGGATTGTCCAGTCGGGAACACAATGGTGACTCAACCCTAGAGGCAGAGTCAGCAAGGTTCTCAGAGGAGGAAGTTTCTGAGTGGCACTCAAGGATGTGGGCAAGCGTCCCAAGCTAGTTCGTCGGCACCCAACAACCGAGCATAGGGTCAATAGCAAGCAACAATAAGATTCTATGCGATGAATCAACCTAAAGCAGTAGTTAACCCACGGGTTGTGACTGGTCAGATGGAACTATTTTATTCTGATATGTCTTCGTCCTACTTTGTATCTATTTTAATTGATCTGGGTGCTACACATTCTTTCATTACTAGAGAAGTGATTCTTGATTGCAATATGACAGTTGGTCATAGGGCAGAGAGTTTGTTGTTAGAAACCCCTTTGTTGGGATCTGTAGTGCTACGGGAGGTGTGTTCTCCCTGCATTCTTTCCTTTTCTGAACATTGCATTCAAGTGGATCTTATACCACTTGAAATGCACATGTTTGATATAATTCTTGGGATGGACACCCTAGAGAAGTACAAGGTTGTCTTGGATTGTGATTCCAAGCAGGCTGTGTTCATAGATAATAGTGACACATGGATCTTTCAGGGAGGTAGAAAGATTCTTCCAACCTATCTTATGTCATCTATGGTAGCTGAGAAGCTGATGAGGCAAGGATGCTTGCATTCTTGTCACATGTGGTTGATACCACAATGGAGAGTTCTGTTCTTTCTAAAGTTCGATAGTTAGGGAGTTTGAAGATGTGTTTCTTGAGGAACTTCCAGGTGTTCCTCCACCCCAAGAGATTGATTTTGAGATAAATCTAATCTCGGGCACACAGCCAATAGCACAAACATCGTATAGAATGGCACCTACTGAGATGGAAGAGCTCAAGAAATAGCTGCAGGAGCTGCTTGAGAAAGGTTTTATCCGACCGAGTACTTCACCATGGGGTGCTCCAGTTCTTTTTGTTAAGAAGAAGGACAAATCAATGTAGTTATGCATTGATTATAGACAGTTGAATAAAGTAACTATAAAGCACAAGTTTCCTCTGTCAAGGATCGATGACTTGTTTGATTAGTTGTGTGGTGCAACTATCTTCTCTAAGATAGATCTGAGGTCAGGATACCATCAATTGCGTATCAAGGAGAGTGACATACCTAAGTCTACCTTTAGGAAAAGGTATGGTCACTATGAGTTCATAGTCATGTCGTTTGGACTAACTAATGCACCAACTGCATTCATGGAACTCATGAATAGAATCTTTCGACCTTTTCTTAATCAGTTTATAGTAGTCTTCATAGATGACATCTTGATATACAGTAGAGATGCTAAACATCATGAGAAACACCTCTGTCAGGCTTTAACTATGCTAAGAGAACATAAGTTGTATGCTAAGTTTAGCAAGTGTGAGTTCTGGTTACCAGAAGTTTCTTTTCTAGGACATGTAATATCTGCATCAGGTATCCGTGTTGATCCAAATAAGGTAGAATTTGTCCTGCAATGGGAATAGCCAAAGACACCAACGGATATACATAGTTTCCTAGGACTGGCAGGCTATTACAGGACGTTCATTAAGAACTTCAGCTGTATAGCTTTACCCCTAACCAAGTTGACCAGGAAGGAGATTCCTTTTGTTTGGAATGACAAGTGTCAACATTCTTTCCAGTCATTGAAAGAAAGGTTAACAAGTGCACCTGTGTTGGTGTTACCTGAGCAAGAGAAGGGGTACATAGTTTTCTGTGATGCATCTAAGAATGGCCTAGGATGTGTGTTGATGCAGGATAATCTAGTGATTTCTTTTGCCTCTCGACAACTTAAGAAACATAAGGAGAATTATCCGACACATGATCTAGATCTAGCTACTGTGATCCATGCTTTGAAGATCTAGAGACATTATCTCTATGGAGAAACATTTTAGATTTTCACAGATCATAAGAATCTAAAATATATCTTTTCACCACATGAGTTGAACATGAGACAATGCCGTTGGATGGAGTTAATCAAGGACTACGATTGTACAATTAATTATCATCCAGGGAAGGCTAATGTAGTGGCTGATGCACTAAGTAGGAAATCATCATCACCAGCCTTAGATAAAGCACAATTGAACTCCTTAGTGTGCTTTAAAAGAGATATGCTTATCTCCTTGAGGCAAAACAATATACAGCATAAGGTATCATTATTAGCCGGGCTGTTAGCTGAGATGCACATAAAACCTACTTTGAAACAACAGATTAAAAAAGCACAACAAGCTGATATTGTGGTTCAACAGATCAGGTCAGAGTATGGTAGTGAGAAACAATATGGCTTTCATGAGTTAGAGGGTCAGGTAGTCTGTTACCATGGTAGGATGGTAGCACCTGATGCCAATGACTTAAGGAAGTTAGTTTTGGAGGAAGCTCATTCTTCGATGTATGCAATGCATCCAGGGAGCACCAAAATGTATCATAACTTGAAGGATATGTATTGGTGTCCAGGTTTGAAGAAGGATGTAGCTGAGTTTGTTATGCAGTGTCAAGTGTGTCAACAGGTTAAAGCTGAACATCAAAAGCCCACAAGAACAATGCAACCTTTGCCTATACCGCTGTGGAAATGGGATCATGTGACTATGGACATTGTGGTTGGTTTGCCCAGAACAACCAAAGGTCATGATTCCATATGAGTGATAGTTGATAGGTTGACTAAGGAAGCACACTTCCTTCCTGTCGAAACAACATACACTACTGAGAATCTTGCACAAATATATATAAATGAGATAGTGTGGTTGCACGAGGTTCCAGCCACAATTGTTTCTGATAGAGGTCGCCAATTCACGAGTCATTTTTGGGAACGACTACATAAAGAATTGGGTACACAGTTGAGGTTTAGTACTGCCTTTCACCCACAGACAGATGGACAATCAGAGAGGACCATACAAACCTTGGAGGACTTGCTTAGGGCATGTGTCCTTCAATTTGTAGGAAGTTGGGATCTACACCCGAGCTTAATAGAATTTGCTTACAATAATAGCTATCAGCATAATATTTGTATGGAACCATATGAAGCATTATATGGTAGACGTTGTAGATCTCCTTTATGTTGGTATGTAACATGAGAGTATCAACTTTTTGGTCCTGATCTTGTGCAGCAGACAACTGAGAAGATTAAAGTAATACAACAACAATTAAAGACTGCACAAGATAGATAGAAGTCATACGCCAACAAATGGCGGAGACCTTTAGAATTCTAGGTTGGAGAAAAAGTATATCTCAAGGTCTCACCTTGGAAAGGTGTCCTTAGATTTGGAAAGAAGGGAAAGTTAGCTCCTAGATTTATGGGGCCTTATCCAATCATTGAACAGATTGGAAAGGTAGCCTATAAGCTAGAGTTTCCACCTGAGCTGCATAAGTTGCATCCAGTGTTCCATATCTCCATGCTGAGAAAGTGTCATCCTGACACAAAGTTAGTTTTGCAACTTGTGGAGGTAGAATTTACTGATGATATATCATATGTTGAAGGACATGTGATGATCCTTGATAAAAGAATTAAAAAGCTGAAAAAGAAAGACATATGTCTTGTGAAAGTTCTCTGGCATCATCATGGCATTGAAGAAGCTACATGGGAACTAGAGGAAGAGATGAGGAGGAAATACCCTTCTCTTTTCTCTTGATGATTTCAGGGACGAAATCCTTGTTAGGGGTGGATAATTTGTAACATCCCTGACCTAGGTTATGCTTTAACCCTAGATGTTTTTCTTAATAAAGTTAATTATATGCTTTCTCTTATTTCTTGAAAAGTAATTAAGGCCCAAGAGGAACTTATGTTTCAATTTTAATCCTTTTTGAATAATGTTGAAACACTATTTTGCTTGTTTTGGACTAAAGTGCAATTTACCCAACTTGAGGGGTTAAATTGCAAATGTTACATGATAACATGTTCCTCAAGTGTTGAAGCATCATAAGAATGGGAATGATGCAGAGGTATGGCTTGTGACAGCCTGAGTACCAAGAAAGAGCTTGTTGAGCAATGTTTGTGCATTAAAACCTAGTTTTGGTGTAATGTGCAAATTACCCAAAACAAAGGGTTCAATATGCAAAATACCACCTCCAGAGAGTCCCTCATGTTTCTTGGCATCATTTAGAGAAAATAAAATGAGATAGGCATCTCATTTGAATCACTTTGGAGGAGAGATAATCTTGATATTAAAGTAATCAAGATTTAAACATAATTGAAACCCTAACTCAATTTAATGCTAAAATAAATATATTAATTGAAGTGCCCTTCAACCAAAAATGTGTTGGTTGAAATTACATAAGTATGGACGTCCTTGTTCCTTACAAAGGCAACGAAATATCTAAAGTGGCTGGAGAGCCAACTCACATTAGTTAACTAAAAAGTAATATCCACTCAATTTTGGATATTATTATTATAATGGTTAAGGTGCTTAGTTTGCTTTCTTTTAATTGATGGATAATGAAGAAGAATTACAAGGTGGGGTAGATGGATTCGTATGCAAGGTATGGATGGGAGTATGTGGCACACATTTTGGGAGTTGAAGGAGTTATTTATCACTTTCTCTCTCAATGAAATGCCCTTAGAAACATCTCATTTCAACTCAAATGAAAGAATTTTTCGATCCCTTTTTCTTTCCTTGCTTTGGCCATGCACAAGGCAGCTTAGGAGCAATAGGAGGACGTGCCTCAACCTGTAGGTAAGCTCTATAGTCATCTTCAACGTTGATTTCATGGTGAAAATCGAAATTCAATGCTTAATTTCTTCTTTTCTTTATTCAATCTTCAACCTAAGCTAATATTTTCACTCAATGACTTGAGGACGAGCCTTGGGAGGTTGAGAAAGCTTCAATAACCATTGAAGGTGTGAAGCTTGAAGTTTGGTTTCAACTTTGAAGGCGGGTTATATAACTTGAACCCTTAAACATTGTTATTGATTTCATTCCTTTATCATATGTTGATTCCTCCTTTACTTTCAGATTTCCTTTTAAATGGTTGTTGAATTCACCACAAGAATCACAATGGATTTCGAAGGTTTCAAGCTTGAATATGATGATGTCATCTTAAGCACACACCTCAACATAGAACATGTGCAAATGATTTTGCTTTTTCGTGATCAAACGGTCTCAAGACTGTTTGACACCACCAAACGGTCTCAAGACCGTTTGAGGTCAAGAGGACTCAAACCATTTGAAGGTCAAATGCTGATGTGGTTGGATGATAGTCCAATGGTTCCAATTAATTGAATTTAAAAGGTTCCATGTATGTATGATCCACCAATTGCAAGCCCTAATCGATTGAATTGATTGAAACCCTAGATGAGGGAATCGATTTCAAGGTTGATTAACCCAAATGGTCTCAAGACCATTTGGAGGTCAATGGTTGATTGTGATATATGGTTGGAGATCCAAGGGCTACAATCTGATGTACTTTCAATAGTTCAATTGATGGATGGTTCAATGAGTACAAATCCTAAATCGATTTGATGTTGGAAACCTTAATTGGTCCAATCAGTTTTGAGGTGGTTTGGGACAAACAGTCTCAAGACCATTTGAGCCCAAACGGTCTTGAAATCGTTTGGAATCAAATGGTCTCAAAACCATTTGAGATCAAATGGACTCAAACCGTTTGAATTATCCAATCAGTTTCAATACTCAATCGGTTTCAATGTTGGGTTGTCCACTCGGTTTCAAATCAATGGTTGATGATTCAGTTTCAAGATCGAATGGATGGATTTGGTTTCAAGACCGAATGGATGGATTTGGTTTCAAGACCGAATGGGTGGATTCGGTTTGAAGATTGAATGGGTTGATTCGGTTTCAAAACCGAATGGGTTGATTCATTTTACAATTGGTCAAGACTGTTTGAAAGATTGACCAAGACCGTTTGGAGGTCTAAACGGTCTCAGATCACTGTTTGAAGGTCCAAACATTTTCAAATCGTTTGGAGGTGTGGATCCAAACCGTTTGAAGGTTTATTAGTCAAAACTGTTGAAGGTTCAATTGATCTCAGAACTAAATGGGTATTATTAAAGTAACTCAAGATTGATTATAATGGAAGTACGTCTAAAGCACTTTGGTGAAAGAGTACACTTGGTGTGATTGTCATTTGATGCCTATGAATATGAAGAATTTAATACAACATAATAATCATATGTGTAGGTATCTTCGTGAAAGGTTGAGCCAACTAAAAGAAGTATGGATTAATCGACATCCTAGAGAAGATGAGAGAGAGGGAAACACATACTTGATTAATCAATATGCAATGTGCAACATTGACACCTTTAATAGGTGTAGGGTATGAATTAGGGCTTGATCCATGATGATGAGATCATGAAACCCTAATCAAGAATGTTGATGAACCCTAAACCCTAATTCAGGGTATTTTAATGAGAAACCCCAATTTAAGGGAATGCTTCATGAAAACCCTAATTTTTGGGTAAAGCAACATGAAACCCTAATTTTAGGGGAAATGTTATTAGAAACCTTAATTCAAGATAAGGATGTAATATGAAACCCTGATACAATATAATGTGATATGAAACCCTAATCCATGGTGATGTTATGTATTATGAAACCCTAATTTGAAAACCTAGCCCTGCTTTGTGTAAGGGGATGAGTAACCCTGATTGATATGAATTGGGAAATCCCTAACACTAATAAGGGTATAAGTGGTGTTACTTTGTATAACATGGTGCTAAAATGTAATTGATATAATTGGTATCAAGTGTACTAACCATGCAGGTTTCATGAGATGATGAGAATAACTAGGTATGAGCTATGATGTTTCATTTATTATTGTTAATGGGCCTTGTGAGCCATAACATGCTTTGTTGCCTAGTGAGAGGTAACAAGAGATTAAATGGGCTTTGAGAGCCATGTGAGATGCTTGTGTAGCAAGTATCATGTTTACCTTGGTCAGATGACCTGAAGGTGTTTTAGTTACCTGATACGTGGTAACAAGTGTTCTTTGATGAACAGAGGGTTTGAATACCCATTTTCTATAATCATGATGATGAGTTTGTGAATGGATGAGAATGCTCCTGATGAGATGATGGATTGAGATCCCAATGATGAAAGTATTACACATTCTTTGTAGAATTGTTAAAATAATTGATGTTTGGAAACTTGTTTGATGCTAAAAGAATATGGTAATACACTTAATTAATCAACCGATATCATATAATGAAGTTGCCCTGACCACAGATCCATCAGCGTTAGAATTTGCTGAATGGTGAAACGAGTTAAACTCGGAGCACATATTTTTGAAAATGCGGGGGTAATTGGGCAATTATATCCTCATTTCCCAAAGGAATGGTTGCAGGCTATATCCTATGTACAAGATTGGTTACGGACCATACCCCAGTATGAGTATGGCTACGGGCCATGACTCCATGATATGATACCAGGCATTGGCTATGGGCCATAACCCTGAAGAGAGAATATGTTGCGGGCTATAACTCTATAGCGAAGATGCCACTATTCCTTGGAAAGCTAATTGCAGTTTGACACGTGATGTCTCTGCCATATAATCTTGTACTGACCGAGAAGGTTGAGGTCTTGGAGTCCGGCTCTTCCATTGACCTTGTGTGGTACCCATGCTTTTCGTAATCATGGTCGGTTGGAGCATGAACTGTATATTTCATCTTCTTAGGGCATTAAGTATGATCGTAAAATGTAATCAACCATGTAGCGTGGTTGCTTAAAGTTGAAATATGAGAATTATTGGTTGATGTTACCTTTCTTAGCATATCCTAGATGGATAATTGTTATACATGTTCTTCTTTTCCTTATTGGATAAGTGACATGCTGATTTATCAAGTTATAGCTGAAATGCTTTGAATAAGAATAATGCTCTAATCTATTTAGACATTGATTTAACTATTGTTGAATATATGTGATTCCTCTGCTCAGCTTTATTTTATCAAACCACAATAATAATATTTCTGGAAGAGAGTTATATCTATCGCTGGGGCAATTTCAATTGTCTCACCCCCGTGGAATCCAACTTTTTAGGTAGAAATGGAGGAAGAGGTTGAAACCCTACAACAGCGGAAGAGCAGTAGCAACAACAGGGACAATAGTGAATTCTCAGGTGGAGACACTGGCTGTCATGTCTTGTATATAGATTCCTATGTGTCGTCTCTGTACTCTCAGGTCCTCAGAGTCAGTAGTTAGTTTAATGATCGATCAGAGATTTTGGTTGAATGCCTCAATGTTTTTATGTTGTCTGTGTATAGTTTTAAACAGGCCAGTTGATGCATGTAATCTTCGAGAAGGAATGGTACAAGACATGTAATTGTGAACTAGAATGTAATTGAATGACTTTGGTTCTTTTTGAAAGAGTTTTCCAGTGTATGGATCTCTTTGTAAATGGTTTTAATTTTTAGTGATTTTTAGTAATCTGCTGTTGATGAGCGCTTCCACATTTATAATTATTTGATGTTTGGGATTTGTCGCCATAGTTTTGGTAGATCGATAACTCACTATCCTATCGGTCTTGAGACCGAACACAACCAAATGGTTTGGCACTGCCAACCGGTCTTTGGTCAAAGTAGGTTGATATCATGTGACGCCAAGGTGGGCAGGTCAAGGTGACATCAATGCGAGGAGAGGAACCCGTGGTCTCATGGTGTGGTCATCTAGATGTAGGAGGACGGAGGCACTGCTGAAGTCAGTAGGCTTGGAGGGGATGGAAGCACCATAGGGTGCATGAGTTAGGGTTTGGCCAGTGCAGTGGAAGAAGGTGCCATTGTTGTCGAGTTGAGAGATCAATAATGGCATAGGAAGTGTGGGCGTCGGCAGTGGTGGTGCTAGGCGACGCTGGTAGCAGGCAGTTCTAGGGTTACAGAGGTTGCAGATGATGGAAGCGAGGAGTCCTTCATTCGGTCTTCAATAGATCGCTCAAACGGTCTTGAAGAACGATTGATATCAAACGGTTTTGAGGTGAAGCTGTCCATACTGTCTTGTATTGTGCTGCCATATCAAATAGTTTCACAACTTTCTCAAACGGTTTCATGCAGACCTCCATACGGTCTTGCTTCTGTTGGCTCAAATAGTTTGGTGCATTTATATCCAAACAGTTTGGTAGCTCTTTCTCCATACGGTCACACAATCCTTTTTCGAATGGACCTTCATGCATGCCCTTTTTCATACGATTCAGTACTCCATCCTCAAATGGTCCCGCAGAATGGTACTCCTCAAATGGTCTCGATATTCCCAACTCTCAAGTGGTTTTGAGGTGAGCATGTCCATTCGGTCTTGAGACCGTATGGATGAAACCGTATGGGCGAGACCGCATGGGCGAGACCGTTTGGTCAAGACCGCATGGGCAAGACCAAGGATGAGTGAGGGTAGATCAAGGGAAGATAAAGGTGGGTCCCAACTGATTGTTCAACCTCATCAAGGCCTGCATGAAATCAACATAATCACAGTTAAAACCCTGATAATTGAATTTATTAAGTCATTTTGCATTTTGTGATACATTGTGATATTTAATGAGTGATGTTGGATGTGTTGAGTTGAATTTGACCCAATATGGTAATTGAATTCCATGATGAATATGCATTCATCAAAATACCCCGAACTTAAACGTTGCTTGTCCTCGAGTAACACAAAATTTGAAATGGTCTCCAAATGAATACTTTCAATTCGTTTGATTGCCTCATCTTCACATCATGATTGTTTTCTTTCTGCTCAGTATGACTCAGTATCTCAACCTCCTGAGACCACTAAACACATCTTACCATATCTTCATTCCTGAGTTTGCTTTCGAATATCACTTCCTCCCCACTGTTTCCAACAATGAACATGTCAAAGTGTTTTGTAAGAGTCCAGAGATACCCACAGAACAACAAGTGTACATCTGATATGACACTGGTGTATTTTAGGGTAGTGGAGGCATTAATTGTTCCTTTAGGTAGAAAAGGGAATGAATGGAGGTATGGAAGGAAGAAATAAATCTCTCCTCTATTCGACTTGAGATTTTTATTATATTATTTGCAATTTCATTGATTGCATTTTTTGTGTGCGAATCTCTCCTCTATTCGACTCGAGATTGCATTTCTTTTTGTGTGTGCTTTGGCATCTTTTCTTGGTGGTACGCCCCTACTTATTTGTGAGGGGTAAGGAAGAAGCGGATATAGAGGGAAGTGGTGTGCCACCCCAAACTTTGGGTTTGGCACTATTTTGGCTATTTTTGTTTTGTTTTGATGGATGGAGGGGTACGAAGATGATAGAAGAAGTGTAGAAGAGGGTTCAGATCAGAATGCAACTTGATATATAATTTTGTGCACCGGGTTGTTCTCTTTATCATACTCTGCTCAAATAACAACTTGATGAGGATCCGGTGGGGATTCCATGTTGTTGTTCCACTAGTCAGTTAGGAAGTACGACGTGTTTGATCCCTATCAGTTCGACAGACACTTGCCATTTTTGCATAAAGATCATGATGCTAGGATTCATAAGCTTCACAAGATGATTTCAATCAAAAGGCTAGTTTTCAGAAGAAGGTCCTTTTGAGGATCTGCTTCGAATAAGGAAGGTATAGTGAAAAAGGAATAGAAATTGAAAACATGTCAAAATTTCATCAAGTATCTGTTTAAATTTCTTTGAAAAAAAACTTCAAAATTTGAAAATTTTATTTGAAAAATTTGAAAATTTGGGTCAAAAATGCGACAATGAAATCTTAAGTCTGATTTAGATGGGTGAAGGTGGAAAGTAAGATACGTACCACCCACCCTCCACCCCAAACTTAGAAATTTGCTCGTCTTGAGAAAAATCTAAATCTGAGATGGAGGGGAATTTTCATGCCATTTGGACCACTTGATGTGGTTGCGTTCTAATCAGCGTGTTTCCTCCATCTGAAAATCTCAAACAAAAAGACCATTCAAAACTCAAAATAGCATCCCGCGATGCAATTTTATTTGGTGTAGAATTATCTAAAATGTAAAAATGAAATTAAGGAAAAATCCTAATTCAAAATTAAAACTAAATACAAATTTTATTTATCGGGTTGCCTCCCGACAAGCGCCTTTGTTTTACATTGATGGCTCGACTTGATTCCTTCAATTTCTACAGTGGATATGTTGGATTGGTGAGATCCAGCATTGTTTCAGAGCCTGTATCAGTAGAGGTGAAATATCTCTTCAATCGTTGACCATTTTCCACAAATTCACCCGTCTTTTCATTCCATAAGGAGAAAGCACCATGTGGGTAGGTGCTCTTAACAATGTAAGGTCCTGACCAGTGAGAATAGAGTTTTCTTGGGAATAACCTCAATCTGGAATTGAACAGGAGAACTTGGTCTCCCACTTGTATGCCTTTTCTTTTTAGATGGTCGTTGTGCCACAACTTTGTGCGTTCTTTATAGATTCTGGCATTCTCATAAGCCATCATTCAAAGTTCTTCCAGCTCTTGGAGTTGCAGAATCCTAGCTTGGCCTGCTTCTTTCATATCACAATTCAGTTGTTTTATTGCCCACCATGCCTTGTGTTCCAGTTCGACTGGCAGGTGGCAAGCCTCTCCATATATTAATCAAAAAGGTGTAGTCCCGAGGGGAGTTTTATAAGCAGTTCGATAGGCCCATAATGTGTCATTATTTTTTACTGTCCAATCTTTCTGATTGCGGCCAACAATCTTTTCCAGAATATCATTTAATTGGTGGTTAGAAACCTCTACCTATCTACTTGTTTGTGGATGGTAGGGTGAGGCTACCTTGTGAGTTACACCATACTTTCTTAGTAAAGCTTCAAAGCTTCTTTCTAGGAAATGTGAACCTCCGTCAGATATCACAATTTGTGGGATTCCGAAATGGGGGAATATAATATCTTTGAACAACTTGATGATAGGTTTGGAATCACTAGTGACGATTGGTATGGCTTCAACCCATTTTGAGACGTAATCTACCGCCACTTGGATGTAGAAAAATCCATGAGAAGATGGAAATGGACCCATGTAGTCCACACCCCAAACGTCAAATATCTCGACTTCTTGCCACAAATTCAGCGACATCTCATCTCTCTTTGTTATATTTCCAGATTGTTGACATTTGTCACATGATAGGACAAGTCAAAGGAATCGTTGGATATGGTTGGCTAAAAGAATCCAAATTGCAAAACCTTCAAGGCAGTCTTCTTAGAGCTCATATGTCCTCCAACTGGGCCTGAGTGACATTGCTCCAAAATAAGTTGAGCTTCTTCTTCGGTGATACATCGTCTGTATAGACCATCAACACATAGTTTGAAAAGGTACGACTCATCCCAGTAGTACTATTTCAGATCATGCATAAATTTCTTTAGTGCATTTCCAGTGCATTGAGGATGGATGACCCCAGCAACAAGGTAGTTCACATAATCTGAGTACCACGATGTAGCTTCGGAGACCTTCATTAGTTGGTCATCTGGAAGGGAATCATTAATCAGAATCTTCTCGATGTCCAGAGTGTGGATGCGACTGAGGTGGTCTGCTACCACATTCTTCATACCCTTTTTATCTCTTATCTCTAGATCAAATTCTTGTAATAAGAGAATCCATTGAATTAGCCTGGGTTTTGCATCTCTCTTTGCGAGAAGGTAACAGATGGCAGCGTGATCCATGTAGACAATGACTTTTGAACCAATTAGGTAGGATCTGAATTTGTCAAAGGAATACATGACTACCAGAAGTTATTTCTCAGTAGTGGCATAATTCCTCTAGGCTTCGTCAAGGGTCTTTGATGCATAATAGATCACATAGTGTCTCTTTTCTATGAATTGGCCCAAGACGGCACCTACAACATGATCGCTTACATCACACATAATCTTGAAAGGGTGGTCCCAATCGGGAGATCTGATGATGGGTGTTGTTGTAAGAGCATGCTTTAATTTGTTGAAACTTTGGGCACATTCTTTGTCAAAATTGAATTTAGCATCCTTAAGTAACAAGTTTGTCATAGGCTTGGTTATCTTTGAGAAGTCCTTTATAAACTGTCTGTAGAAGCCTGCATGACCAAGGAATGCTCAAAATTCTTTTACATTGATAGGAATAGAGAGCTTGGAAATCACTTCTATCTTGGCCTTGTCTACTTCTATTCCTCGATTACTGATCCTATGGCCGAGGTCAATGACTTCCTTTATGATAAAATGACACTTCTCCCAATTTAGCACAAGAGGTGCTTCCTCACATTGTTTGGGAACAAGGGAAAAGTGTTTTAGACATGAATCGAAAGTATATCCGTACACAGAAAAATCGTCCATGAAAACTTCCATGATTGTTTTAGTGAGACCGACAAATATGGCGGCCATGCAACACTGGTAGGTTGCAGGTGCATTGCAGAGGCCGAATGGCATTCTTCTAAATGCATATGTTATGAATGGGCAGGTGAAAGTAGTTTTCTCTTGGTCGTCTGGATGTATGGGTATTTGATAGAATCCAAAGTAACCATCGAGGTAACAGAAGTATTCTTGATGAGCCAGCCGCTCTAATACTTGATCGAGAAAGGGCATTGGAAAATGATCTTTTCGAGTTGCCTTGTTTAACTTCATATAATCAATGCACATCCTCCACCCTGTGACTATTCGAGTGGGGATGAGTTCATTGTTTTCATTTCGTATTACAGTTGTGCCACCTTTCTTCGAGACTACATGCACCGGGCTCACCCATGGGGAGTCTCATATCAGATAGATTATTCTAGCAGTTAGTAGTTTAATGACCACACAACAGACTACTTTCTTCATATTTGGATTCAATTTCCATTGATGTTCAATAGTTGCCTTGTGATCTTTCATCATAGGGATCTTGTACATACAAAACGCTTGACTAACCCCAGTGAGGTCACTCATTTTTTAACTTATGGCCTTCTTTCCCTTAGTTCTTTCAGGAGTTTATCTTCTTGCTCGGTCGTTAGATCGGAATTTATAACAACTGGACAAACCTTGAGATAGTCCAAAAACACATACTTCAGTCCCTCGGACAAGGGCTTCTGGTTTTTCGTATGTTTCTTCAGTAGCCTCCACAAGCTTGAGTTCTTCCATTTTGGCTTCAGAGTCTTCTTCAGTAGTGTCAAGGTCAAGAACATATTCTTTAACTTGTTCATTGATTGAATTACCAGAAGATAGGTTTGTTAGAGTCACTTCTAAAGGATCGTCTTGCTCATATTCTTCTTGTGTGAGGAGTGACATTTGTTCAATGCAGTCAATCAGATAGACTTCTTCTTACATACTTGGTCTTCTCATGCTTTCAAAAACTTTGAATTTGAGAGTTTCTTTACCAAGTCTGAGAAGCAATGTTCCTACTTCGACATCAATTAGAACTCTTACAGTGGCGAGGAATGGACGTCCAAAGATGAGAGGATATTTGACGCCTTCTTTTATGTCCATGATGACAAAGTCACACGGAACGTAGGAATCTTTTCCTACCTTGACGGGTACATCCTCAATAATCCCTAACGGGTGTTTTATCGAATTGTCTGTGAGTTGTATGGTCATGCCAGTTGGGAGAAGCTCAGCAAACCCTAGCCTTTTGCAAAGGCTGAGTGGCATGATGGAGATGCTAACACCAAGATCTTCCAGTCCTTTCTTGCATGAAGAATCATTGATATGGTAGGAAATCTCAAAATATCCTGGATCTTTCTGCTTCTTTGGCATCTAACTCTGGATAATATCTGAAGTGGTTTTAGCTAACTTGACTGTCTCATATTCTTCAGTTATATATTTCCTGGTGAGGAGTGACTTTAAGTATTTTGTCCAAGTTGGTATCTCAGCTAGGACATCTGACATGAATTTACCGTGCGTAAAACGCAAGTGCACACACCAAAGTAATATTGGCCTTTGTGAGGCCCGAGTCGAACTCAGGGAACGGATTTTCGATAGACTACTACTAACTGTTTGCAATCAGCTAGACCGATTAAAATGGTTTGAGAGTTGATTGAAAAATAAAAGAAGAATAAAAGAAAGCAAAACAATTGATTAAATGGTTGGTTTAATCAAATAAAGATGGAATCTTTAGGATTTTGGTTTCACCATAGGTTCTCATTGTACTAATTCCTACACAATTATCCTAATTTGTCTCCTATTCCAGGTAGTGGCATGTAGTCATAATTGTTCGTTGTCACGATATAATTCACTACCTAAACCTAGGTCGGTTCCACGGTAGTAGTAACCTATACCTTAAATTAGGTGCATGAAGATCACACTCTGGGTTTCCACCATTAACTGTACATCACCTTGTTCAAAGGATTTATTAGTTGATGTGATATTCATCTCTTTTCAACCGTTAATTCTTCTTTCAAAGTAATTAAAGGTATTAGATTATCATTAGGGTGATCAATCATAATGATATAATGGAGAAAATGAAATCATACCACGGATTTTAGAGACAAATTATGATAACTATGTCAAAACTGTCTTACAACAATTACCCGGGCTATTCCCGGTCCTAAAGATAAAGGGGATTAGCCATGCATGTTCATCTCAATGAAAGACATGATGAGAGAAAGGGAAAATATATGGAAAATGTGAATACATGTGATGTAAACCCTTGGAAAAAGGAGATCCGGGCGTTCCCCAGCATAGGATGAGTGATCTACAGCCTTTCGGTAGTGGGAAACTCCTTCTGTGGCTCTCGGAATGATCGGGGTGTGGCTCTGGGCTTCGTTCTTCTCTCCTTCTTCTCCTAGAGGCTTGTGCAATGGCTCTGGACATGATAGATTGCTTAGGGCTGCCGTAATTAGGTATATGCACCGCATTAGGTTGCCCAAAAATCACCACTGCACGATTAGACATGATCTTTAGCAAAACCTAATCTAACGATGTCGATACCATCGACGCAGGTCGATGGTATCGACCTGCATGAGGCACCAGTGCTTGCACGATTCTTGGGGTTCTCTCTGATATTGCCTCAATACCATCGTTGGTGTGTCGATGGTATCAACAGCTTAGGCGTTGCTTTTCTTTGGAGTCCGACGCTAAAGCTGATTTTGCTGAGGCGAGGTCAATAGTATCGACATCTGGAAATCTGGCTCGCTGACGCTCTATCGATACCATCGACAGTCCCATCGATGGTATCGACTTTTAGTTGCTCTTCTCCGGCAATTGACTGTGACCAGGTTGATGTTATCGACCATCCGTCCATGGTATCGACGTATTTTGATATCCAAATTTCTTGAAATGAAAAGAAGAACACCAATCATATCCAACAAATATGATATTTTATATAGAATAAGTTGAAACAAGGTAAATTTGATGCAAATTGAGATTATATACTAAAGGTAATGAATCATGCGATATTAATCACTAATATGACCAAAACACGCATAAAACACATGCAAACCATTCTATAAAAATGACTCAAAATCCCTGCATTAGCATCCAAAATGGGTATATCAACATGAAGTTTCTTCATAGCTTCTTTAAACTTATTGAACTGAGTATCAAGCTTGGTTTGCCTTAAACGAGTAGGGAAAGGTATACACGACTTATATATAGGGATATCAGGTTCTGGTGTTTCAGTTTCTTCATTGATAGATTTCTCAGGACTTCCCTTGTCTGTCTTATCGATGGTTACTGATTCTTTTGGTTGAGACTCAGGTGTTGTCGAGTCTTGGTCAATCCCAGGTTCATCCTCTTCTGTAATAACCACATGTGTCTTAATAGGAGGATCAGAATAATGTTTTCCTGACTTGGTGGTGACTGCCTTCAATTTTTTAGGATGCTTAGGATTATTCTTGGGTTGGCCAGCAAAAACCCTAGCTGGTGGCTTAATGCTAGCTGCAAGTTGAGCTAGTTGAGATTCCATAGCCTTCTGATGATCTTGCTGGTTAGCTATCATAGTTTGCTGAGTTTGCAACATCTTTTCAATGGATGATAGCTTGTCATCAGGTGATACATGACCTTCTTGTTGTCCTTGTTGTTGATAAGGAACTTGATTAAGACTCTGGTACTGGGAATTGTTCTGATAACTGCTGAAATTCCTGTTCTGGAAGTTTCCCCTATAGTTTCCTTGATTTCCAAAATTTTGTTGTTGGTTGTTATACTGGAATCCGAGTGGACCTCATGGTTGATTGTTCGAACCAAATTGATGTGAGTTTACTGCTCCAGAGGGGTTTCCATATTAAAACCCTGGATGGTTCCTATTCTGATTTGGATTGTAATAGCCTTGACCAGGGATGGTATTAACAACATTAAAATTTTCCATTTGACCATTATCTCCTTGTGCACATAAGTAGCTTAGAAAAACATCATAAAGAACATTGCATGCTAAAGTGGAATGATCAGTTCCTTTACATGCTTCACAGAAAAGAGAATCATACTTGATCTGTTCTTGTTGTTGAGTGGGCAAACGTCCTCTTCCAATTGCAGCAAGGATGATTCAATATGGTCTTTCTTAGCAACTAAGAGTTTTAGGGTTTTAGCGATAGACTTTTACTCGGGAGTAGCTTCAGACATAGCTACTTTCAAGACTCTTTTACCTACAGATCTACCCCAATTAGCTTGATTTTCAACTCCAAGGGTGACGACCCTCCATGCGCTGTCATAACTTTAACACATGAAGTTTCCTCTAGATGAGGAATCTAAAAATATTTTGATATCATCGTCCACACCCCTATAGAAAATTTTGATGAGTTGGTTCTTAGGAATTCCATGGTTTGGTCACTTGCATAGAAGCTCTTTGTATCTATCCCATGCTTCAACAAGGGTTTCTCCAGGGACTTGAGTGAAATTCGTTATTCGGCCTCTAATTTTATAGGTGAGGGATGGAGGATAGAACTATTCTAGAAAAAGATTTTGGAGTTGTTCCCAGGTGGTGATGGGTATTTCACTTTGCAACGAATTGTACCAACTTATAGCTCTCTCAGCAAGGGAATACTTGAAGAGACAGAGTCAAATGGCATCATCAGATACTCCATTTTGCTTTGTCATGGAACATAGATCGATAAACCTTAGGAGATGTCCCTGACTATCTTCTCCTTGTTTTCCATAGAATGGGTTGTTTTGAAGCAAGGTGATCCAATGTGCTTGTATCTCGAAATTAGGAGCGTTGATGGGAGGAGGTTGAACTGGGTGATGAACGTCAGTAGCTTTAGGGATTGAGAACTCCCTAAGATCCTTTTGCAGTTCTGCTGCTTGTGCTGCTAGGATTTCTTCTTGAACTGCAGCTATGGCTTCTTGCATGAGCATTTTGCTTTGTGCATTGATGGCTTGAGCCACCTTTCGAGCTACTTCCTCTTCTTGAGCCATTCTTGCTTGATTTTCTCTATTTTGACAATGAAAGGTTCTGTCAATCTCTGGATCAAAGCTGGCAGTGAATCTGGAACTGTTTAGGCGGTGCATGCACTGGTTCTTGAGTGTACCTTAAATAGAAAGATTTCAAAAGTGAGATCCACAGAGTAGAGTCAAATTCAAGTAGATGATCGATTGTTTCAAAAAGAAAAAGTAAAATCCTAGATTAGCCTTAAATGAACTAGATCTGACTAATTGATTCCTTTGTCCTAGGAAACGACACCCGGATTTGACGTGGAAAATATCACACTAACAAATTCACTCGGGGTTAAAATCCCTGAGCTTTTACCGAAACCTCATGAAATAATACCACCCGCAAGTGGACGGGTCTTATCACAATATAGTTAAGGATGGAATCCCAAGAGACAACGTTTTTAAGAATCTTTGTTAGTCGAATCTAGCTCAAGTAAGACTAATATTTAAAATGATTGATTCGGTTGAGGTTAATTAAACTAAATGCAAGAAAGTAAAAGAGCAGAATTAATGTTTGTTCTAGATTAATGATATGGAATCGCTGGGATGGCATCGGGTTTCACCACCACTGCACATGCAAACACATCAAACACATAACATCTAGGCAAGCATCTAACTATCCAAATGGAACTTCTACGAACCCTCCCAGAGGGATGTTTAGGCCTGCGTAAGCATCCCCTTAGGCATCGGATTTCTCGTCCCCATCTGGATCATGCACTTACGGTTCTGAAGATACAACATCCAACTAAGGCAGTGGCCCTCCCTGAGGGGTGTTTAGACCACAGATGTGTCACCATAGGCTAGATGGCTCGTCCCCTCACGAATCATACACTTACGACCTCAAGGAACCCCATTCTATTTCTAGTCCGGGAGTCAACTGTGCTAATCTACATACATGTAGGCGATTAGTCTGCAAACAAACATCGATGATTAATAAGAAGATACAACATTCAACTAAGGATGTGGTCCTCCCTGAGGGATGTTTAGACCACAGAAGCATCACCGTAGGCTAGATGGCTCATCCCCTCATGGATCATACACTTACGACCTCAAGGAACCCTGTCAGATTTCTCATCAAGGAGTCTACCTGATTAATTGCCATTCTATACTACAAAGAGAAGAACAAGATGAAAGCAAGTAGGTAATCAACTACAAACATATCAATTAGCAACAAAATGAAAAGTTATATACATTGCCTTGGAATGTTAAATGAAAAGACATGGTTGCATGGGCAGCGGGGATACTCCCCACACCCAAGTGAAAAGGAACTACTCGCTCATGATGTGAGAAATAAGAAGAATCAGAAAGAGAGAGGAATCTACCATGAGCATGATGTAGAAGGTGGTCGTAGCTCGGTGAAGATGATGCAGTCTCCTACATCATATCAGAGTAGATCTGGACAAAGAACGAGGGACACCAAGATAGACCAGATAGTCTTTCTCACTCTTCCTTCCTTCTCTTCTCGGTCTCCTTGAGTTGTAGTAGGAATAGAAGGTGAAGTGATAGTGGCAGGGTCAGACCAGCGTACAGGCATCCTATCGATGTCCTAGAACTGATATCCAAATGAGGACCCTACTGGTCCTATTTATAGGCCCGGGTCTGGTCCTCATGTTTTTGGTGTGATTCCTGCCCAAACAGTCTTGAGATATTTTTCTCTAAATGGTTTAGATATTATTTGACCAAATGGTTTGGTGTTTATGTGATAAAATGGTTTTTAATCTTACATGCATGTCTCCAAACAGTTTCATGCAATGTGACCAAATGGTCTTGCAATGCGACTCAGTTCGGTTTTGGCAGCCAAGTGCCCAAACGGTTTTGATATGCATTCTCCAAATGGTTTGCTTCTTCATTCGGTCTTGCATGTGGGTGATCATTCGGTCTTGGTATACAACAGACCAAATGGTCTTGGAGTGCAAATGACCCAAACGGTCTATAGGGTTCTCGCATAGCCCAAACGGTTTCACAACTTGAGAAGCAAATAGTTTGTAGGGTTCTCACGGTCTTGGCTTATCCAGTTTCCACCAAACAATTTTGAGTGGAGCGTCATCAAACGGTCCTGGATAAGATCTCTTCCATACGGTTTTAGCAGATCGATAACTCACGATCCTATCATTCTTGAGACCGAACACATCCAAACAGTTTGGTGCTGCCAACCGGTCTTTGGTCAAAGCAATTTGATATCGTGCGACGCTGAGGTGCGCAGGTCAGGGTGGCATCGATGAGAGGAGAGGAGCATGTGGTCTCGTGGTGTGGTTGGCTAGATGTAGGAGGGTGGAGGCACTGCTAAAGTAAGAAGGCTTGGCGGGGATGGAAGCACCACAGGGTGCAGGTGTTAGGGTTTGTCCGATGCGGTGGAAGAAGAAGAAGGTGGAAGCAGGTGCCATTGTTGTCGAGTTGAGAGATCAATAATGGTAGAGGAAGTGCAGGCGCCGGTGGTGGTGGTTCTAGGAGATGCTGGTAGTAGGCAGTTCTAGGGTTACAGAGGTTGAAGACGATGGAAGCGAGGGGTCCTTCATTTGGACTTCAACAGATCGCTCAAACGATCTTGAAGAATAGTTGATATCAAATAGTTTTGAGGTGAAGTTGTCCATACGGTCTTGTATTGTACTACCATATCAAATGGTTTTGCAACTTTCTCAAACAGTTTCATGCAGACCTCCATACGGTCTTTCTTCTATTGGCTCAAACGGTTTGGTGCATTTATATCCAAACAGTTTGGTAGCTCTTTCTCCATACTGTCACACTGTCCTTTTCCGAATGGTCCTGCATGCATTCCCTTTTTCATACGATTTGGTACTCCAGCCTCAAATGGTCTCACAGACCGATAATCCTCAAATGGTCTCGACATTCCCAACTCTCAAACAGTTTTGAGGTGAGCATGTCCATTCGGTCTTGAGATCGTATGGATGAAACCGTATGGGCGAGATCGCATGGGCGAGTCTGTTTGGTCAAGACCGCATGGGCAAGAACAAGGATGAGTGAGGGTAGATTAAGGGCAGATAAAGGTGGATCCCAACTGATTGTTCAACCTCATCAAGACCTGCATGAAATCAACATAATCTCAGTTAAAACCCTGATAATTGAATTTATTAAGTAGTTTTGCATTTTATGATACATTGTGATATTTAATGAGTGAAGTTGGATGTGTTGAGTTGAATTTGACCCAATATGGTAATTGAATTCCATGATGAATATGCATTCATCAATGTTCCTAGAAGAAGTTATGTAGGTTTGAATTTTGTAAAATAATATACATGGTTGATGGTTTATAGACCTAAGTTATGGCTATAAATTAGTGTCACATGCCCCTTGGTTTGGGCTGGGTCTGCATCGCCAAATCTCAGCCATCCATATATGATATGTCTGCTGGGATTGTCAACTTGAGTAAGTCATGGATGGGCTCAAGTGAGGGATTCACTCAGGCTTTTGGATTGGAGATCAAGGGTCGTCGTGTTCTCTCTAACCTTACAGTTACTTCCCTGATGGTAGGAAACAACTACTATGGCACGGTGCTCGTGCATCGTGGGTAAAGGGGTAGTTTTGAGCACCAAGACATGTGTGCCTTGATGAGAGAAACATATTGACCCCTTACTTGTGCCCACTAGTGGCGGGTGGAGGAAGAATTGACCTCCTCATCATTTCCATATCTCCTGCCTCGACAAAAATAAGAAATGAGAAGGAATAGATCCAAGTAGCAGGTGGGAGCACCATGTTAGGATGAATGAAAGGAGGGGAAAATGGTCCATATACTGAGACGAACCCAGGTAGCCACCCCTGTTTGCCTCCATCTTTGACATGTATGGGTGACAGAGTCAGTTTAATGAAGAAGGCTATGGTGTTCATTGGTGTATAAGGAGATGATCTCAGAGGAAATCAAGAAGAGGAACGAGTTTGCGAGGTTCATCGGAGCTTTCTGAAGCTTCACATCTATACAAGTTTGAGAAGAGGCAAATTTCCTCTTTGCCTCACTGTAGCCAAGTCCAGGTGGGGGTGACACCCTAGTGAAGGAGCTCCAGAACCAAACCTCAGGTGTGAGTAACCGCTGAGGTCCGGAAGATGTAGCCGAACTTGATGGTAACCTTAGGAGATGAGTTGGAGCACAGTGAGACCCATGATTCATCACTGATGCAGGTCAGCCACGGCAGCTGCTCTGTCCCAGTTCAATGTGGGTGTCAGACAAAGAGTTGACCTAGTGGGTCAATGAATCCATGGATCTAGGCTCAGATCTAAACTGGGTCCAATCCTTGCCCAGATATTCAAGTCATCGCCACGTGGTGCCACCGATTGGCCACAATAAGGTAAATTCCCAGAAAATCCCCTAATCTTGCATAATTCATAATAAATAGCCTACTTATCAGAAAAATACAAGTAAGGTACTAAAATTCTAAAAAAAAAGAGTAGAACACAAAGAAAGCATAATATTAGGCTGTTGATGTACTAATAACAGTGATATCATGTTGAATGATGAACATGTGTTGTGGTTTTATTATTGTTCATGTCCATGTGGTATTGTTTGTTTCCTTCTGACTTCCTATTATTTTCTTCATCTTAACCTAGTGTGTGGTGTTTAAATTGGGATTCTCACTGAGGTGAGGGTTTTAAATTTGTACGTCACACATCAAATTAAGTTTTAGAAAATCTGGGGACGTCATAGGTGGTATCAGAGCATGAACAATAGCAAAGCCTGACATTTTCTCATTATGCAACTCAAAACCAAAGAACCTTGAACATAAAAATCTTTTAGAATTAGATTAGTCATATTTTAGAGAATAGATCTGACCTAGCCTCTAGGTTAGCACCTAGATGTCAGAGAACTAGGTCTATATTGGTGCTTGTTCTAAAGCAGGTCCTTAGATGTCGTCCTTTGCTTATAGTGCAATGGTATGGGATGTTGCATTATTTGGAAATGACGTGCATCAAGGGAATAGAAACCCTAGACATATGGCACTCGTTGTCTAGAGTAGCTACACTAGTCTACACCCTATTCTCACCATTTTCACTAGTTTTCTTGGCACTATACTCTCTACTATGTGTGGGACACTCGTTTTGTGGATTTGGTTTTGGATTCCAATCGGATCGAACCTCAATAGTTTTCTCTGATGCTTGTTTTATCAGAGAAAAACTATATAATATTTTATTATATATATGCATTACAAAAATGTGTCCCCACACATGTACAAGTAGGAGATGGCCATGCAACCTAAGTGAAAGTGTATGACATCAGTCTAGAAGATAGAGTAGTTATAGATTAGATGTCTAGAGCCTTGTTGGAATATATGATAGATGGAATAGATGATATAAGTTTTGATGATATGACGTAGGTCTCAAATAGATGAAATAAGATGGTTATGATGATCTATGTTGTCTTTAAGGATTAAGGTTCAATTTTAAGGTTTTGATATAAGCTTGAGGATGCAAGTGACTAGGCTTTTATGAGATAAGTTACGATGAGCTCTGTAAGACAAGATGTGAATCGACAAGAGCCTCAATCTCTTTTGTGAAGGAGGACCTCTAGTGTTGGGACCAGTTAGGGTTAACTCCAGAGAGAGTGAAACCCACAGGGAGACAGTCAGAGAACCCAAACTCCAAGATATGAGAATTATGAGAAATATGTGATATGATATGTCCTAAACTAGAATACTCCTAAGTGAATGAGTTGAGTAACTTTATGCATTATTCCTATAGATTAGTTGAACCCTAGATGTCCTTGGGAGGCCCAAACCGTAGTGTTAGAGAGTGGCTGGTTATATGTGCATATGTGAATAAGAATATGAGTACCTACCATCTGGGTGAGGGAGAGAGAGAGTCCCAAGACCTTGGAGGAGGTAACTGTGTTGGTTTTAATGAAGCCTCATGCTCAGGTTGGTGGTTCCTTGTAGGAATCTAGTTGTTATGTTGATAAGAGAGTTTTGGGTAAGAATGATTCATGGGTAGATATATATGACGGTAGTGTCAGCATGTTTTGGTTTGTGCTTATGTATCTCATAACACAACTTTATCTTCCCTATATTAGCCTAGGATTCTCAGATTACCTCATTGGCACTAGTGAAAGGAGGTAACTGTGTTGGTTTTGATGAAGCCTCATGCTCAGGTTGGTGGTTCCTTGTAGGAATCTAGTAGTTATGTTGATAAGAGAGTTTTGGGTAAGAATGATTCATGGGTAGATATATATGACGGTAGTGTCAGCATGTTTTGGTTTGTGCTTATGTGGATAGAGCTTGTAAGCCTTTCACTAGTGCCAATGAGGTAATCTGAGAATCCTAGGTGAATATAGGGAAGATAAAGTTGTGTTATGAGATACTCATAGAGTTGAGTTAGCTCAGAGATATTGAGCATGGCACTTTCATCATGATATGGGTTAGGAGAACCTCAGTTGGACTAGATGACGTTTTGATATCTATTTGATTAGACACTCACATCAGTTTGTTTAGCACAAACATGATATAATATATGTAAAGATGTGATCTAATCTCGAGATGTGATATATATACATGATATGATGGAAACTTAGAGATGGTTTAATAGATATCAATGCATAAATGGTTAACCATATATATGTGAATAACAATGCTAATGTGAAATTGTTGGTTATTCTTGTGATGAAATCACTAATAAATGTATCAATTTATTATGAGAAACGAAATGAGATCAAAAGAATGAAATATGTTACATGAGGTGTTAATCTTAGTGCTTAATAAAGATGAAATATATATTTTGACAGTTAGCACAACAAAACGATCATGACACCATGATATGATCTGAATGGATAAAGTGGGTTAACTATAGTTAATTTCCAATTAAAAGGCATATGTTAACGTTGAACATGTTCTTACGAGTAGCTCAATAAAATGTTGATGACCCCTTGATATAATGGGATAACCTTAGTTAACTCCTTTAGAACATGGTAATATGATGTGGGAACCCTAATGCATGGGTAAAGATAAGGATGAAACCCTACCATATGAGATATGTCATGACATAACCAGAATGTCTAAGTTGTTGTTTCAATCTTTAATGAAGAGGTGTTTCACCCTAGATGTTTTAAAACCTACTAATAGTGGTTTGGATAATGTTTTGGAGCTTTTGACTATGTTGCGCATAGAGTGGTTCCCTACGTATGGATGAGGACCTTTTGGTTTTTCCTTGAAGTAAGAAGATGGCATAATTTGGAGGATGGAATTTCTTTTAAGATGTATATGATGTGAAGGACTAGGTTTTTGACTTAATTTAGAGGATGAAATTTATTTTAAGGTGTGTAAGATGTGATAGACTAAATTTTTGGAAACTTTGAATAATTAATGACATAAGTGAATTAATGCATATTCGGGGGTTAGGAAAATATGCTCAAAATTTTAGGAATATTGGATGTTCCTAGAAGAAGTTATGTAGGTTTAAATGTTGTAAAATAATGTACATGGTTTATGGTTTATGGTTTATAGACCTAAGTTATGGCTATAAATCAGTGTCACACTCCCCTTGGTTTGGGCTGGGTCTGCCTGGCCAAATCTCAGCCATCCATATATGATCTGGCTGTTGGGATCACCAACTTCAGTAAGCCACAGATAGGCTCAAGTGAGGGATTCGGTCAGGCCTTTGGATTGGAGATCAAGGTCTTCGTGTTCTCTCTAACCTTGCAGTTACTTCCCTAACAGTAGGCAACGACCACTATGCCACGGTGCTCGTGGATCGTGGGTAAAGGGGTGGTTTTGAGCACCAAGACATGTATGCCTTGATGAGAGAAACAAATTGACCCCTTACATATGCCCACTAGTGGTGGGTGGAGAAAGAACTGACCTCCTCATCATTTCCATATGTCTAGCCTCGACAACAATAAGAAATGAGAAGGAATAGATCCAAGTAGTAGGTGGGAGCACCATGTTAGGAAGAATGAAAGGAGGGGAAAATGCTCCATATACTTGGACGAACCCAGGCAGCCACCCCTGTTTGCCTCCATCTTCGACATGTATGGGCAACATAGTCAGTTTAATGGAGAAGGATGTGGTGTTCGTTGGGGTAGAAGGAGATGATCTCAGGGGAAATCAAGAAGAGGAACGAGTTTGTGGAGGTTCATCAGAGCTTTCTGAAGCTTCACAGCTATACGAGGTTGACAAGAGGCAAATTGCCTCTTTACCTCACCGCAGCCAAGTCCAGGTGGCGGCGACACCCTAGAGAAGGAGCTCCAAAACCGAACCTTGGGTGCGAGTAACTGTTGAGGTCTGGAATATGTACCTCAACTTGATTGTAACCTTAGGAGATGAGTTGGAGCACGGTAACACCCATGATTCATCACAGGTGCAGGTCAGCCGTGGCGGATGCTCTATCCCAGTTCCACGCGGGCGTTGGGTGAAGAGTCGGCCTAGCGGGCTAGTGAATCCATGGATCCAGGCTCAGACCCGAACCAGGTCCAATCCTTGCCCAGATGTGCAAGTCATCGCCACATGGCGCCACTGATTGGCCACAATAAGGTAAATTCTCAGAAATTCCCCTTATCTTGCATAATTCATAATAAATAGCCTACTTATCAGAAAAAAAACAAGTAAGGTACTAAAATTCTCAGAAAATGAGTAGAACACAAAGAAGGCATAATATTAGGTTGTTGATGCACTAATAATAGTGATATCATGTAAGTGGTGAAATGCTCATATGATGGATAATAAATATCAAATGATGACCTAAAATTATGAGAATATGTCGCTAAATCTATTATCATGTATAGAATTCATATGATGTCAAATATCATGATGATGATGCACGAAATAATGTAATTTTCTCTATATGCTAATTAGGGCTAATTAGGGTTAATAACCCTAAATAAATTGTAATAAATACATACATGCTCAATAAATGATGAAATTTATAGAAAACCCTAATAGCAGTACCTGGAAGATAATATGCAAATCTAAGATCAGTTTTATACATGAAATTCATGTTATATGAAGATGACCCTTAATGCATGGATTGTAACCCTAATTTGAATAATGTATATAAACTAGGGTTAATATGGGTACAAAAAGGATTTGGAACCTAATGTTCAGATAATGAACCATAATATGGAAAATGACATCAGTAAGATAATCCTAAGACAAGAATGCAAGTAATGATGCACATATCCTAATGTACTAAGCTAAACCTTAATATGGACATGACTAGGGTTAATGTTGATGTGAACCTGATGATGGTACATATGATCTTGTCTTAACCAGGGTTTGACCAAGAGGTTAGAGTTGACATGAGGAATATGATGATTAGGTTTGTCCTTGATCAAGGTATGCCATTACCTCTTACTTGTCTTATTATACAATATGCTTGTGTTATATGTGTAGTAAAATACTTGGCATATGGTATTGGATGAAATGATTGCTCTTTTATGATATGTTGCTTGATTCTCCGTACTTATATGGCTATGAACACATGAAACATAAAATATCTTATCCATCATACGATAGCACTAAAGTCTTTGGTAGTACAGTGCATTGAAGTGATCACAAACTCCTCGGGGGTAGATCACATGTATAATGATCAGAAACTCCTTGGGGTTAGATCATAAGGCCTAAAAACATCAAAGCCCTTGGGGGAAGATGTATGAGTTATATGATGGAAATGTGCTTAAAATATGTGTTCTCTATTGTTAATGAATATCTATGTGCTAGTATATGCTTTTTCTTATATTTCTTTATAACTACCAAGTATTAGTTTTATCTTATTGCTAAGATATGATGAGAGGTATATAAAAGACATGTAGGCGTACTTAGTACAATATTCTTGAATATTGTGCTGACGTGTACCACATGTAATCTTTTGTTTAGGTTGTCGACATGTGATCTTGAAGAACCAGGATAGTTGAGAGTTGTGTGGCGAGCTGATGTACATGTGGACATGTTGTCTTAAGATCATGTAGTTTAGAGTTAGTACATATATATGTATAAGTTTGCTGTTCAATATGTAATATCAAATGTTGTAATAATTCAAGTTGTAATTATATGTTGAATGGTGAACATGTGTTGTGGTTTTATTATTGTTCATGTGCATGTGCTACTGTTTGTTTCTTTCTGACTTCCTATGATTTTCTTCTTCTTAGCCTAGTGTGTGGTGTTGAAATTGGGATTCTCACTGAGGTGAGGGTTTCAATTTAGACATCACACATCAGATTAGGTTTTAGAAAATCTGGGGACGTCACAGATATGTACCCTACTTTGGCAGATCTACATGCCTACCATCAAACTTCCATGAGATAGACGCACACCATGCTTTGGCACAAACTACACTTGGTCAATCAAGCTTTTAATTTGTGCTGCTTAAGGGAAGCATCTAAGACTTAATATTATATTAAGGGATTTTGTATAGTACAATACAATAATCAATCACCATATATATAGTATGTATCATATACATACTATAATCCAAAATGAAAACATGCAATAAATAAAAGATTATGGTTATGGCCAGCCTACTGAAATTCCATGGAACCACAAGGAATTACCACAATCTTGGTCTACATAATATGTAGAAATATGTTGTTGATGAAGATCCGTGTGTGCCAATCTTGGTTGACTGGTTCAACCTTTGAAATGGTATGCTCGACTCTTGGCCGGTCAGTTAGTCACCTCCACCTGGTGATCTGGCTGGTCTAAATGACCAATTGGTCATCCTATAGCCGATCGTTTGGCTCCTCAAAATAGTCAATTTGTCTGGTCCTTCAGACTCCAAGTTGGCTCTCCACTCGACTGTCTCGACCCCATCAAACGATCATCTTGGCCTTGTCAGCCGATCAGCTCAAACCCTCCAGTCGGTCGACTCGACTCCTCCATGCAGTCTATTTCATCTTCATTAAAACAAGAAAGTAAACTATCCCACTTCTACATAATTATTGAGAAACCTCAGTTACATTAAAGTGGATCAAAGGTAGAAGAGAATAATACTTTTACAATGGGAAGATAAGAGAAAGGCTCAGTGCATATACAAGATTAACAAACAACACAACCATGCACATGTAGCAGGGGTTATTGGCCATAACCATGTTGTACATCCACCACAAAAACTCGCTTTTAGGGTGATACATGCAAACTATATATATATGTACATATATATGTGTATATATGTATATGTATATATATGTATATATATGTATATGTATATATATAGATATATATGTATATGTATATGTATATATATATGCATATATATGTATATATGCATATGTATATCTATATATATATATATATATATATATATATATATATATATAAATATAACCCGACCAACGTAGCGCAGGTGGTAGGCACGGTGTCCCCCTCCAGAGGGATCCCGGGTTCGAGCCCCCCTGTTAAGCACTGTATTTACCACCAGCCAGCTATCCGGGCTATGGCTGGGCAAAGGACGTAGGGGCAGCCTGACAAGATTGTCATTATCCTTATATATATATATATATATATTTGTATATGTATATATATGTATATGTGTATATATATGTATATGTATATATATACATATATAGAGGAAATAAGATATATTCTAAATTCGACTGTAAGTTAGGATTTTACCAAATAAGATTAGATGAAAAAAGTATACCACTAACGACATTTAACACTCTGCATGGTCACTATGAATGGAAAGTAATGCCCTTCGTAGTAAAAAATACCCCAGACATATATCAAAGAAGAATGGATAAGATATTTGAACCCTACAACTCATTCTGTTTAGTATATGTATATGACATTTTAATAGCCAGTAATAATGACGAAGAACATCTTAAACATCTGATTATATTCTCTCTTCTTTGCCAAAAAGCAGGGATAGTTTTATCTAAAAAGAAGACAGAACTTTGCAAATATAAAATAGAAATCTTAGGACTAATATTAGATTCTAGTGGAATAGAATTACAAGAACATATCTTAGAAAAAATCATTAAGTTTCCATATAAACTTGAAGATAAAAAACAACTTCAAATATTTTTGGGATGTTTAAATTATGCAGAAAAATTCATAGAAAACCTAGCAAAAATTAGACATCCTCTACAAAAATTATTAAAAAATTAACTCTATCTTTATTATGATAGAAGAACTTATAAACCATGTCAGATTTATAAAAGAAAAATATAAAAGTTTACCAAGAATAGATCTTCCTTTAGAAGGAGATAATTTAATAATAGAAACAGATGCTTTAGAAGAATTTTGGGGAGCAGTTCAAAAGAAAAAAGATGGACAACTAGAAAAAATATGTTGATACACTACAAGATCATTTACAAATACCATAAAAATATATCATTCCAATGAAAAAGAATTATTAGCATTTAAAAAAGGAATTAAGAAATTTGCCTATTTTCTATTACCTAAAAAATAACTTACCATCCACAATCGAATATGAGCGACTAAGTAGAGGGCAAACATTTTTTGCAGAATATGTTTTTGATATTGATGTTATCAAAGGTGAAACTAACTTTATTACATATTTCCTTTATAAACAATACAATGGAGCAAGTTGATAAGAAACTTGTAGAATTTTTTGAATGACTACAACTTAGTTGTAGAATATTACATGAAAATTTTGAAGATATGATCAAAATAATAAAAAAGCAAGATGACATTATTAATAGTATTGAAGAAAATAAACAAGATGTTGTTGGAATTTTAGCAGATCTAGACAAAAAGAGAAATAGCTTCAGAAGCAGTAAAGAATGACAAAGTAAAAGGTAAAAGACCTATCAATATATCTCTTGAAATCTCAGATGCAATTAGTAGCCTAAAAACTACTTGATAAATGTATATTTATCCCTTTTATTTACATATTTTTGATATTTGTTTAGGATTATTTTGTTATTTATTCTCTTAGTTTCATAATTAATTGTGTTATTTTAGATTTTTCTCTTGAATTGGAGTTTTAATCATATTTTCTTGGGTTTTGTAGGAAAATTAAACAATTTGTAGTAGTCTTGAAATTCATATAAAACCGTCACCAAAAGTGATATAACTCTTGCATTCAAATTCCAAATTGAGTGTACAAGTATTCATTGGAAAGGGAATTTAATTTCCTAAAAGAAAATCTTATTTTTTTTTACATCTTTTGTGCTTTTCACGGGATTGAAATATGTTCGAATTCACTACTTTGAGAATCTACATTAAAGATAGTTACATGGATAAGTTAATTAAAGACAATCAACTTTGATTTGACCAGAACCAAAAAATTCAAAAATTGGTCTCCCTGTCTTTTTTTCCCTATTTTGAGGGCATCCTACCCCCCTCCTATAAAAGGAGGGACTCTCCACTTGTAAAAGTATTCCATTCTTCATTCCATTTCATCCGATTTTTAGTTGTAGACCACATCTTGTATAATGTTGGATCTCATTTTAGTTTGCATTTCGTCTAGTCTTGTTATGTCTGAGTAAATCTCTCTGGGGAATGGGAGTAGCCCCTTAGCCCGTTTTTATTCAATATAATCTGTTATATTCCTCCATCAAACAAATGTCTTCTCTTTGTTTATGTGTGGTTATTTGGATGATCTGATATATTCTTATGGAGTGATATGACTGTGGATCTCTGTAAGAACAAAACAATAGTCTCTTAATTGTGATTATCGTGTTTTTGTCTTTTTAATCTTATTCTTGTTATAATACTTGGTGACACGACCACCAGAGCCTTGGGTTTGAACGCCAGTTTGAATTCACATTCTTTTTTATATGACCGTGGATAGTGGCATGTTGGACGGTTGAGCAATGATCCATGAACATCGGGACCAACAGGTTCATGGGATGTCCGACCCTTGTGAGTTTGTCCATAAGGACATGTAACCATAAGGTCCTAATTTGATCCCTGAAGTTTAGAATTTGATTAGTTGAATAGGAACATGGTTTTGGTGGTGATCTTTTGGACCCCAGATCTTTATTTCTTGATTAGTTAAACTTTATTTCAACACTTTTATTTTTGTTCTTAGTATTAACAACTCTCTCAAATCGGGATTTAATTATTATACTTGTGATCGGATTTGGATTTCGACTTTTCTTTTCTGTCGTCCCTTGGATCGATACCTATCTATACTAAGTTGACTTGTTGTTAACAACAAGTTGACAATCGGGTTAGAAGGTTAAACTCTAGGACTTTTCTTAGTGATTGTTGTGTGTACAATGATGTGCATCAATTTGACGCCGTTGCTGGGGACGACACAGTTGTTTTTCAGATCTGGTTGCCTATATATCTTGTATAATCCTTGTTCATATTATATAACTTTCATAACTTTCATCTTTTTATAATTTCTTTTAGATTTTTGTAATTTCTTTTTGCCTTCTGAGCACAATTCTGGAAGTGTATCTCCTCTTTCTACTGAGTTTCCATTCCAGCAATACTGCTTTCTAGTTACTTTTTTTAGTAATTTCAGTTTATTTCATAATGTCTTAGATTTATAATTTTTAGTTCTCTTTGTAATTTTTGACTAACCTCTTATGTCGTAATCTTTCTTCTCTCATTCGTTGATTGACATATCTTTCAGGAACTTTTCTTTTCAAATGGAGTGGGCATCCCAATATCCCCCACAATGTTATTATTGTGGTCTTGACCACCATGCATCTCTTGCCTGCCCGACTCAACCCCATGCTTATGATAGAACCCCTATAAATTGTGAGCCCTTTCATCCTGGTGGGTACAATGTGAATCCACATTTTTCTGAGAACCATTATAAGGAACCTTGCTATCCATATTCTAATGGGGGACATGATCCACAAAATTTTGTTGGGTGTAACCAACAAAACCTTGGGGGTTATGAACATATTTATGAAACCCAATGTAATTCTCAACAAGAAGAGAGACTTCTTAACCGCCCTGCTAGAAGTCCAAACCCAAAATATAGATTGTTCAATTATGTTTCCTCATGATTTAGTGACATCTTGTGTTATTGAATCTTCCTACCAAGATGGACGCAATGGAAATTACAATCCACCATCTTTTGGAGATTATTATGAGGAGCAATGCCACCCAAAACAATATGAGGGGTACTATGGCCAAGGACACTATGGGAAGTGTGATGAGGATGGCCAAAATTTTGGGGTGCATGAATCTAATTATGAAACCAAATTTAAAGAGAGACTTTGGGCCCTAGAAAATATGGTAGAGGAAGGACAAGAAAAACTAGAAACCAACCAAGCCTTGTTAGCTACCTTACTAGAAGCCCAAGCATGGACCCCCCCTATAGAACTTGGGCCAACCAAGATGGTTCTTCCCGATGATGACAATGATGATCCTATTTTTTTGCCATATATGTCAGATTCTGAAGAAATAGCACAAACAATGGAGCCATATTTTGCATGTGGTGAGGATGTGGGTATCCCTATCTTTCCTTTATAGACTTTACTACTTGAATATGAAAACTCAAAGTAGGAGAGTCAGTCTGAAAATCCAACTAATCCCTCCACCACTTACAACAATCCAATTGACATCAAAGACCAATACCCTTATTTTGAGTCTATTTTGGATAATAAGCATCCAACCCCCTTTGACAAAATGATTCCACACATTCTATCACAACCAATTCCCATTCCATGCACAACTAATTTAGAGAAGAGACACAATCCTTGGAAGAAGTCTACATACCCCCTTCCACTGGCTGCAAGGAATATGTCCCTATTTTTATCCCTCACGAACCCTTGGAAACTCCTTGCACAAAGAAACTAGAGTTACATGCAATATCAACCATGAATCCCATCTATCCCAAGGTTGATTGCATGAATTTTGAGCAGAGCAAAAATACTTATCATGTTGATTTAAATGTAGTTGTCCCTTTCATATCACCACCAATTCTCCTATATGCAAGTCAATATGACCGAGGGAAACTAGATCCAGATCCTCCGCTTGACTTTGCACATCTGGCACTGCATGTGTTACCAGTCGGGTACCAACCAACCTCCCCCAATCAACATCCATCTTCAACACTTCCTTCGCTATCGATGGAAGATCTGTGGATCCTATTGGAGGGAATGCAAGGTGAAAGAAAATATGAGCACCCCACTAAGATTCCACAATTACCCTATCATATGGTACACTATGAAGCTCCTCAGATAAAGGTCCCAGCCCACATACACATCCCCTTCAGCTGGACATTTTTTGAGCTACCTAGGCCACCTGGAAATCCTCACTCTTCTCTTCCCTCCATCTCGGGTTTTGATTTTGCTCGGGACAAGTAAAAATCTAAGTCCGGGGTGGAGGTGGGTGATATGTTTGTGTTCCACCCTCCTTATCTTTTTTATTCTTGCATTATTTCTACATTTTTTTGTTTTGCATATAGTTGCTTTGTTCATGGCCATTATCTAGTCGGCCATGTTTTTATTTCTTTTGTTGCAAAATGGCCTTTATCTAGTCGGCCAATATGAATAGATGTTTATCATTGTACCCCTTTGAATTTAGTAAATATTTTACAAAAATTATTACAAATTGCCATGTCTGGAACCACCATGTCACCTAGGACCCCAAAATAGCATTACTCCTTGGAAAAGTTGGCAAGCTGTATGAAGTTATAAGCACAAGGACACCTTTTTTCCCCCTTATTTTTCTTTCTAAAAAAGAGAAGCAAAGAATCACCACCAGACAAAAATCAAGTCCAGGGTGGCATGCTTCCCATATAAAAAATTTCATACCCCACAAAGGGGCGTACCATCAAAAGATTCCAAAAGTGCACATGAAAAAAATTGTGACCAATGCAGCCACAACTCCACAAATTTAAATCCCAAGTCGAATAGAGGAGAGATAAAAAAAAATTCATCACATCCTTCTTTGTTTTCACACCCCCTAATTTCATCTTGTTCTTGTGCAACAACTCACATAAAAAATATACAATAATAAAAATGAGAGTGTCAAAGCAAAAGTAAGATGAAACATGTTTTTCTACAAAATCTTGATTTAAAAACAAGATATGATATTTATTTTTAATAGGGAATATAGAATTTTGTGTTTTGTGGTTTTTGGAGATTGGGTTGCTTGACCAAATTTGGAGGTAAGGAATAAAATGATGTTACAAGGGTGAGGATAGACATGTTGTTAGTATAAATTGGAATAATTTGTGATGTTATTTGTTTGAGGACAAACGAGGATTCAAGTCCGGGGAATTTTGATAAATGTATATTTATCCCTTTTATTTACATGTTTTTAAGGATTATTTTGTTATTTATTATATTAATTTCATAATTAATAGTGTTATTTTATATTTTTCTCTTTAATTGGAGTTTTAATTATATTTTCTTGGGTTTTGTAGGAAAATTACGCAATTTGCAACTGTCCTGAAATTCATATATACCCATCACTAAACGTGACATAACTCTTGCATTTAAACTCCAAATTGAGTGTACAAGTATTCATCGGAAAGAGAATTTAATTTAAGAAAATAAAATCCTATTATTTGGACCGCTTGAGCTTTTCACAAGATAAAACTGTTTGAAATCGCTGTTGTGAGAATCTACATTAAAGAGAGTTACATGGTCAAGATAATTAAAGACAATCAACTTTCGATTTGACCAGATCCAAAAAATTCAAAAACTAGTCTCCCTCTCTTTTTCCCCCTATTTTGAGGGTAGCCTACCCCCTCCCTCTCCTATAAAAGGAGGGACTCTCCACTTGTAAAATCATTCCATTCTTCATTCCATTTCATCCAAATTTTAGTTGTAGACCACATCTTGTATAATGTTGGATCTCATTTTAGTTTGCATTTCTTCTAGTCTTGTTCTATCTGAGTAAATTTCTTTGGGGATTGGGAGTAGCCCCTTAGCCTGGTTGCATTCAATATAATCGGTTATATTCCCCCATCAAACAAATATCTTCTCTCTATTTATGTGTGGTTATTTGGATGATATGATATATTCTTATGGAGTGATATGATCGTGGATCTCATCAAGAACGAAACAATAGTCCCTTAATTGTGATTATCATCTTTTCATATTTTTAATATTATTCTTGTTATAATCCTTTGTGACACGACCACCTGAGCCATGTGTTTGAATGTCAGTTTGAATTCACATGCTTCTTGATATGACCGCAAATGGTGACATGCTGGATGGTTGGGCAATGATCTGTGAACGTCGGGACCAATGGGTTCACGGGAACTCCGACCCTTGTGAGTTTGTCCGTAAGGACATGTAACCACAAGGTCTTGATTTGATCCCTGGAGTTTAGAATTTGATTAGTTGAATAGAAATGTAGTTTTGCTGGTGATCTTCCAGACCCCAAATCTTTATTTTTTGATTAGTTAAACTTTATTTCAACACTTTTATTTTTGTTCTTAGTATTAATAACTCTCTCAAATCAGGATTTAATTCTTATACTTGTGATCGGATTTGGATTTTGACTTTTCTTTTCCGCCATCCCTTGGATCGATACCTATATATACTAAGTTGACTTGTTGTTCACAACAAGTTGACAACTGGGTTAGAAAGTTAAACTCTAGGACTTTTTTTTTGGAGAAGGTAAAATATTACTAATATCATAAAAAAAGAGTACAACGGGTATCACCACCGTATACTATACAAGGGGGTAGGCTAACCACCAAAACCCCAACAGTTGAGAACACTCCTATCAACACCCGAACTCAACTCCGGTTTACCCTTTACAACCCAAGCAGAGCTCTTGGCAAAGGCATCGAAAACCATAACCTTGTCCATCTCCCCATTGCCATTCCATCTGCGATTCCTTTCCCTCCAAATGAAAAAGCAGAGCCCCGAAACACCAACGCCTATTAGCACACGAGAGCTCAGTCTTCTCCAACATCCAAATCATACACTATAGCAAGGGAGAGAAGGAGGGGCTCCGCCCCACCCCATGTTCAGAGGAAAATGACACCACAAATATCTAGTGTATGGACAATTGAAGAACAAATGGGAATGTGTTTCAGGTTCAATCCTGCATAAAATGCACACAGCAGCAGGTAACACCATCCCCCAGCTCAGCATACGATCAACAATAAGTAACTTCATCAAAACTGATCTGTAGGTGGGGCAGCTCCACTTCGGCACATGAAACCTGCACCAAATCAAAGGATGCCAAGGAACCATGGGGGAAGTACCAACCTACACAGACCAGGGCCGGATGTTCACATCCCGGAGCGACCACCTTCCGTTCGCCAAAATGTAGTTGGCAGAGACATCCGGCCATGCTCTACACATGGACCGCCACACCCTGGAACCCCACATATCAACCACACCCTCCAAACTGCTCCCATACCTATCCCTCATCCAACAGCTCCAGCAAGAGTCCTCGCTCCTCAAATATCTATCAATGCGTTTAACTGTCGCCGCCCAAGATATATCCGACGTATTACGGATGTTCATACCACCTTCCTCATAAGTTCTCACAATGTAAGTCCATGCAACACCATGCACTCTACCACCCCAGCAAAAGGAGGAAATGACAGATTTAAACTTGTCCATCATAAACATGGGAATGTCGGCCTGGGAACACCAAAATCTTACCATCAAAGACAGCACAACTCTAGCCAGAACCAAGCGACCTGCCATAGAGAGTCTCAAACCCAAACACTTTCTAACAACCTCTCTCAGTCTATCAAGACACACATTATAATCTCTACCTTTGGCTTTCCCAGCACACAAAGGGATACCCAAGTATCTAGTGGGAAGATACCCCACTTCGAGCCCCACCACATCCTTCAACCTCCCCCTCCTTGAGTCACAAGATCTAGATAAAAAGACCTTAGATTTGACCTCACTGATATAGAGACCAGTTAGATCGTTGAACCTCCTCATCACCCTCCTGAAGGTCCTCAGAGTCTTAACAGTAGCCTTAAGAAAAAACAGCACATCGTCAGCAAAAATCATATGCGTCCTCACCTTCACCCCTCCCTATCTGAAAGTTCTAATATTCAAGAGACCCTCCTCCTTTTTCACCAAATGGGACAACCCCTCCATAACAATGGTAAACAGTAAGGGGGAAAGGGGGTCCCCTTGTCTTAGCCCATTAGAGGCCTTGAACAACCCATAAGGAACCCCGTTCACAAGCACCGAGAAAGAAGTAGTGGTCACACACTCCTTAATGATATTAATCCACCTTTCCCCAAACCCCAACGCTCTCATGATCTCGCAAAGAGACTCCCACTTCACATTATCGTACGCTTTAGAAAGATCCAGCTTCACACAAGCTTTGCATGTACTACTTTTAACCCCAAACTCCTGCATGAACTCCACAGCCAGAAGGGCACTGTCCGACATGCTTCTTCCCTTAATAAACGTTGTTTGGGCCGGTGAAATGATATCAGGCAGGACTTTCTTAAGTCTATTGGAAAGGAGCTTAGCTATAATTTTATAGAAGACAGAGCAACACGCTATAGGTCTTAGATCATTCATATTCTCCACAATTTTCTTTTTTGGTATCAGCCTGAGGAATGCATGATTGGTCTTCTTGACCATTCTTCCACCAACCAGAAACCACCTGACCGCCCTGCACACATCCTCTTTGATGAAATCCCAAGCCACCTGAAAAAACCTAGCATTGAACCCATCGGGCCCAGGAGCCTTCATAGACCCAATGGAAAATACAGCCTCCCTAATTTCACCCTCTGAAGCCGGTCTAGTGAGAATTCTGTTCATCTCCTGTGTAATTCTACAGTCCATATCTTCCCACCCACAAGCGGCCATGAACTGGACTTTGTTATATAGTGAACTATAAAACTCCACAACTTCCTGTCCCACTTCGCTGGGAGAATTAATAGTTTCCCCATTGATCTCAAGTAGAGAATGTCTGGCGTCCCTCATCTCATTCTTCTTAATTGCTGCATGATAAGTACCGGAGTTCCTATCTCCATCTCTAACCCATTTGATGCGACTCTGTTGCCACAAAGATAACTCCTTCGCCTTCTCCAGCTGGACCAAGCATTTTTCCACAATCTTATCACATTCAATCACCTCCTCCTGTAAAGGATTAAGTCTAAGTCTCTCTGCCACCTCTTCATAAGCCATCTTAGCCTCCCTTATTAAAGTAGGGAGGTCAGACAAACCTCTAGACCAGACCTTCAGAGCATTCTTATTTCTCTTCAATTTCTCCATAACAACGTATACCCCTAATACTCTCCTTCCACTCCTTTTTTACCAACTCCATACAGCTTGGCCATTCCAACCAACCAACCAAAAATCTGAAAGGCTTGCTCTTTAGAGTATCCTGCGTGAGTTGGACAACCATCCAGGCGTGGTCGCTATTGGGGTGGCTCCCCAATTTAACATTCGGATGTGGAAACACGCCCAACCACCTTTTGTTCACAACAACCCTGTCTAACTGACTGGCTATCTTCCTCTGGACCGCCTGTTTATTTTGCCAAGTGATCACCCTGCCATTCATATTCAGTTCAATAAGGTCCGCTGCATCCAATTCATTGTTGAACCTGGCTAAGCAGGAGTCCAGAACAGGCCAACCACCCACCTTCTCGTGAGCCTTCCTAATGTGATTGAAATACCCAATGAGTATCTGAGGTAGCTCCTTCTGGTTGGCCCCCTCTATCACCTCCCATAATTTCCTCCTGCATATTTAAGAGTTATGTCCATACACCGCGGACACCACGACGTGTAACCCACCCTAGTTAATGCAGCTCATAGTCATCATTTGGTCCATGGAGAAAATGACCTGGATATCCCAAACCCTGGGATTCCACCCCACAGCAATACAGCCACCCTCAATGTCCCCAAGATTAGAAGTAAATTCCCAACCTCCAGGAAACAACCCATGTACTCTATCTTCCCCAGCCCTTTTGATCCTCATCTCTAGACAAATAACCAGCGAAGCGTGAGTTTGTTCAACAACACCCCTCAACCGCCTATGTTTACCCGTCCTTGATGCACCTCACACATTCCATGCGAGAATTCACATTATGTTTTTTTCCTGTGTCCCCCCCTTCTGGGAGTAGACCCACCCCTTCTAGTCTTCCTAGGTGAAACCTGGGTCCTCATATCCCTAACCGCCTCTGCTTCCACTTCCACCTCCTCCTCCATCCCATCCAGTAGCGAGAAAGGATTGCTGGACTCGACCTCCTTCTCCTCCACATGGACCACAACCTTACTCTTCCCCTTCTCATCAACGGAAACAGTAGGCACAAGAGCAACCAGAGCAGCAACCCTCACCCCTGATGGTCTGGTAGAAGCAGCTTCAGGTGGCACTTGGACAAACACCTTGTCAGCAGCCGCCACGACCACCTCAGCCGGTGTGCAAGGAGTCAAAGATGCCCTTCCAACCCCTTCAGCAGACACCGACGTCATAGCATAGATAGCAACCTCCTCAACCGACTTGCCCCCCACCGTAGATGAAGATACACCCCTTCCTTCTAGAAGTCCCTTTGCTCACCCCTCTCTTCCTATTCCTCCTAACCACTGGAACAAAAGAGTTGCGTACAACAGGGGGATCCCTCAGCATCACCCTCTCCCCCGGACAATGGCCATCGCCATGTCCGAAGACCTTACACTTGTCACATCTGTCAGGCAAGGCGTCATACAGAACCTTGATAGCTAACTCCTTCCCATCCGGCATCTCAATCATAACCAGTGGGGGCGCCTTCTTCTCAGCCAAAATTTCTACACAGATGTGAGCCGCACCCGCGTACAACCCCTCTGACCAGAAATCTATCACTTTCGGAACCCCAATGCCGTACACAATGATGGAAATGGCTCGTCTAGTCCAATGTTGCCCAACATAAGGGAGTGTCACCCACACCGGCGCCGAGGTGAGAGAAGCTCGCCTAATGTCAGCCTCAGGTGACCACTTCCTGGTGAGAACCAAGTGGTTATCGAAGAACTACGGACCCTGCTCTAACACCTCGTCCATGTCCTCTTTAGAAGCAAAGCACGCCAGCGTCAACCCTCCCGCCAGAGAAGAAATATGTAGCTCACCTTTAGGCCTCCACGTCCTAACCATCCAGCCGTGAAGCTGTTCCCGGACCGCGTTCTTCCCCAAAATCTGGACGATGATAGAGAACTGATGGTACTCGTGCATGGCTGAGACCACCATCTCAGAGAACTTCATACATGGCCTCTCATCCCCAGAATGATAGTCCGACATCTTCAGGTCCTCAGCCAAGATCAGCAGTTTGAACCGTCGATGAACCACCATAGGCTTCGCTAGAGTAGCCGCCTAGGAGCGCCCCTCTGTGACATTCGTATGATGGTCAGACCACCCGCCAACACGGGAGGAAGCGGGACCAATGAAGGGACCAGCGGGGGTGGGAGACGAGGAGGAAGGGGGCAGGGGCAAGGAACCACCAGGCAGCCCAGAACCGGTAGCAGAAGGGGAGGAGGAGACCCCCCCTTCCGGGACACCACTCGCCATGGGCGAGCTCAAAGCCCCAAACTAGATATGGAACAGAGCGCTTCCTAGAGAGAGAGAGCACGAGAGCTCAGTCTTCTCCGTGCATCACTACTGAAGATAATACAAAAGCCAAAAGGCGAGAGATAGCATCTTTAAAACTATAAAAACTAGCCTCACGATAGAAAATGCAATCTCATTGGAGAAAGATCATAGCCTAACAGCCAGAAACAGTTTTCAAACTGCCAAAATTTGTCTAATTACTGAAGAAAATATCTCTTCAGAAAATAGCTCCCGCCGGACAATAAAAAATATTATCTCTTCAGAGAAAGAATCACACTTAATAGTGGATAATATTAAACTGATGCCTGAAAATATTTTTAAATTTAGGGTATCTCATATTGAGCAAGAAAGTGATATGCAGCTAAATCTCATATTGTTTTTTGTGAAATGCAAAAATGATTACAAATCTCTACTTGAGATTTTGTATAATTTAAAAACTTCAAAAACCTGCTATCCAAATCATGCTGGAATTTATTCCAAAGTTAACTTTACACAAGGAGCTGATCTGAGAATAATCAGAGATTGTTTCATAATAGCAGCCGTAAATCTCATATATCTCAGTAATGATTTTGGAGAAATTTAGGGACTTCCCCAAGAAATAATAAAAGTAGTCAGAAAATTCAAGAATAAAAGTCCACATATAAAACCTACCAACGAATAGAATATTAAAATATCCTCAGCAACAGAAGACTGGGAAAATTATAAAAGTTCAATCCAGTTCATTGCATTCAGATAGGAATATCTTCTCCAGACTATATTAAAGAAATTGAAGATATTCGTTAGACATATAAAAATAGATGAAGAATTCATCAAAGTTAGACGAGCATTGGGAGTGAAAGTCCTTTTTCAGATATTGGAAAAATTAATAAATGATAATAAAACCTGGTTACACAAAGCTTCAGATAATATGATTATTATTTCAACAATAAGAAGATCCAATATAGTGATAAAGATCAATTTAGAAAGATTCCTAAAAAAGATCGAGAATGGACTGATAAAATCCCATCTCAGATGTCAACAAATATTTTTTCGACTAAGAAAACATGAAGGAAAGATTTTCTACACATGTCTAGAAAAAATTGAACAAGATACTAGAAGAAGCACTAGTAGCCGATGATGTCATCCATGATGACTACAAGCAATAATGAAGACCAAAGTGTCATCCATGAAGACAACAAGCAATAAAGAATAAAAGGAGCAATAATGAATACCAAAACATCATCCATGACATCAAAAAGCAATAAAAGATCCTTCAGGGGTCAAATGGACGATGGAGAACAAAAGAAAAATGAAAGACACTCGTAGTGACAAGTGTACAACTGAAATGTAAGAGTTATCTCAAGCATAATGTAAGTAGAGGGTTTCTATATAAACCCCCGAGTAGTATGTAAGAGGCACATGCAATAGAGAGAGTGTCGATAGGAAGTGTAAGTGTTTCTTCTGCTACCACTTTGTAATAGTATAGATTCTATGAAATAAAGAAGAGTGATAGCTCCTAAGTTTCTATCTAGAAATTCCCATTTCATGAAGAATCCACACTAAACCTCTTTGTTGAGGAAGCTAAGCTTAGAAAAAGAGAATTTTGTTTGTACTACTATAGCATAGAAAGTAAGTGTGTGACCTTCTACATCCCCTATCCATAACATCTTTAGTAGTCGAGAGTTCAACTCTCCCACACTCTATCCCGGAGGCCATTTAGTCCATCCATCCATTAAGAAAAGACATGAGAAAGGATTTTTGGACGCAAGGCTATAGGATAAAAGTGAGGAGTTCGAGATTTGGAACGTCGATATCCAAGGATTACCTCTCTTAGAAATCGTTGAGAGAGGATCAACTGATACTGAAGAAGGTCGGAAAAAAGGTGGGCAATACAGGTACACCTCTATTTTCTTGTTATAGTACTCCGAACATAATTCTTTAGTATCTAGTAATTTAGTTTCCTAAAGCGAGAATGAGACAATAAAAATGAATATGCTTAAAAGCTTCGCTACACAAAAAATAAGTGCACAAAGATTATCAAGAACATTCCATCTAAGGAAACATACAACACCCTTAAGGGCAGTTCGAGTAGGTATCCAAGTAAATACATACAAATGAAGAATACATTTAAAAAATTAGCTTTAAAAATTTGTACATAAAAATGGTATCAGAGCCATGTTTTGATCTCAAAAATATATTTAATTTCTTTAAACAAATGTTTAAAGAATGAAAAGAAGAAAATCATATAAATCAAGAATATTATTCAAACAATGATCAATGATATATATGAAGCCTAGATATTGAATTCGAAGAAAACATAGATTAAGATGTATAACAAATTAGAAGTACAAGTACATGCGAATAATTTGAAAATTTTTCAAAAAATTCAAAAAATGATAGTAGAATTACAAAGAACAATAGAATATCTTTTAGAAAAACAAAATAGAGAAAGTACCCCTAAAACAAATATATTTGATACAAGTGTAAATGAAATAAGCTTATGTCCTCTTCAGATAGAAGATACATATGATTTGAAAATTGAACGATTAGAAAATAGATACTTAGAGGCTAGCGTAGAAGAATTAAATAGCCTAAGCTAAGAAATAGTTGGACTTTCTGAGAAAGCTAGAATTATAAATATTAAACCTATAGATGGAGAAGCATCCAGCAGTCAAGTGACATCACCTATGCCTACTACAACTCTTACTGCACAATCAAATAGAAATGAAACTCTAGAACAACAAGGATCAAGATATTGGTTTTAGCCAAGTTTCAGAAGAAAACTCATAGATAGGAATAGATATGAAGAAATAAATTGGGCGTCAAATAAAAGACCTAAAAATTTAACATTTGAAATCCCAGTAGACTATATGAATCAGGAATACATTGGACCAAATGGAATATACTTAAGCCTCAATTGTGTAAGGAACATAGATGAAGCCATAATAAGATGGGAAAAAGCCACTTCTTTAGTTGTTACAGCACAAAATTATGATATAGATTTGGAAGTAAAGATTTTGTCATCTAACCTTTCAAGGAATAGTGTTAGATTGGTGGCAAGGATTAACAAAAAATGACAAAGAAGCTGTTAGAGGAACCACAACAACTTTAGCACAGGTAATAAATAATTATGAAAATGAATTAAGAAGAGAATTCTTAGGAGAAACTTGGAATACAAATAAAGATGTAGAAAAAGAACAAGAAAAACAAAGATTTACTTTTCATCAATACAACTTGAAGTTATGTGATATGTGTTGAATAGATGACTACATATGCAAATTTCAAGAATACTTCTATAAAACATTTGATAGAACAGATAGAGAAAATATGACAAATAAAAGTTTATTAAACCTATTTTATGCAAAAATTCCAGGTCTCTGGGGATTTAAAGCAATGCAATTATATCCTCAATATATAGGACAGAGAGGGGATACTCTTGGAGGATGTATTGAATTCTTAAGAATGAAATTAGAAGAATAGTGTGAAGAAGCCACATTGAATAGAAATACAAATAAAGTAGTAAAACAAGGTTTATGTTCTTCAATGTTAAATCACCCTCTCTCAATAGGATGTGAATATAGAAGATATAATAAATCAAATAAATATAGATTTAAAAAGAAGAAAAGATTTGATTTCCAACTAAAACCCAAAAAGAAATATTATAGACGATAAAATGTTAATAACAATAAAAACCCAAAGAAATGCACATGTTTTGAATGCAAAGAAAAAGGACATTATGCAAACAAATGTCTAAATAAAGGATCAAAGAAAATTAATCAAAAACAATTCGAAGAAGAACTGTCAAAAATAGAAAACATTCATGAATTTGTTCAAGCAACTGATGATGAGCAATCAGATGGATCAATCTATTATTTCTCAGATACCGAATCCGATTAAACAAGAAATAATAGAAGAATACCAAGAAGAAGGAGGAAACTTCTTACAAGATGTACTGATAGATAGAGGATTATTCAATAAAATATGAAGTACTGAGCTGAAACTAGAAAATTCAGATGGGTTTAAAACATCAATTTTTTATAAGATTACATAAAGAAAACATATCCTATATTATGGAATTACTAATAGAGAAATGCCTATGCAAATTGAATACACTAAAATAAAATAAACAAATCATTATTTTGAAAAGAAGACTTAATGAGAAGAATGGAAAAAATAAAAGATAAATCCAAAATAGGATGGATACATATAGGCTCAATACAAATGATGATTAAAGAAACCTTTAGAGAAGGAATAGACTCTACAATTAAAATTGTATTAATGGATAATAGAAAAATGATAGAAAAGAGGCAACACTAGGAATATTACAAGGAAATCTCAGTCATCCAAAATTAGTCTTTAATATTTACCCGAAGATAAGTGTAAATATTAGAGATAATATTATCAATAGAACTTTAAGTTTGATACAAGATTTTTGAAGAGAAGAATTTATGAAAAAAGGATCTATCACAAATTATATAAATTATATCATTAGCTATGCTATAAGCAATACACATCATTATGAAAAATTTGAAAATAAAGATATTATAGTACTCCCTGATATTTTTAGAGAAGTAGGAAAGATCATGAGACCAGAGATAATCTTAGAAATAGAAATACCAGAAAATATGAATATAGATGTCTCTGAAAAACCTCTAGTAATAGAAAATAGAATCCTAAGAAGAATTGGTTATGAAGGAAGCCAATTACATATAACAAATGGAGATAGGATAGAAGAAGCAACAGCAATCACAGATCAATACAATGGGAGACTAAGACCAATATTAAGAAATTTAAATAGAACATCAAGTTTGAGAATCCTAGCAGATAATAGAAATACTAGAAATTATAAGTTACATGGAAAATATTTCAGTGGAAGATATTGGAGCATGACTATGATATTGAAAGATTTAGGAGCAGGAGCTTCCTTTATACAAGATGGAATGATACCTTATATAGAAAAAACACCTATAGGATCCCCATGCGCATAGAAATTTTTTGATGGAAAAGAGCATGCAGTAACACACCAAGAAATTGTTCCAATTGAAATACAAAATATTAAAATAGATGTAACACTCTTCACACAGTCAGACAGTCGTAATGATAACATAGAAATTATTCTAGGGATAAGTACACTAGAATAGATAGAACCTTTATCTTTATACAGAGATGGATTATATTTTACTCATAACAATAATGAATATTTCTTGAAAAAAGAACCCAATGACTAGCAAACACAGTATATATATAACTATGGGAATAATATACGAACAATATAAAATAAAATATTTTCATGCATTTGTAGATAGTGGAGCAGGAACTTGTATAGCCAGAAAACAATGTTTTCTTGAACACTATATTACAACATTACATGTAATATATGAAATAGACTTTACTGGAAAATGACATGCCCTAACAAAAGAAGTGAAAAAACCTAAAATAATAATTGGAAATTATATTATTACTTGCCCTCCATTCTACACACCTAATTTTGCACAACAAGACATCTTATTAGGAAATAATTTTATAGACAAATTTGAACTATATGTGCAACACAAACTATATATAGAATTCTTAACACTATGTAACCATTGGATTATGATAAAAAGAGTTTAGACAACATATAATAGGGATCAATTTATTTTTTGCAGCAACCATGGTGATTATAATAATAAAGAAAAAGATCAACCATTAGGAAAAATAATTACACAATTAAATATTCAAACTTTTGAAACATTATTTGAAAAGAATTATAGTCAAAATCCATTATTCAATTTGTATTAGCATTTCTCTATTATTAATTCCATAATATAGGATATGTTTTCTTTGAGTAATATTATCAAAAATTGATGTTTTAAACCCATATGAATTTACTTGTTTTAGCCCAGTACTTTGTATTTTATTGAATAATCTTATATATATCAGTACATCTTGCAAGAAGTTTCCTGCTCCTTCTTGGTATTCTTCTATTATTTCTTGTTCAGTCTGATTTGGTATCTGAGAAATAATAGATAGATCCATATGATTGCTCATCATCAGTTGCTTGAACAAATTCAAGAATAGTTTCTATATCTAACCGTTCTTCTTCAATTATTTATTCAATTTGTTTTTGATTAATTTCCATTGATCCTTTATTTGGACATTTGTTTGTATAACTTCCTTTTTCTTTGCATATAAAACATGTGAATTCCTTTGGGTTTTTGTTTTTATTAACACTTTTTCTTCTATAATATTTCTTTTTGGGTTTTGGTTTGAAACCAAATCTTTTCTTCTTTTTAAATCTGTATTTATTTGATTTATTATATCTTCTATATTCACATCCTATTGAGATAGTGAGAGTTAACATTGAGCAACATAAGCCTTGCTTTACTAGTTTTTTGTTTTTCTATTTATTGTGGCTTCTGCACACCATTCTTCTAATTTCATTCTTAAGAATTCAATACGTCCTCCTAGAGTATTCGCTCTTTGTCCTATATATTGAGGATGTAATTGCATTACTGTAAATCCCCAGGGGTTTGGAATTTTTGCATGAAATAGGTTTAATAAACTTTTATTTGTCATATTTTCTCTATCTGTTCTATCAAATGTTTTATAGAAGTATTCTTGAAATTTGCATATGTAGTCATCTATTCGACACATATCACATCACTTCAAGTTGTATAGAAGAAAAGTAAATCTTTGTTTTTCGTTTTCTTTTTCTACATCTTTATTTGTATTCGAAGTTTCTCCTAAGAATTCTCTTCTTAATTCATTTTCATAATTATTTATTACCTGTGCTAAAGTTGTTGTGGTTCCTTTATCAGCTTCTTTGTCATTTTCTATTAATCCTTGCACTAATCTAACACTATTCCTTGAATTGTTAGATGACAAAATCTTACTAACGTATCTACATTATAACTTTGTGTTGTAACAACTAAATAGGTGGCCTTTGCCCATCTTTTTATGGCTTCAGCTATGTTCCTTACACAATTGAGGTTTTAGTATATTCCATT